>OY744522.1:185544157-185891657 GCA_963556195.1 Sepiola atlantica
CACATATACACACACATATTTATAAAAGATAAGTTAATGCAAACGGTCCAACTAGATTCGAACTTGGTTTGGTCGATTTCATAGTCCGGTATTTAATGTGCAAATTTAATGTCTATTGTAAATGATTCATTTAACACAAGTTGCTATTTGACTCATAGCTGTGTAGAAGTGCGTAATAAGAAGTTATGTACTAAGATTATCTTCCTTGAATAAGAATTTTCCAGTCTATAGATAACTATAAATAGTTATTTAACTAGAGGTGGATAAAGTTTGATCAAAGTTATGATCTGTTTAATACTGGATTAAATTTAAATATGAAGTTTTTTTCTTGTGTTAGTAAGTAAGTGTAGTCTTGGCTTTGGAAAATTGGCATTATTTTGAATTTTCCTCCGCTGCATGAGTGCACATGTTGGGAGACGAATAATTTACGGTTTTCTTTTAACTATTCACTACCGGACACACGATTCGAAACCCTGGATTACAAGTATTTTTCAACTCAAATCCAACGTCGTTAACCGTTCGGCCAATATTTGAATAGCTGATAAACCATGGTAGTTTAAACACATTTAAAGCGGCGATGATGTCCAGGCATTCTACTACTATTAAGGAATGATGCATTATAAAGCAAATGACGGAATACTGTGTTTGTACTACCACTAAAGTGCTCTACTAATTTCACCAGGAGCGACAATTTGTTATTGTTTATTATCTATGGATGTATACGTTTCGTCTCTTTTCAATCAAGACAAATATGGCATGTCGTTGTTATATATATATATTTTTTTTTTCCGTTTGCATTTTCCATATATATATATATATATATATATATATATATATATGGAAAATGCAAACGGAAAAAACAAAATTATTTATATTATTTTCTTTTTCATTTTCCAGCACGTTGGAATATTATTTTCATAATTTTCATTATATGTGTGTGTGCGCATGCGCGTGCGTGCGTGCGTCAGAGAGAGAGAGAGAAAGAGGGAGCTGGTAGAGAGCGAGAGAGAGAGGGCGAGAGACTGAGAGACAGAGAGAGAAAGATTTTAAAACTAAAAGTGATCCGACATTGCCCACTATCAACTCAAAGCTTTGGAACAATTGCTCACTGCCCAGCCAATAGTTAAATCATCGGTCGCTTGTTCGAAAAATATTGTTTAGATGAAGTTAACAAGTTTTGAAATAGCAAAATAAGTTTTAATCAAAATCTGTCGCGACGCAATAGTTTCGTCTACCAGATACATTTATTTTCTTCTTCCCTTTTTGCACATGTATATGAAAGTAGTTAAGATGCGTGAAGAATAAGCACTGAATAATATGACTGAACAAGGAATTATATCGGACTAAAAATGATCGAGAAAAGCGTAAACATATCCGAACATAGAAAAACAAAAAAGGAAATACAGCAAAATAAAGATGGCGGCGTCCAAAGAAAGGGGAGGGAACTCTCAACGAAAGGCGACCATTAATAGAATCCTATCGATACACATTAAGAGTAAGCGACTAAATAATCAACAAGCAGAAAGAATAATGTAAAAAGATAATGGCATTATATGATAGAGAGAGAAGCAGAGGGGAAGGGGAGCGTGAGATCGGCCGACCAATGCAGTATCGGCATTTAGCTTGTCCACCACAAGAGGGCGCTGTGAATATCAAGAACGCAAATGTCTACCCAAGTATAATAATGGTTAAAGGTCAGCCGGACAATTTTTCTTTTTTTCTTTCTTTTCTTTTTTTTTTCTTCTCTTTTCGTCCGTTTCTATAGATTCTCTTCTGTTTAATCTTCTTTAAGAATGGAAGGTGTGATATGTACAGTAAATATGGCAGACAGCACGTGTCGCAATAATAACTATTTCTGCGACAAATACGACGCAGTGCCTGAAAGTTGGCCACTCAAAGAAATTATTCCCACGGAGCAACTAATGAATGAATATGAAGGAGACATCTTTTCACACAGTCTGCTGGAATCAGAATCTTTGTCGCAGACATAATATATATATATATATATATATATATATATATATATATATATATATACAGACATGTACAAAAAGCCGCTACACTGGCATGTCGTTGTTATCGATCAATAGTTATTGGAAACTAAGATCTCATCAGGAAGAAAAAAGTCTGATCTTTCACTTAGATAGTCATACTAGGAAATGATAACAATGAGGGAAAAAGGAAAAGAAAAAACAAATTCAAAACCGGAAGGTCACATGGTCAAATTTAAAACAATTGAAAAAAACGTTTGTAAGCTAGGATTGAAAGATTAATCTATTTATAACATATTTTCAGGGTCTCACGTCATAATTTTAGATGGGGAAGGGTTGTAAGTTAAAAGGTAAGAAGGGGTGGTTTTATGCCGAGTTTAAAGGTTTGAATGAAATGTATGTGGGGAGGGGGAAGAAAGTTGGTCGACGGCGGATATGGAGGAGGAAGAGAGATCAGAGTTTATCTGTCTAGTTTTCCTTAAGATAAAATTGAGGGGGGATGTGTGATAATGCGAGCCGTTTAAATAATTTCATTTTTATTTGATTTTTTATTTTATTTGTATCTAAATAAATTTCGTTAAATAAGTAAATGGTATTAACAATAATAAACACAATAAATACAACTAGCTCCATCTCTACTCCAATGATGATGATGATGATGATGATGATGATGATGATGATGATGATCTGTTATACAAACATGGATAATTGAATGCTTAAAATGTGCAAGATACCCAACAGGATTATTAATCTCATCAAGAAAGCAATGGAAACATAGAGATTAGAACTGACAGCTGGAGGACAATACTTGACGGAGATAAAAATACAGAGAGGCATTTTCCAATGAGATTCCCTAATACCACTACTGTTTATCATAGCGATGATGCCATTCAACTACATACTCAGGAAATGTGATGCCGGATACAAGTTCACAGGCAGAGAACAAAGAATAGACTTTCTCATGTACATGGACGACCTGAAGCTATTTGCAAAAAGCTAAAAGGAACTGGAAAAGCTGATAAATACGACCAGAATCTTCAGTCAGGACATTCAAATGGAATTCGGAATGGAAAAGTGTGCATTACTAGAGATTAAAAAAGGAAAGCTGGAGATGACTGAGGGCATGGAACTACCCAACCAAGAGCAGATGAGGGCGCTAGGTGAACAAGATAGCTATAAATATTTGGAAGTTTTGGAAGCAGAAACAATCAAATCAACAGAAATGAAAGAGAAGATTGGAAAAGGATACCTGAGAAGAACAAGAAAGCTCTTAGAAACAAAATTATATAGCAGAAACCTAATCAAAGGAATAAATACCTGAGTAGTATCACTAATAAGATATTCTGAACCATTCATAAGCTGGACTAAAGAAGAACTCAGGCACCTTGACCAGAGGACTAGAAAATTAATGACTATGCACAACGCACTACATCCAAAAGACGATACAGATAGACTCTACGTGAAGAGAAACGAAGGGGGAAGAGGACTGGTAAGTATAGAAGACTGTGTGGACGACACTAAAAAAGAGTTGGAGAAATACATAAACCAGAACACAGAAAGGCTGATCACCGCAGCAAGAGGCACCGTCCCAACGAACAATGCAGAAAGCATCGAAACTGGACACAAACAGACAAGAAAAGAAAAATGGGAAGAAAAACAACTACATGGACGCTTCATAAGACTCACAAGAGAAGAAACCAACGAAAATAGCTGGACATGGCTAAGAAAAGGAAACTTGAACAGAGAAACGGAATCTTTACTGATGGTTGCATAGAACAATGTGATTAGGACAAACTACATCAAAAATAAAATAGATAAAACCCAGGAAAACAATAAATGCAGACTGTGTGGACAAAGAGACGAAACAGCAAATCATATAATAAGTGAATGTAGCAAACTTGCCCCCAAAAAATACACGAACAGACATGATTGTGTTGGGAAAGTAATAGACTGGGAACTGTGCAAACAATTGAATTTCGAATATGCAGACAAATGGTACAAACATAAACCAGAAACAGTACTGAAAAACGAAAAAAACAAAATCCTCTGGGATATGGATATACAAACAGATAAACTCATACAAGCAAGGAGACCTGATGTTATTATAATAGACAAAAAGGAAAAATCTTGTAAAATCGTAGACTTCGCCGTTCCAGCAGCCCACAGAGTGAAGATCAAAGACACGGAAAAACGAAGTAAATGCACAGAACTAGCCAGAGAACTGAAAGGAATATGGAGCATGAAGAAAGTTAGTATAATACCAATAATCGTGGGAGCACTAGGAACAATCCCCCAAAACATGGAGAAAAGACTGAGAGAAATTGGAATCAAAGGGACCATCGAAACCATACAAAGGACGGCAATGATCAAAACAGCTGCAATCTTAAGGAAAAATCCTCGAATGCGGAAACCAACACGCATAAGCTACAAAGGGTAACCAGTCACAAGCAGTTTACAACAGGGAGAAAACAAAACCACACGAAGAACACCACAACACGAACCAAGGAAACGAAACTGCAAGAAACAGCACTTCATAATCTCCCCCCCCCCCCCCAAAAAAAAAATAAATTACACCGGCCTCAGCTATCACTACACAAAAATGAACCAAGAAACAGAAATTACAAGAAACACTATAAGCTCCTCCATCTCCCTCACACCCAAAAAATTTTTAAAAAATTTTTTTAATTCTTTTTTTTACCATAAGGGAAGAGAAAAGGAAAGGAAAAAAAAAAAAAAAATGAATTGAAGGAAAAAAATTAAAAAAATTTTTTTTTTTTTTTTGAAATGATGCCGGCCTAGGCTGACACCAGACAACATATTTGTAGAGGGTTGAGGAGGATGAGAAGACCGATGAGGGACAGCACAAACCAGACCTCCACTGGAAAAGTGCAGAGAGTGCTGAGATCTTGGAGAGGCTTGTTGCCACCCAAATCCCAGAGAAGACCAATTGTCCTTACCGGCGAGAAATCAATGGTAAGAGACTGTTGCGATATCGCATCGTTATCGAAAAGAGGTGAAGAACACTGGAAGTCTGGGGAGACTTGTTGTCACTCAGACTCCAGGAAATACCACTGGTTGTTGTCGGTGGCAATCACTGACGATTATCTGTGTGAGAACTCCTAGTGAGTACAAATAATAATAATAATAATAATAATAATCATCATCATCTTTTAATTATATTTGTTCCATTCAAAAAAATATTTATCGGTCCATAAGGAAATAACAATGCATACACACACTATTACTTATACATAACATCTCGGGGATGTTAAAAATAGACTGTCAAAAAGCTTTAATGCAAAGTTCCGAATACGTTCGTCGAACACTCCTTTGACTAGTCTTCTATCTGTGCCCACTTCAAGGTACATATAGATCTTAATTTTCCTTAACTACGTGACACATTCCGGTGCCCGAGTGGATATGGCGACTGCTTGCAGATTCTAGGCTGACTCTGTGAACCGGGTTGAAACGCTACCGTCTGTAGGTAAGGTAACGGTAAAGGTCGCATAGCCTGGACGCGCACGAGTGTCGTTGCCGACATCGCACACTGCCCATGGCCGTAGCGGCGGTGATTTGTTAAGAATCACCGTGTCTAGGGCACAGCATATGGAAGGCGGAGCCCATCCCTCTCCTTCCGCTGCCTTGAACCTTCCCTGAGTTTTAGTAAGGTACCCATTTACAGAGGGAGTTTTCAGACCCGAAAATCCGCATGCCGTGAGTGGGATCGAACCCGGGTCATCCAGCCCAAAGACATATATATATGTATATACATATATGTATATACATATATGTATATATATATATATATATATATACATATATGTATATATATGTATATATATATGTATATACATATATGTATATATATATGTGTGTATATACATATATGTATATATATATGTATATACATATATGTATATATATATGTATATACATATATGTATATACATATATGTATATACATATATGTATATATATATATGTATATACATATATGTATATATATATATATGTATATACATATATGTATATACATATATATATATATACATATATGTATATACATATATGTATATATATATATATATGTATATATATATATATGTATATATATATATATATATGTATATACATATATATATATATGTATATACATATATGTATATACATATATATATATATACATATATGTATATATATATATATATATATATATATATATATATATATAACTCGATGTATGTATGTTTGTGTGTTTCTTATAGAAAGAAACGTTACAGAATCTACATAAAATCTAAAAGTGTATTCTTATGTAAAATCTACTGGGGAAAGCAATGGAAGTGTTCTCGAATCTTTAAGTGCACCTGTAGGGGAACTATGATTGCATAACACCCTTTAAACCTTCAAATATATCCTATTTTTATCAAATTTAAATAATATGTATAAAATTTTCTGGGGAAGACAATGAATGTAGTCTCGAATCTTTAAGTGCTCTCTTTGCTTATAGGAGTCGAACCTCCTTTCAAAACTTCAAATATTTTCGTTTTTTGATAACATTTATATCATTCATGCGTATAAAATTGTCCGGGGAAGACAATGAAAGTGGCTCTTAATCTCCACATTACCCTCTCTCTCTCTCTCTCTCTCTCTCTCTCTCTCTCTATATATATATATATATATATATATATATATATATATATATATATATATAACTTAATCTGTGTGTGTAGTGTGATGTTTGTGTGTAACTATAGAAAGAAAGCTTAGAGAACCTACATACAATCTAAAAGTGTATACTTATGTAAAATTTACCTGGGAAAGCACATAGTAGTGATCCTCATTTAATCCCGAGCAACGTTGGGTCTTCTTGCTTATATATATATATATATATATATATATATATATATATATATATATATATATATATGCCAGTGTTTCCGGCATAATCACGTTGATATATCGATTCTTGTTAGATTAACAGTTTAGCAACGTTCAGCTTCGTAAATGAGTAACCATTTCAAAATATAAGGCGCCGTACGTGGGAAGACGGGGGACAATCTTCATTTTGACATTTTTTGACTGTCGATAGCATCCATCAAAATTGTTTGTTTTCATGCATTCTTCTCAAAACAACAATTCTTAATTATGATATGTCAAAATAACACTAGAATTAAAATAACACTAGAATTAAAATAACACTAGAATTTAAAAAAAACACGAGAATTAAAAAAAAACACTAGAATTTAAAAACACTAGAATTTAAACAACACTAGAATTTAAAAAACACTAAAATTAAAATAACACTAGAATTAAAAAACACACACTCCGATCCACATTCCCAATATACTTTCTATCATCCAATTTTTTTAACCTCAATTCTCGTTATTATAAGAGCTATTATGAATTATCTGCATAAAAGATAAAAGTGTATTTGTATGTAAAACCTACCGGGGAAGACAATGGAAGTGTTTCCGTATCTCTAAGTGCACCTCTAAGGGGCTATGAGGACATAACCCCATTAAAACTGCAAATATATCCTATTTTTATGAAATTTAAATCATATTTATTACATTTTATGGGAAAGACAATGGAGGTGGTCCCAATCCCTAAGTGACCTAACCTAACCTCCTTTAAAACTTCAAATATACCCTATTTTGATGAAATTTATATCACATGTATAACATTCACCATGAAAGACAATTGAATCTTTATGTTACCTTCTATCTGCCGAATATCTACGTGCCCTACATCTAAGTGGGCCATGGGGACAGAAGCCATTTAAAACTTCAAATACGTATTCCGATTTTAAAGAAATTAATCCATATATATAAGACACTCATTCATAGAGTTTTTCAAAATGTCTGCTTCTTCCGACTATATTATAGTGCGAAGCGGAGGAGGAGGGGTCAAAAAAACAAAGAAAGGCATATGAGTATAGTTACAAAGTACATAGTAGTGATCCTCATTCACTCCCGAGCAACGTCGGTTACAATTATTCATATTACACTTCACGAGTTGGAAAACCAAACAATAGATGTGTAGCAAAAGAAAAAGAATAATAAATCAATATTTAAATCATGAAATAAACTGCTTAAAAAACAGGTTAGGGTTAGGGTTTTAGTTTAAAAACAGAGCATCAATTATACCACCAAACAAACAAATAAGATAACCAAAAATAAAATAAATAGTTGTAATCTATGAATAAATACTTAAAACCCAATAAACTTTGGCCTAAAATATTAACTTTGCAGCAATAATAATGAGAACAATATTTGCAGTATAAGATTAATACTTACTTCAACATTGAATGTAGAATAAGGAAAAAAAAAATAATGAATTAATAAATTTATAAAAATAAAGCTAACCACGGCGCCTTAAAAAAAGTTTTAAGCCGAAAATATTCACTTTGTAATAATAATAATTAGGATTAGGCCCTAACAATATACGCTATATAGAAATAATACTTACTTCAACATCGAATGTGAATAAGATAAAAAAATAAATAAAATTTTAAAAAATAAAATGAAATAATAAATTAATAAATATTGAGGCTACCCCAATTTAATTTCTCCCACTGTTACCATCTTTTTGAGCCCATAACTAATCTTCTCATAAGCGTCCTTTTTCGGCTTACTTCACGCACGCTCACACCTCCTTCGAAATAGTTTAATAACTCCGACTGCTACCCTTTTCCCCCACATTTTCACAGTTAACTCAACTTCTCTCACTGCTACCATCTATTTGTAGCTCATAATTTATCTTTTCATAAGAAGTCTGTTTAGGCTTTTCTCCTTCTACTACCATTGTTTTAAATATTTCGTACTTTGTGTGTTATTTTCTGTAGACAGGTGCGTGGTGATAGGCCCATACTCCTCATTTGAGGCAATTACGTCACAATTGTGGGAACAAGAAAAGAAAGAAGCTTTTTAGTCAGTCCGTGTTTCGAGAGCGTGGTGCACGGATGCAAAATTCGAAATGTAATTCAGAAAAAGGAAAATAGGAATTTAATTCCTAAAAGAGTGATAGCGAGTTCATTGCCCCTTCCTTCCTAATCCATAACGAAGTAGATTTAAGTTAGAACAAAAACAGTTTTGTCTATCTCTTCCAATTTAATAAAGTGTGAGCTTCATAATTATGACGAGGAAATCTCCCCCAAATAAACAATCATTAACTCTCTGTCGCTTTGCGCCTTTCTCCTTTCTGTGTATGAAAAATTACTTGATTGCAGACCCACTATGACAATGGCGACGGTGAAAGGCAGACACTAGATGATGATGATGATGATGATGATGATGATGATGATGATGATGGGGCGACAAGCAACGCACTGCGATGATAATGGCGACAGCGACGGCGACAGGCGTCAGTATACAAAAAGAGAATAGTATACGAAAAGAGAATGAAGTGACGATAGATTTGAAATAAAGAACTTGTGTTTTAAGAACGACAACGTAATATTATGTGACAACTACAAAAAGGAGACAAACTCGTAATATAAAAAAACAACTCGAAACTATTTATGCGATTTAAATTTCAACATTCCGTGAGACGAATTTATTTCAAAACTGATTTTCTTAATGACATGTATCATTTCATTGATTTTTTAATGCAAATATTTTCTTGCCAGAATTAAGAGACAAGGTAAAAGTGGGGAGGTATGGGCGGAATAAAAAGGAGAGTAAAATCATCATTGTTTTCTTTCTCAGCGTATTATCATAACACACGAATGGTCATTATTTATAAATTCAAGAGTGAAAGAATAGAACTCAAAATTATTTATGGGATTTAAATTTTAACATTGCATAAATAGTCCTATCGATTTTATTGTAAAACTTATTTTTAACATATCACTCAATAAGTTTCGGACCTAACGAATAGAACAACTTTTAAGAAAAAAATAACTTCATCCATTAACATAGTCTCTTTCTGGGGTGTTCTAATTCCAATGCTTCCCTAACAATTCGATGCCTTTTTTTGTAGAACGATTTGTCTCAAAATACACCTCAGTTTTCGATATCTCTTCCACTATAGCATTCTTTTTCAGGTCTGCAAACAGCCAGTAGTCGCTGGGGACCAGATTTGGAGAATAAGGTGGGTGCGGAAGAAATTTAAAGTGCAATTCATGTAGTTTTTTCCATTTCCGACTAGTGATACGGTGCATTGTCTTGGTGAAAGACCACCTTTCTTCTTCAGTTGTGGCTGTTTTTTGTTGATTTCTTACTTCAAACGCACCAATAATGCTGTATAATAATCGCTATAGATGGTACTACGTTTCTCAAGGTAATCGATTAAAAATATACTTTGCACATCCAAAATACAGAGGCCAAAACCTTGCCTGCTGATATTTGCTTCTTTGGTTGCTTTGGATGGCTTTCGCCTGCTGCTGTCCACTCAGCGGACTGCCGATTTAACTCTGGAGTGAAGTGGTTACTCCATGTTTCATCCATTGTCATGTATTGATGCCAACACTCCCCTTTGGTCTGCTGAATCGTCAACGCATTGTTGTTTTTGATCGACTGTGAACAAACACAGCACTTACTTTGAACACAGCTTTCTCATGGAAAAATGTTCGTGGAAAATGATTCTGATTTGTTCAATTCCTCTGCTATTACACGCAACTTCAATTTACAATTGGTTGAAATGAGTGTGTGGACTTTTTTATGTTTTCCGCGACACCTGCTGAATTTGAGCGACCTGGGCGTTCCGCATCATTTGTGTTTGTACGACTACGTTTAAAGTCAGCATACACCTCTTAACCGTTGTCTTCGACAGAGCAGCGTCAGAATAACAGTTATCAAGCCATTGCTTGCTTGACCAGTATTTCCCTCATCAGAAAGCAATGCTATATAAACACACGAAATTCAGATTTTTACATTGTTTTGAAAATTTGGCAACATTAGCTTCACTAAAATAACTTTAATTCGTAAACTAATAATTCGATTGGTCTCAAATTAAGACACGTGCCATTTTAAGGTTAGTACTTTAAAAAAATCATATGGAGTTTTTTTTTTTAGTAGCGCCATCTATTTGTCAGACCTGGGACTAATTTAGTGAGGTGTTAATGACATATAATTTGAATTATCTTTTCAAATAAATGTAAATTGTATCTCACAAGAAATTAAAAGAAAAGGCAAAGGAAGTTGGTTCAACAGAGAAAATAAAAATGGAAGTAAGGCAAATCAATTATAAACAATCATATTTGGGGTATTTTGGGGATAGACATCATTCTCATAGATAATAACTTTCCGGAATCCAAAAATAACCTTTTGGGCCAATCAGATGACGCTTTTGAGTTAGTTTTATTCTTTTTGTTTTTATGGAAATCGCTCTAGACAAGGCATGAAGCCACTTGATGTAAGGAGCTAAAAAATTACTAGTTCAAGATCAAAAACTAGCCAACGATGAGCGTTAGATGGATAGATTCCATCCAAGAAAACAGCAATTCTTACTCCTTTCTCAGAAACATTGCTCATGGAATATGAGGACTAAAGGACAAAATAAGGGAAACATTCTTATAGTCACTATGTATATAGCCGCATTGGATCCGGATTTGTAAAAATAATGTAAAAAGCGGTAAGGAAAAAGTGAAAAATTATATTAGAAGTTAAATAAGGTATTAGGACGACGTACCAGGATATGACATCATCGACAAGAAGTCCGAAGTGACACGTAGCGATGAAAGGGGAAGAGCTTTCTCTGTTTGGCAAGTTAGCTGATAGAATTCTGTTGACTTTTTCGAAGCTCTGACTGGGCGGGAGCAGGCGATGGAAAGCTTATGTGATTTGTGACCTTACATAATTAAACATCAAAGAGCATGATACATGTTAACGAAAATAAGCTATTTTATGTTAACAAACTACCTCTGTGACACCCAGAGGGCTAAGACTTAGTACCACTTCCTGCCCTACTCCTGGAATATATGTACTTTTAACGGGAAATCTTAGATTCCAGTCTTTTTCTAAGTTATCCTCATTCGACCACCAAGAAAGACCACCCAGATATCCACTTGAGATAAAGGCTAGCCAGTTCCACTCAAAAGAGCTTATCTGCAGACAGTCTATAAACACAAAAGAGCTTATCTGCAGACAATCTATAAACATTATTTTGTCAGTCTTAATCTCTCAACATGACCACCCCCGGTTTAAAGAGACATTTATTTTTTTTTTCAAAGAGAAATCCAATTCTGTGTGACCGAACCGAAAATCAAAGACACTTTCAATTTCTTCTATACCTCCCCACTTCTCTTGGCTGAACATCTCTCATGTGCAGCAAGCCTGTTATTCGTATGCACTGCAAACATGCAACCCACTAACCATGCAACCGCATAGTTCATGTTTACAAATACTCTTTTGTAGGCACATACCTTTCTTACCCCTTATTTTTTGTGTATTTTCCGTATAACATTTCTCTCACTTTTAGTTACGCTCCCCACCAAATAACTAGATGTGACTACTGATTGAGCCAAGTACATACAACGTGTCAAAGAAAATAAGCTATTTTATGTGAACAAAGATAATACTGGTCATCTGATGGGTCCGAACAGGTTCCCCATCTAATACAATAAACGGCTATTACTGCCACGTAATGTTACATGTACGTATACATGTCTACTATGCTGTGATAGTTACCTTGTATAACCTTGTTCAAACAGCAATAAGTGATCTTTTTATACAAATATTAACTCTTGATTGGCTAAGAATCTTAAGAGAAATCTTATTTCAGCCAATCAAAAGCGCAGAAAATCTATTATTAGTTCTACTGTTGAATAACACGTTTATGACACGTTTATATGTCGGCTCTGTGGCGTTGTAGAACAGCTTTTTTGTTGATCCAACGAACGGCATCGCTTGCTAACGGGACGATATGTCGTTTCCCGATCCGGGCGACGTCGAGTGGTCAGGCTAATCGGTCCCGGCTTTCAATCTCTCTCCTTCGGCTGACACAGTAGTAAACCCAATGCGAGAGTTATATTTCTCTTTCTGCTTTCATCTCTCTTTTCTTTCTGCTTTCAAATGTCTGCACCCTAGCTGCTATTGTTAGCCTGCGGAGCCGTCGTCACCATCACTCTTTGCCGACGCTTGTCGTTGTCACCATTTCTGCCGGCGGTTTCTTCGTAAGCTGAAATCAAATTTCCCCGTACACGATAAAAGATAAGTCTTTCTTTTTAGTTTGAGCCATTTATTTTCTATTAGCTAATCGATACTGAAGCAAGTTACGTCGTAGTAGAGAGAGAAGCTTACGCTAGTTAATTTCCTAATTACTTAATTACTTGTAAAGGAAGGAAGAGGGGGACATCGTCTGGCTCTCATTTTTGGGGATCTGAATTCCCCTATCTTAATTAATCGCTACATAGCTAATGCGACTTGACTCGTCGGCTTCCAAGTCAAAACTGAAAAATCTCAATCAGTTTTCCCACCGGGAAAACTGTGACGTCACAAAAACCCCGTGATCAACGCACAGGTGTGACTTAACCCTCGACCCCGAGGTCTCGTCAACTGTCACCGCGATTCGTGAGAAAACATCGCACCAAAGTTGCACGAGATGACTCCGTTACAAATCGCGCAAGTTAAGCGATCTCTCTGTACGTCCATCATCACATGCGTCCCATTATATAATACTACCTCGCCGACGTTGCATGGAAGTTTTATTACTTTTTATTTGTTTCGCCTTTTCTATTTTGGTTAACTATGCCGTTTTTTAACGAAATTATTTTTAACTAGCAGGACCCGTGTAAATTACACGAAATGATGTTTTCAATAATAATTATCTTGTTCCTAACCTATACATGTTTGAATAAAATATGATAAGATTTGACTTGTATATTTACTTTTTAAAATGAACAATACATGAAACACTTTACAAAATTTCTTTATATACAATATTTCTAGTGAAGGTAATATTTCGACGACTAAACCTTACTTTGTAAATGCTTTTTATTAAATTAAATGTGGCTCCAATTCATGAGTAGCATACAAAGATTCGGAAGGTTGTTGCTTTTGATGTAAGCGTGACACACAAAATAACACACGCTATCGTATTAATATGTGTCTTCCCGGTCGTCCCCCTCCCTACCTACCACCCTCTTCAATGTAGAAAAAAAATCTTAGAGGTTGTTTGGGATCGAACTATAAACCAGTCGGACCGACGTAAAAAAAACGACATAAAAGTTCTACGTCGCTAACCGTTGCGCTAAGGGAAATTAGATGACTTGAATGCTTTTCCAAATCTAGGTGCGGCACGCATGAGCAGAGCTTTTAACGTAAGCGTGACACACGAACACACACACTATCGTATTAATATATTGAAAGAAGATAAGATTTTGAAAGTAAGATTTATATATTACGGCATCATTTTCTTCTTCCATTAGCTGAGTTTGTTTCGTTTTTGTTTTCCTTGAACAGATTATCTATTACATTTAAGCTACAACAACAAAAATAAAACGCACGCAGCATTATTTATCGTCCAGTTTTGCGTTTTATTTATCTAAGACTAATAGTTGCATCTCCGATGTTCCGTTACTTATCGATGTTACAGTACTGAAAGCGTTGCCTGTCCCAGATGTTGTAAAGTTATTCATAGTCGAACAACTTGCGTTGAAGCAAACGCAGTTATTGAATCAAGTGAACGATCCAAGGTGAACAACATGCATAGCGTACGCTTCATTACTGGAAACTAATGCAAATAAGAAAATAATATTCTCATTTCGCGCTAAAAACGCGCTGCTACTGCTAATATAAACAGTGGAGCGAATACCTTACTCACACCGACAGATATATACATCTTTGAGAGAGTTTGAATTATCTACTGGAGAGTTTGAATTACCTACTAGACTTCCTGCTGAGGAAGATGATTATGAGAAGAGAACGAAAATGAGGGAAGAGAAGGAGAAAGGGTATAAAATGAAAACGAAGAAGAGAAAGAGAAGAAGAAAAGAAGAAGATGTTGGAGGGAAAATGATAGGAGGAGGATAATACTACTGAGGAAGATGATTATGAAAAGAGAAAGAAAATGAGGGAAGAGAAGGAGAAAGGGTATAAAATGAAAAAGAAGAAGAAGAAGATGTTGGAGGGAAAATGATAGGAGGAGGATAATACTACTGAGGAAGATGATTATGAAAAGAGAAAGAAAATGAGGGAAGAGAAGGAGAAAGGGTATAAAATTAAAAAGAAGAAGAGAAAGAGAAGAAGAAGAAGAAGAAGAAGAAGAAGATGTTGGCGGAAAAACGATAGGAGGAGGATAATACTACTGAGGAAGATGATTATGAAAAGAGAAAGAAAATGAGGGAAGAGAAGGAGAAAGGGTATAAAATGAAAAAGAAGACGAAGATGTTGGCGGAAAAACGATAGGAGGAGGATAATACTACTGAGGAAGATGATTATGAAAAGAGAAAGAAAATGAGGGAAGAGAAGGAGAAAGGGTATAAAATGAAAAAGAAGAAGAAGAAGATGTTGGCGGAAAAACGATAGGAGGAAGATAATACTACTGAGGAAGATGATTATGAAAAGAGAAAGAAAATGAGGGAAGAGAAGGAGAAAGGGTATAAAATGAAAAAGAAGAAGAGAAAGAGAAGAAGAAGAAGAAGAAGAAGAAGAAGAAGTTGGCGGAAAAACGATAGGAGGATAATACTACTGAGGAAGATGATTATGAAAAGAGAAAGAAAATGAGGGAAGAGAAGGGAGAGAAAGGGAAGAAAATGAAAAGGAAGAAGAAGAAGAAGAAGAAGAAGAAGAAGAAGAAGAGAAGGAAGAGCAGGATAAGATATAAGAGAGGGAGAAGAATACTGAGGAAGATTATTATGATTATGATTAAGAGGATGAGCTTGAAGATAATTAGAGAGATAATTACGAGGAGGATGAAGGGAAGCAGGAGAATCATGAATGTTTCTGCATCTCCCCTTAACCCTAACACCTAACAGAAAAACAATCCAATAATTGTAAATCTGCAGTGACACTAGCAAATATGCTAACAATTTTAGTTCTTAGTCTTTTTCACTCATACATTTTCGCACGGTAATCTTTCTGCTGGTTTCTCGAAATTCACTTTAATTCTCTTTGTTTTTATATCCAACTAACGGGCGTCATTTTTATATTTACGACATCTTATTCTCTGCCTCTTACGCTACTACTACTACTACTACTAATCCACTTTCTCCATGCCTTTCTTCCTATTAAAATATTTGACAATGCAGTAACATACTTATACTTACAGGGGAGTTTGAATTACCTTCTAGACACCATCCTAATGACAGGGCAATGGTCAGATGGATCTGTTTGGTGAGGCCTGAATAGTACGTTTCTTTTGAATCCCTGCTCTCACAGGTCGACTTGAAAAGCCTTACAGACATCATGCGGAAGAACAGACTGCGTTGGTTGGGTCACATTGAGCGTAGCGATGGCTGGATTGCTAAAGTCCGAAAGTTGAATGTGCCAGCAGAGAACATCACCACTGGCAGACCCAAGTTGACTTGGGAGGACGTAGTCAAACGTGATAGGAAGGCCATGGGTATGGATTCCATCAAACCTTGCCAAGGACAGGAGTGGAGAGGAAAACTTAGATTTCGAGACTAGACAATCAGGCCCCACCCTCATCAGAGGATTAATTGTGGCCTGATTCAACAAATAAACCGGTTGATGATGATGATGATAATGATGATCCTCGATTGTCTTCAGTCTCTCTGTAAAAGGGTTTGTCAGGAGAACCTTATATGAGGATACTTTACCCTACAAATAAACCCTGACCAAATATTCAAAATAACATAGTATCCAAAGCCCAAATAAAATCTACTCAGTCTGGTTATACACCAGCTAATACGAGGAATGGTGCACCTTTGCCTAGTGATGTTACGTCAAGTAACAGCACTTTACTGGATACTCCACCAGACTAGATGAATTCTTGTCTTGGAATCCGGTGAGACCAAGAGACCAAAAGAAATATATACTATAACGTAATCAACTGGTCAATTGGGGAGAGGAAAATTAATGTTCTTAACTTCTTCACTAACTCAACGCTTAAGAAGTAACGGAGTACATCAATAGAACACGCAAATATCTATGTATCTCATATAGAGATCAAGTGTTAGCCCCAGGAAGGGGTCCCTTGATTTCTGAGAACTTCGACTGAAGTAAAATGAAACAAAAAAAAATTAATTATACTAAGGCTACTACTTTATTAATACTACAACCAATCACACGGTTCCTGTCAAAAACAGCACTAAACATTTAAAAATATATGGTTTTACCCGCCACCTGAATATGGCTCCGGAAAGAACCGAAAGTACTGGGGTACCCAACGAGTACGATAAATTATCTATTAGTTCCAGCCTTAAACTTAAAAATTAATCAGGCATCCAGAGAAGATCAATGAAAAAAATATGCATACACGTCATCTGTAATATTTAACGAATTATGTCTTTAAAACAAATGCTGCTCAGATATACATATACATATAAATACACAGTTTCTGCCGACAGAATAAGGCTCGTGCTACTACTGCTTCAACACACAAAATAAACACATACATTAATTTATCATTAATGTTATCCATATCACCGCCGTTACCGTCGCTCTCTTTCATACACGCACGGAAAACGAATGTCCGTACATTGAATGTATATATGAATGTAAAATCTAACAATCGAACAACAGATTATCACGCGTGGCAGGAAGTAAAAATTGTCGGATTATTAGCCCCTTGCTGTTGTTGAAGCATATTTAAATAAATAAATCTTTGCGCAGAGGCGTTACCGTAGCCAATGAGGAATTTCCGAAGCGCCATTACTGTTAATTGAGAACTTTTTCGTTTATCTTTTTCTTTTCTGTTCTAAATCAAGGCGGGATTTGGTTATTATGATCACATTGAACAGAATTTCTTTCCAAAAACTTGCTATATGTGGAACACTTTACCACGGGATTGCTTTCCTGCAGGTTACAGCATGGTCGTCTTCAAATCCAATGTCAACGAATACTTGTCATAAGCCGTCCTCATAGTAAATCAAATTTTGTTCATGAGATTAATTATTTTCAATGTTCTCATAAAATTCTACATTATTCAATTGACTATCTATTCATCTCATTAAACCTTATCCTCGAGTGGCTTTTGACCTTGTAAAACGGTGACTCTTCAGTAACCAAATGAAAATGTTTCAATTTCATTATTGTTATGGAGCTTTTCACGTGATCATTTCGTATGCAAATTGGTATTTTTTTAAATTACCCTGAAATCGAAATAACATTTCCAAATTTGTTGAATGACATATTTTGGAGTAAACTTTGGAGAACAAGATAAGTATTGGACACCATATAATGTCTCCTAAAAATATACAGGACATTTTTTGATGGAAATCGCTCCAGACAAGGCAAGAAGCCACTTAATGTAAGGAGCTAAAAAAAATACTACTTCAAGGTAAAAAACTAGCCAACGATAAGTGTTTTATGAATAGATTCCGAGTCAGAAAATAGTTATTCTTCCCCCTTTGTCAGAAACATCGCTCATGGAATGTGAGGACTAAAGGACAAAATAAGGGAAGTGAGAGTTACGAAGCTGCCAAAAGTAAGCCCACGCTGTTTCTCTTTTAACCATCTTCCATAGAGTGTTATCCAAGTATGGTCATCCGTTACTCACTGAAACACTTCAGCCTGTGTTATGTAATTTATAGGATTAACGTATCTTTAAATCCTATATTCATGAACCAATAGTGTGAGCACAACGAAATAAGACCAACCCCCTCAAAATTATATCTAAAATATTATCACATTTCATATGCAAAAAGAGGCTCCAATCAGATGAAGACGAAATAGCACGTCACATGATAGTCTACAACTACGTCCGCAGGCTGAAAACATTTTTTTCTGCAAAAAGGAAACATGCTCTCACAATCCTCGTATTTTCTATGAAAGGATTCAACACAGTGAGTCAAAAGACAGAAGCTGCTAAAAAAAAGAGGACATAACATGCTTTCAACCGAGGTCTCTCACAGCTACTAACTGGAGAGAAGAAATAAGAAAAAACTGCTATCAACTCCCTTACATAGATGCCACAAATACTAACACATTGACAAAATAAGGAAAACATATACACACATTTCTTCTCCATTCTACAAACAAAAACAAATAATTTAACTGTCTAAACTTACGCATACAGATTGAACAGTTAACGCATACACACTTTCATACCTTGTAATTTTGTAAATAAATATGCTGTGTTTCGTTAATTCTGTTTTCCCTTTTTTTCTTTTCACACACTTCTTTTATTATTTTTACTTGTTAGCGTGAATCATGATGAATAGAAAATATAGTAGTGATCTTTACAACCGGATACGAACATAAAAAGTCACAGAATACATTAGTGAAATAGTAAACTGCTTTGAAGGCCAAATGACAGTCTGCAGGATAAGCATACAAAAGACGGAAAGAGAAAAAATCTCTTGAAGCACAAAGCAGATCGGTCCGCCTGAGCCGAACATCACCATCATCATCATATTCGGTTTAACGTCTACTTTACATGTTGGCATGCGTTGGACAGCTTTTAGAAATCGACTTCCAAATTAATCTATTTCTGGCCAGGTTTTATTTATCCCTCTTTATCTCAAGTTCATCTTTATCACTTCCTCCCATGTTTTTCATTGGTCGTACCCTGCTAACTGACCCTCAACTGTTCTACGTGTTTTAGTAGTAACACGAGAACTCTCATCCATTCTTACAACGTGTCCATACAATCGAAGATGAAATATTACTTCACAATAAAAAGACATGTTTGGTTTCTTTTTACCGAGTAAAGGCTATTCTTTCACCCAACACAGAGAAACAGTATTCAATCCTTTTAAAACTATCGATTTAATTCTCATTGTATAAAACCGGGCGTCTTTACGCAGATTAGAGTTGTAAATTGGCAACAGATGTGCATAAAATATGGTTAAGCACAATTTAACTTTAAAATCGAAAACAATCTGTATTTTATTAGTGTTACACCGGCCGTTCTTACACAGGAGAAACAACACCGGTTGTCACTATAAATAGTGCGAGTCACCAGAAGACAAAGCACCACCTTGTACCTGTCTAGCCAAGAGCTAGTCACTTTCTTACTTTGTTAATAACTCTTGTTAAACCAACCCTCGACTTGACTTCCTTTATTTATTATTTACTGTGGAACAACTTCACAACAGATTGGTGACGAGGATGAGATCATGGATGCAGTGTTTGATACTTTTCAGGTGCCCATACCAGAGACTGCCCCTGAGATTAGGAGATCAAATAGAAAACGGAAATCGACTGAGTTGATGATGGTGATTCCCAAACAAAAACGTTATTAATCTCCAGAGGGGATATTTTCAAAGGGGGGTGTAACACCGGCCGTTCTTACACAGGAGAAACAACACCGGTTGTCACTATAAATAGTGCGAGTCACCAGAGACACTGAAGACAAAGCACAGTCTTGTAACTGTCTAGCCAAGAGCTAGTCACTTTCTTACTTTGTTAATTAATACACTTGTTAAACCAACCCTCAACTTGACTTCCTTTATTTATTATTTACTGTGGAACAACTTCACAACAATTAGGAAATTGTTCAAAGAATAATATGCATCAAATTATATAATGTAGCAAAGCATTCAGTTGAATTGGACAAAGATTAACTAATAAATATATTTTAGAAAAATAAACAAAACATATAATAACCAGCGGGACCCCATGGAAATTCCACGGTGCTTTCTACATCAATCTGTATAATTTACGGTTAATAATAATATTACTTTTGAAATGATAAATGTCTTTCAGAATTAATACTATTAAGAAGAATAGACTCTTTTTCTGTAAAAATATTTGTCATTGCAAGCTAAATATTCTTTAAATAAATAAAACGAATATGTAAACATGCACAAAGCGACATGTTCAGTAGGGTGCATAAATGTATGTGTAATGGAGTGCATAGATACACTTTGATGGGGTGAGTAAATGCATGTTTAGTAAGATGAATAAATGCATGTTTAGTAGGTGCATATATGTATGCTTAGTGAGGTGCATAGATGCATGTTTAGTAAGATGTAGAGATGCATGTTTAGTGGGAGGCATAGATGCATGTTTAATAAGACGCATAGATGTATGTGTAATGGGGTGTACAGATCTATGTTTAATGAGATGCATAAATGCATGTTTAATGAGATGCATGTGTAATGGGGTGTACAGATCTATGTTTAATGAGATGCATAAATGCATGTTTAATGAGATGCATGTGTAATGGGGTGTACAGATCTATGTTTAATGAGATGCATAAATGCATGTTTAATGAGATTCATAGATGTATGTGTAATGGGGTGCATAGATGCAAGTATAACGGGTTGCATACATGCATGTGATGTGAGGTATAGAGATGCATGTTTAGTGAGGTTCATAGATGCATGTTTAATAAGATGCATAGATGCAAGTAAAATGGGTTGTATACATGCATGTGATGTGGGGTATAGAGATACATGTTTATTGGGGTGCATAGATGCATGTAAATAATGTGCATAGATGCAAATATAATTAGTTACATACATGCATGTTTACTGGGTTGCATACATGCATGTATAGTGCATGCACATAGGTGCATGTTTAGTGAGGTGCATAGATACATGTATATTTCTGGTGCATAGATACAAGTATAATGGGTTGCATACATGCATGTTTAGTTAGGTGCATACATGCATGTATAGTGTTGATGCATAGGTGCATGTTTAGTGAGGTGCATAGATGCATGTTTAGTAGGGTGCATAAATGCATGTTTAGTGGGGTACATAGATGCATGTTTAATAAGATGCATAGATGTATATGTAATGGGGTGCATAGATGCAAATAAAATGGGTTGTATACATGCATGTGATGTGGGGTATAGAGATGCATGTTTAGTGCGGGTGTATAGATGCATGTTTAGTGGGTGCAAAAATTGTTTGACCACTCAAAATTTGATTTATCCACTTAGAAAAGCTATTACTTCATGCTGAGAAATGAAACCACTTAAAGTCCTTTAAAAATTAATGTCCGTCAGGATACAGGACGCCACTAAGCAGTAAGTTTTTTTATGTCTATATATAAACAATTTATGATTTTGTAGTGTTCTTGATAGCTGGTCTACCTCAAATGACCATGTGTGTTGTGTGTTAGCCGGATGTAGGTAATATGTTACATAACACATTTTAATAAATATTCCCCAAATTTGAGTTTCGTTGGAGTATTTTAAAGGAATGTTATGGGACAAATATAAGCCTATCCCCCAAAAAAGATTTATTTAAAGGGAAAGTTTTCCAAATCCATCTCTCTTCTCTGTCTTCTTTGGTCTGAAGAGGTTGACTCTCTTTTCTCCCTGACTGAGACATATCTATCGCAGTCAAGTTGAAATTCATCCTGATGTTATCGACGACAATGTTGATCTGGATTTGTGTGTAGCATGCGGTTACGTGAATAAGGTAGTTTGAAAAGTCACACATTGGAAACGTTGCTGAAATGGCAATAATAAGGAAAATATTTTTTTAAATATTTTGAAAACCTGCACAATGCATAGTTTTAGAAAAAGATTAATATCACTTTTTCTCGTTCTCTTTCTTTTCCTTCCCTTTATTGTCATGTTCACACCATATTTCAACACATTCCTTCTAACTCACTTATATTCACACATTCCTGACATAGCCAGATGGTCAATACTCCTACGCTCCAAAAATTTCACACCTAACAACAACAAAATGTCCCCACCCACCCATCTCACCCTTTCGACTACTTCTTTCACACTCTTACCCACCCACCCCGCCTACTTTCAAATTATCTTCATTTCTTCAAATCTTTTTCTAAAACTATGATACTACCTACATACCAAAGACACAGAGTTCCCCCCTTCCCTCCTCTTTCCCCAGCCCCTCAAAATCCATACTACACCTCACCACGACAAAAACCTCAGCACCCCCTTCCCTCTCTCCCACCCTAAGACAAATTCACTAACACTTTCACCCCTCCCCTTTTTCATTCACAGCCGTACACATTCATTTCACTCTCTGCCACTGACTGACTTCTCTCAGCCCGGACCTTGGTCCAGTGCTTTTAGTAGCCACGGCTACTACTTTTTCTCATCAACCCATCATATTAACCCAATATTTCGATGTACTTGCATGACATTTTTCTTAAAATTATCATCCTGAGGAAGTCTTACAATAAAGACAGAAATGTTGATGAATATATAAAAAATATCTCTTGTGTTTTCCTTTTTCATATACAATATATACATATATATATTTATATATATATACATACATATATATATATACACACACACATATATATATACACATATATATATACAATATATACATAAATATATAGAGAGAGACAATATATATATATATATATATATATATATATATATATATATATATATATATATATATATCCACATAACTCAGTCAGCAACAAGTATTAAATGCAGCAGATTTTATTACAAGGAAATGTTAGAACGAATACAAAAATTTGAATAGACGAGCTTGTTTTTTTTATTAACATTTTTTTTACTATTTTTGTAAAATAATTATAACAACAACAACAACAATCAAGTTGTCCATTGAAATAGTAGTATTTACACTAAATACCTTTCTATTGTAATAAAAGTATTGATTTTTGTGATCTTTAATAATCTTTTGATTGAAATTGTACACAATTATAAATAGACAATAACAGAATGGTAATCAAAGCCTTTTTTTCTTATAAACATAACAATTTTTTTTTTATCTAGGATTCCTATTTATCTGAGAGGAGCGTGCGAGAAAATTATTTTTTTTGCTTTTGCTTGAAGAGCACCATTAAACCATTTTATTTTCTTTTGGCCATTAAACTTTAATTCAAACCAAAAATGACTTTCTATTTGTCAGACTTCAAAATTACTTTCAAAGAGATACAAAGAATGGACTTCACGCATACACCCTCAATGGGAATATCCTAGACTCATCCAACTAGCAGAAAAATTCCATCCCTTTACTGTAGAGGTACTTCGATACTTTTCTCACTCAAATAGCTTCTTTCCTTGGACCCCTTGTCTTTGAAATTCCCTCCCTGTTTGCTGTTTCCCTGACCGTACCAACATGCTTAAATTTAAATGTAACATGAACAAACATCTTACTACCCAACTCCCCACCCAGTTTGCCCCCCTATAAATATTGCCATTAAAGTTCTGTGGCAATATGCCTTAATTTTTTTTTTGGGGGGGGGGACGCTTACTATTTGTTTTTATGTATAAATAATACATTAAAATGGCTGACTTGTTTACTCTATCATAACCCTTAAAATTCGTTAGTAATTTTGAAACCTTTAAACTGGCGAATAGAAAATCATTTCTGGCTTGAATTAAAGTTTGATGGCCGAACTCAAGTATTATGGTTTATTTGTGTTTCTAAGTCTAAAAAAAAAACATTTATTCTTTCACACGCCCCAGTCGTATAAAAAAACTAAATCTTGATCTTAAAGATTGCATAAAAAAATGAGCCTTCTAAAAAAAAAATTTAAAGCACAGAAACAATTTTTTTTAAATGGCTAATAAAAAAGCGGTTTAATTTTAGTAAAGTGTCTCATTAGAAAATCTTTTTTGTTAACTAATATTCCTCAGAAGAGTTATATCCGGTCATCATCATCATCATCCGTCTTACATGCTGGCAGACATTGGACGGCTTTAAGAAATTGACTTCCCAACTAACCTATCTCTGGCCAGGTCTTTATTTATCCCTCAGGTCCATTTTTATCACTTCCTCCCATGTTTGCCTTGGCCTTTACCTGTAAAACGGAACCTGCTACTTCAACTGTTCTACTCACATCCATTCTTTCAACGTGGCAATACCATTAAAGTCTACTCTTCTGCACACATTTCTCTATACTGTCAAGATTTAATCTTCCTCTGAGGTCATCAGAACTAATCCCAAGACTCACATTACACAACCATCGTATCATTTTCATATCATTTCTCTCCATGCAACACATGTCCTAAACCCTCATTGGCCAGGTTTCACTTCCATAGATCATCCCACTTCGTACACATGCCTAATAAACTCTTCCCTTGGTCGACAGTGGTAAGACACTGCTGGTTAGTTATAGCAGAAGTTCCCTGAACTCACTAATTCTTGCAATCACATTAGCACCTGCTCCACCCTGTGCTCCTGTGGTCATCTCTTTATTTCAAAGTTTTTGAAGCGATTAACAGTTCCTTGTTGCGTAATCAAAAGGATTTCTTTAAGCGAGGAAATCGATATCAAGTTCTAGTATTTTGAATAACATTTTCCATCTTTTTCTTTCTTTTTTTTTTATTTAAGTTTGTAATAAAATAAATTACAAGTATTTAGGAATGTTATATATATTTATATTTTTCAATTTTGACACAATCTACAGAGGATATCATTTACAATTACTTCCTTTTCTTTCATCCTATGTCGTCTTGTTTTCACACATCGCTCTATATATATATCACGTTTTATTTCTTTCATCTACATTATTTCCTGCTTTTTAATTTTCTCTTTCCCTTTCTTTCATCCAATGTCGTCTTGTTTTCACACATCGCTCTATATATATATATCACATTTTATTTCTTTCATCTACATTATTTCCTGCTCTTTAATTTTCTCTTTCCCTTTCTTTCATCCAATGTAGTCTTGTTTTCACACATCACTCTATATATATATCACATTTTATTTCTTTCATCTACATTATTTCCTGCTTTTAAATTTTCTCCTTTCTTTTTTTAATTATTCCGTTTTTTATTTCATGTTAATTATTTTATTAAAATTACAGACTTTCTTTTTCGTCTGTATTCAACCACTCGATTTCTTCGAATCACTTGTCTTATCACCGTTTTTCTAATTCCGTCTTTTCTGTCTCAGTGTCAGCAGATGTTTGCCTGCCTTTCCACCATTCAATTGTGTTTGATCGACATGGCATTTCATTTTGATTTACCTTTGGTTGGTCAATGTAATGTCTGATAAGCATCTGATAATGTCTAATAAGCATCATTTCTCCATTAATATATAATTAACATTGCATGTTAATAAATAGTATTTTGTTTCATCACTTGTGAGTAAATGTAGTCATTTTGATACCAAACGGAAGATTTTGTATTCAAAAGTTGGTCACCACTTCCTCAATAGTTCTGTTTGTGCTGATCAGTCCGAGGATGTTTCAATTTTAGAGATTTCAAAGGCGATTCAAATTTTCTGTTGTTGTTAGTATACACAAGACACCATAACGAAGAAAACATGTACAATTTGCTTTTGGCTGTAAAAAAAGGTTTTCTTCTTGTTTTATTTACACGCATAACAGAGAACAAAAGGATGCTGACAGTTCATTCATAGATTATTAGATAGACTGCAATGTACTACTACCTATTTCCATTTAAATATTTTAAAGATGATTCAATTTTTCTGTCATTGTTAGTATACATAAGATCACATAAGGAAGAAAAACATGTACAATTTGCTTTTGCCTGTAAAAAGGTTTTTCTTAATATATTTATGCTGGTGACACAGAACAAAATAACACTGACAGTTCATTTATGCATTAGTAGAGAGACTGCTACATGCTACTATTCGTTTTTGTTTAAAGATTTTAAAGGTGATTCAATTTTTCTGTTTACAACCTTTGTTATGTAAAGATAAGGAATTTGTTTATTCTCTGAATATTTTATGAACATTGTAAGGATTTTATTATTACGTATAATTTTGTTGTTATGTGCAATTCCACTTAAGTTCTAATGTTATTCCTCTGAAGAATATCCGTTGAAGGAAGATCTTAGGAGAAAATTTACTCAAATGAACGTCTGGCTTTTATCTGCTATTTTGATTTCTTAATTTAATAATCCTTGACAACTACAGTAAATACAATTCTAATTTTATGTCATCGTAAGGAAAATGTTAAATAGGGACGGATCTTAATAAACTTCTCATCTTTCCTATAGCGATGACACTGCAACGACTGGACAAAGTCATCTGGAATAGCGAGAGGAAGATTGTACATCTGTTGGAGCTGACAGTCTCATGGAAGTCAAACCTGGAGACAGCAGAAGAAATGAATGAAAAAAGATACGAGGGTTAGGGTTAGGGAACGAAAGAAGATATGAGGGACTAATGAGCATTTGCAAGGAACAGGGATGGACAGAAAGTCACAGTCATCTGTAGGTTGAAGTGAGCGGATATGCTGATAGGAAGCTTGCGCAACTGTTCAGGCATGAGATGAACTCCACCCTGAATGATGAAGTCAAGCCACTGAATGATGAAGTGCAGAAAGCAGCAAAAATGTATCGTTGTTCATCTGGCTAAAGAGAGACGATATTACTTGGCTTGAAAACACTGAAGGAGTTATCTGAGAGAGAAAACAATTGCAAGGCTGCATAACTACACCATGCAGGAAATAATCCAGCCAGCATTAACAATGAGAGCACCCCGAAGAGGAGTGTGCTCACCATGGGAATACACTGTAAAGAGAATAGAGCCCTAGACAGTCTGCCATAGTTTTCCTCTGATTATTCTCACCCTTGCTAGATCCAAGTGTGGAGATACTGATTGGAAATCACTGGTAAGTCAATGTTTATTATTCTTATGCAGATTTTCTAAGTTTACAAAAAGAACCTGGTCGGCAGCCATTTTGAAGACTTGACCAGATTTATTTCCTGCTTCCTTTGTTCCAGCTCATTTGACTTGTTGGTCTAGTGGTCTTCATCAATTTGCTGTTCAGATATCCGATTATAATACATCTTCATATTCCAGTAGCTTCTTTCCAAGAACTGCAGAGTTGTGGAACTCTCTTCCTGCGGACTGTTTTCCTCTTACCTATAGTCTTGGTCTTTGCAAGACTATGGTTAATAGGCATCTCCTGGCTTTGCAATAATCATCTTTCGTTCTTTTTAGTTCCTTACATCAAGTGGCTTCATGCCTTGTCTGGAGCGACTTACATAAAACAAACATAATTTAGTCGGATCGCGTTATCTTTTGTTGCTCATTATTACTTAAATTTTATTTTGTCTCATGTAAATATTCTAAACAGTAGCCATGTATGAAATCTTTTAAAAAGATGAAAAAAATATTTAAATCTTGAACAAAAAAAAAAAAACTATTTTTTTGTTTTCACAATAACTTGAAATATCACTTTTCTTCAGAGAAAAATATTATCACCGACAAAAACGTTTTTAGCAGTTTAAACGAGATTTTGAAAATATTTATCTCTGCAGAAGATTTTAAACAATGGGTTAATGGTTCAATTCCTTTCACGGAGGAGTTTTTTGGGGTTTTTTTTTTCATTACTATTGAAGAGAGTAGAAAGTGAACCTTTGACTTACTTTTGGCAGCCTCATAACTCTTGCTTCCCTTATTTTGTCCTTTAGTCCTCATATTCCATGAGCAACGTTTCTGAAAAAGGGGGAAGAATTGCTGTTTTCTCGGTTGGAATCTACCCATCTAAAACTTATCGTTGGCTAGTTTTTGACCTAGAAGTAGTATTGTTTTATTAGCTCCTTACATCAAGTGGCTACATGCCTTGTCTGGAGCGATTTCCATTAAAAATAAGGCAGCCGTTATTCTCTCACTCACTCAATGTGTACCCAGCAAAGCGCAACGTTAACACTGACGTCTCTGTGTTCACAAATCTGACCCAATTTTAAGTTGCTTACCATTAAGAAAAATGTAGCGTAATATGGCGTTAAAGGGTGGGAGCAGAAGTTTTGTGAGTTCCTTTATGTTCCAGAACAAATTTACATAACATGAAATTAGAATCGTATTTATTCTAGATACTGAGGATCGCTATCTCAAAAAGCACCACTATTTTATTCTGACCATACGCCTCTGATGAAAGTTAGTAAACAGAAGATCTTCTTAGAAGACAGATTAAGTAAGATGACACCTCTTTTATTAACCATTTTTAATGTGCTTCCAATAAACATTTAAATATATTTGTTTTACTCATTTGTTTTTGTTCTGAATTGTGTTAAAATATTGCAGCAGTATTCAAAGAATTTGTGTTTTTTGAAAAGTTTTTCACGTGAGATAATCTTGTGTGAAGATATTCAGCAGATCTTTGTTGTCCGATTTTAAAAGAACTGTCACGGATTTTGCCGCCTGCTTCATGTGCAGCAAATAGATGACAGAGTCGATGCATTGGCCACTCAACAGAGCTTCTCCATCTGCAACAAAAGACGAGAGAGAAAAATAGACAAATTATGGTTAACACACAAATACTCATGGCTATAAATAAGAGGATCAGAGATTTTGAAAATGTAGCCATTCAATCTGAATGGTTGGCAATAAAAATTCTATTTCGAACTTAAGCATGACAGACAAATGAAAATATTATTTCAAACTTAAGCATGATAAATAGATGATGTTATTTCAAACATTAGCATAACAGACAGATGGAGATGCTATTTCAAACTTAAGCGTGACAAACCAATCAAAATAGTATTTCAAATTGATTGAGCACCTATCATTGAAATACCAATAGAGTAGAGAAAGACTAACAACGTCTTCTCTTCTGCAGGGAAGAGAAGAGATCATTTCTCACTAGAGTCGATTTTGTACTCTGTCAAGACAAGTAAAAGTACTCAGAGCGGCACCTCCCCAGATGTGGAAGCAGTACTCCATCTTGGGCTGAATCTGACTCTTATACAGGTAGAGGATTGCATTAGGAGTCAGGTATTTTCTGGAGCAGTAGAATGATCCAACCATTTTTCTAGCGACTTTCGCAACGGATTTGATGTAAGTCTTCCATTTAATAAATTAGCTAACAACTATTTTTATGGCAAAAAGAACGAAAAGACAGTCAGTAAGCAATTGCGGAATTTTCAGAGAGTTCCGATGGTTTAGAAAATAATACGGCTTTTGTTTTTATGTTGGATTTATTGTAACACAGCAACAAATGGAAAATTTCCACAAAATTTCAAACATTGAAATATGATGTCAATGATTTTAAGAAAATTCACATTCAAACAATTGGAGGAATTTCAAACCATAAACCCCCAAAAAATACAAAGCTGACAATGATTGGACTTACCTTTGTAGTAAATGCAATGGGCAGGTATGGTCCGACATAATTTGCCGATAAAGGAACTAAGAGACGGTGATTCAAATTGATTAATTGTTACCTTTTCCGAATGGGAGAACTTTAGCCATAATTCTGTAAATTCTTCTAATCTCAGAACATGAGGCCTAAAACCAAAAAATAAAAAAGGGATAAAAATGTGAGAAAAAATATGGCTTCATCCACCTTTGTTTGTTGAATCTTCTCCTCCCGGGAATAAATGGAGTGACCCAGACACAATAAATACAGTTACGACTAAGCATTGTGGCAGTTATTGATGGCAGTTATGGCCACAGAATCAAACGCATGCTTTCTGTAACATACTTTCGTAAATACACTTTTGCTAATTATACCACTGTGTTTGTCTTGATTATTACCGACCCTTCAAGGCCACAACAATCTTATATATCACTTTTCCAATCATTTTGTGTATTTTTTTCCAGCTTACAATTCTTTTGTTCCAGGATACGTCCTCGACAATCAGGATGAGAGACTCCGGGCCATTTTAAAGTTTGTGGCCTTGTTTCTATTGGGCTTCCAATTCTTTTCTTCTTCCAGTTTTTTTTAATGTCAAATAAAACAAATAGGAAATCTGTTCTTGTCAGTTTGGTTGACGAAGCACCAAATTTTTTAAATTTTGTAGTATTGTATTTCTTCTTCTTCTTCTTCTCCTCCATATTTGGTTTAACATCCATTTTAGATCTTGGCATGCATTGGACGGCTTTAAGAAATTGACTTCCAAACTAACCTATCTCTGACCAGGTCTTTATTTATCCCTCTTTTTCTCAAAGCCACTTTTATCACTTCCTTACATGTTTTCCTTGGCCTTTCCCTGTGAACTGAACCTGTTACCTCAACTGTTCTACATACACTAACCCAAGAACTCTCATCCATTCTTTCAATGTGGCCATACCATCAAAAATTCCTGTTCTGCATACATGTTTTTTTTTTGGGGGGGGGGGGGGTATTTTTTTTTTGTTTACCGGGAAATCACATAAAAAAAGCAGAATCTTATTTTTATTAATACCAAAGTCTGAATATAACAAATATATAACATGAAAATTACATTATGTTTAAGAATTTTTGAGATGAGGATGTTGCATTATTTGGATTACTACTCTCATCTTGGTTGTTATTTTCACATTTCCCAGAATTCGAAAAGATGCACTTGTCGGAGGTTACACTGGCCGAGACGTTGTGAAAATAACAACGAAGATGAAAATAGTTGTTCGAATAATCCAGTTAGTACATAAAAATAATTGTTCTGGTGCCACGCCTGTGGATATATTTTTAAAGAATCCGTAAAAGATACAAACGTACCTGGCAAAATCAATCCAGAACAAAGAGAGATTAAATTTCTCAGCCCTTTTGGATTCACAGCTTTCCGCTTCAAGTTGAATGCATCCACGGATCGAAAGAAGATCCCGTTGGATCGCAGTTGGTTGCAGGTACAATTTTGAGTAAATAGGAAAGCCATCACTCGTTTTCTGGATGTGTCCGTTAAATTCTGATATACCAGTTTTTGACCAGAGAATAGAAGTTTCCTCCTGAAAAGAATAAATAAATATCATCTTCATCTCAAATAATGTTTTCAAGTTTTATCATAATTTGGGTTTTATCCATTATTTCCTAGGCGGGAGAGGTGACTAACCTTTTGTAATCCAGAGACCAATTTTTTCACTGTTAACTTAAATCTGCCACACAAACATGTACCTCTTTTAGTTCTTTAAACAATATCTTCCTAACAACATCTCGGGAAGTGACTAGACTACAGCTGTGGACCAGACGGCTAGAAGAATGCCCCCTCTCTTACTAACATGCCTCCCCACCTTCTTCTGAGGTCCTTCCTCCCGGTTCAGATGCACCCTGGCTTCAGTGGAAAACACTCAACTGTCTGAGAACGGGAATGGAGCAATCAGAGGTGGGAATTCCAAAGACAAGCAGTTCGAGGAAAGAAGCTATTAGAGTAGAAAGCTTTCCGGCATCTTGGAACCTCTACAATGAAGAGGTGGGATTTTGCTGATTGTCAGGTTGGTCAGGGGTATTAACATTGAGGGGGGCACAAGTGCAGCAAGTTCGTCAGAGCACATTCCATTTAAGTACTTGTAAAAACAAACACATGGATGCAACATTGTGACGATGGGACAGGGGCTGGAGCTTGTCCAGATTTAATCTTCCTCAGAGGTCATCAGAACTAAGCCTGTCCTTAAGACTCACATTACGCATCCATCATATCATTTCTCTCCATGCAACGCATGTCTGCAACCCTCACTCGCATTAATCCTTTTAACAGTTGTAAAATTATGCAAAGAGAAGGAAGATTAAAAAAAGAAATTTATTTACCATTTCAACTGAAGGCATCAAACAGTCTGAACATTCCACCGATATAGAGCAGCCAGTGGGAAGTAGAGAATTGTCCGTCATACCGTCGAGCATTAATATAACACAAAGTCCACTGGTAGTGTGCATCTTACAAAATCGAACAATCAAATTGTCCAACGTGGCAAGAGGAGCAAACGTAGAAAGAGGAATATCTTCGGAGTTTTGTTCTTCAGCAATAACCGAAGGTTCAGTAGGCTGCCACGTAGTTGATTGTTCGGCATTAATAGGAGAAGGATTGTCAAGGTAGATATAATCGGTGCCAAGTTGGAATGTAGGTTCCGCGGCCTTGGCTGAAATCGTTTCATACGACTCATCATCTATCACATCCAACGGTCCGTCACTAGTTTCAAGGCTGAGAGTACCCGTGTAGGAAGTCGTGTAAAAATCGCTGTAAAGAGAACTTATTTTGGAGTCGGGAGACACAGGAGAAAGTGGGTGGAAAGAAGGTGATGTGAGAGTTTCGACAGCCGTCGTAGGTTCCGTCGATGTTGTTTCGTTTAAGTCTCTGTCTGGCTGAGTGAGTGAGCTGGAACATTGGCCTGTGCCAATAGTGCGCCAATCGAATGTCTTCTCTTTTTTCTCAGTCCGTACTTTAGATAGTTGGCCAAATGGAGACGAGAATTGCATGTTGCCAAATTTCGGATTACAAACAAAAGTATCCGACATTTCATCTTGGGTGGATTCATTAAAGAAATCATCAGATCCTGCATTTGGGTTAACCTATGGAAAGAAAAAAAGCAGAGAGATTTTTCTTAGATGTATGTTACTTATATCAATTACTTATTGTAAATGAGGAAATAATTGATCAAAGCTTACAAAGTATAGTATTCATACACGACCCTATTTTTACTATATATAAATACGAGAAAAATACCCATCCTAAACCAAACTTTTGCACTACTTTTATCTCCTCTTTACGAAGATTAAAATCAAGATATAATGCTACTAAACCTCATGTCTAGAATCCTTATTCCAATTTTGCTTAAACTCTATTACATGATTTTGATTCTAGAAAATGTCTTAAATTTATGAATTTGGTTGTTTTTGTTTCATGGCATATCAACCCTTTTCAAGTCATTTAATGCTAAATATGGTCATTTTGGTGAAGGTTTTTATGCTTCAAGTTCTTTATATGTTTAAGTATTTATTCATGGTGTTTGGTTGAGTGAAAGAGGGGGGGGGAAGAAGAGGGGAGGGAGGGAAATTGTTGTTTTTTTGCAGAACATGATTGAGTTTTGCAAAGAAAAAAAAACAATAAAACATCAATGTTTGGTGCATTTTGAGTAAGGAAGTCAATAACTTCAGACAGCCTGATTTGGTAGCCCCAGTAGGTTCTATTTAATCCATAGATGGGGCCCTTACAGGTACTACTACTCCGGGCCAAAGTGGACCTGGGAGCAATGGCAACTAAGAGGCAACTCCACATTCCCCACAGCTCCCAAATGGAGGCCTCACCACTGAATGTCTTTCAAGGTCATGCACAGGACCAGTAAGCAGAGAAATGTAAAAGTGTACATGTTTAGCGAGCCGTATACGTATCCAACTTTGAAGATGCCTCTAACAAGTACTTCAATACAACCTGCTAAACCACACATGTGATATACAACAAAACAATCGACTCCTGTGCGGAGTTTGTTCCGAAGCATGTGACGAAGCTATCCGGAGTATATATATAACTGGATGGCTTGAATAAGACCTCATATAGTGTATTTTATCCAGGCCTGGGGTCAGTGTCTCGACATTGAAATTGGAATGTAAAATTGAGATTGCAAAATATAGAAATACGAGTGACACATCTTATAAAAAGGCTAAATGATTACAGGAAAGACTGAAACAATTAGGATTAACTACTTTTCTAAAGAGAGTAACGAGAAGCGATTAAATTGAAACTTCAAGATAATTAATGGTATTTCTAATTATAGTAGACATTTTTTAATACATCTTCTCAGTCAATTTATTAAGACAGATTTCAGAAATTAAATCTTTGAACTTTTTTTGCTAATAGAGTAATATATTTTAGAATAAGTTGTCGGATCAGATTATTTCAGCAATTGCGTAAGACATTTTAAGATGGAATTGAATGAATTCAGAAATAATGGTCAAAAAAATAATTCAGATGATATTTGTGGGAACTATCAGATGAAATATTTAACAGAATTTGATCTGTATATTTATATTGTATTAATAGTGTAAATGTTTTGTACAGTATATATGAGAAGATAATTAAAAAGGAAAAACAAACGAATAATAATAAAATGCATCAAGAAATACCTTGGTCGGAAGTCCTGCAAATAGTGCAGACGCCAATTCGTCTTGTTCCCGTTTCTCGGCTGAATCTACACACGTTGATTCTTTTGTGCTTGAACTACCACTCTGAACCTGAAGAAAGAGGAAAATCAAAAATGAAAACAAATTAATGTAAAATCTATTTAATTTTCAGAAATGATGAAACAAAACAGAAATCTTCATGGTCAATTTTGCAGAGGGTACACCTTCTTCTGTGGCAAAGTATCCGGGGCCCCATGGGGATCGGGTACACCTTCTACCTCTTCACCATATGACTCTTACTTACAGCTAGATGAGATCATCTTTTTCTTCTTTTACTGCCACTCATACTTATGGTTACTGTTAGAACAGAAAGAACTACAGCACTTTAGTGTTACTTAGAATTCATCACAATGTACAAAGGTAATAGTAGGCCATCTTCCAAGGCATTAACTCCACCTTTTTGGAGGGGGAATGAGTTTTTATTTTTTATTTTTTTAACGGAAATCGCTCCAGACAAGGCATGGATCCACTTGATGTAAGGAGCTAAAAAAAAAAATACTACTTCAAGGTCATAAACTAGCCAACGATAAGATTTAGATGGATAGATTTCGACCCAGAAAACAAACGGCTAATGTGCTCTCATCTGTGAGACTGACTAGGATACTTTTGGGTGAAATCAACATTTAATATTTAATAGTCCCTTAGACTACAAATTGACTTTTATTGATTTTTATATTTCCTTTCAGATTTAATGCCGAATCTGGTCATTTTGATGAAGGTTTTTATGCTTCAAGTTCTTTATATATATTCATGGTGTTTGGTTGAGTGAAAAGAGGGGGAGAAAGAGGGGAGAGAAAAGAAGAAGGGAGGGAAATTGTTGTTTTTTTGTTTTGGATTTTGCAGAACATGATTGAGTTTTGCAAAGGAAAAACAACAATAAAACATCAATGCTTGGTGCATTTTGAGTCAGAAAATCAATAACTTCAGACAGCCTGCTTTGGTAACGCCAGTAGATTCTATTTGACTCATAGATAAGGCTTTTACAGGTATTACCACTCCGGGTCAGAGTGGACCTGGGAGCAATGGCAACTAAGGGGCAACTCCACATTCCCCACATCTCCCAAATGGAGGTCTCACCACTGGATGTCTTTTAAGGTCATACCCAGGTCCATTGTGCATGGAAGGTTTGATTTTTTTCTTTCTTTTTATTTTGCATTTTTTGTGACTAATTGTGATTTTGCTTGCTAGACTGTTTATGACCGCTTTGCCTTTTGACTTTGTGAACACTGATTTGAGATTGTATTGAACTTATTGTTGGTACGTGTATTCTGCTTGCTAGATTGTTTACAACTGCCTTGCTCATTTTTTAACAGACTTGTTATTTCTCCTACTGTTGGCACGTGTACTGTTGTTGTTTTATTTTTACTCATCCCATTGGTTAATAACCCTACAAAGACAAGACAAAGAAATATGCCAGACAACATTACCACCGATGCTTCGTTGTTGCTGTCTTTCGGTCCGGAGTTGGTTTTGTCCAATGTTTCTTGAATAAGACCGTCTTTGGACCAAACTTGTTTCACGCCTTTCAAAACCAAACGTTGGACAGAGCTGTAAAATATGAAATTAAAAATGTCATAAAATACACTGTTTCAATGTTGCTCTGGGGCAACATTGATATTTATTCGAGGATGAGTGATCAAGTTGCTTTTGTCTTGTAGAAATATTTTTAAAACTATGCATAATTATTATGATAATTTGTATTATTATGATCATTCAGACTACTGTTCTCATCTTGGATGGATTTTTTTTTTGTCTGTTTTATACTAATGAGTCACTGCTTACCAAGGTCTGGAGGCATCCAGAGGATAAGGGTTAATGTTATTCTCACAACGTTTCCACCGATGTGACCTTCTTCAGGTGCGTCTTGGTGAACTTTGGAATCTGTATGGAATTTCGAACGGAACTCTTGATGTAATCTATTAGGGTAGCTTGCTCTAATTCCATCAGCGATGACTATGAGTTAAACAAAAGGTTCCGTTCAAAATCCCGATTTCGACGATTCCCCAGTTTGATAAGACGCACCTGAAGAAAGGTAGAGGTTACATCGGCCGAAACGTTGTGAGAATAACATCCAAGTTGAAAACAGTGATCCAAATAATCCAAATAATCCAAAGCTGATTGTTTATTATTATATAGAATTCAACGGAAAGATTTCCGAGTTCGACAAGACTCATTTGAAGAAGGTTTGGGGTAACATCGGCCGAAACGTTGTGAGAATAACATCCAAGTTGAAAACAGTGATCCGAATAATCCAAATAATCCAAAGCTGATTGTTTATTATTATATAGAATTCAACGGAAAGATTTCCGAGTTCGACAAGACTCATTTGAAGAAGGTTTGGGGTAACATCAGCCGAAACGTTGTGAGAATAACATCCAAGATAAGAACAGTAGTTCGAATAATCAAAATAACGTAAAAGAATCAAATCGCCATATACGCGATAATACTCGATAATTCTTGAGAACTTTCTCTGTACCGTGACCACTTCTAAATCCAGAATCACTTTTCAGTTTCAATGATCAGCTTTTGATGTCCAAAATGATATTGAAGGTGGTGTCTTATAATGTAGGACACAAGGCCAATCAAACACTGAAAAACCATTCGATGAGAAAAAAAACGATTAAAAAAGAATTCAAAAAGATTTAAGCAGAAAGTTCTGGAATCCTACCTTGGATTTGACATCCAATCAGTTGCATCAGCATCCGTCGATTCTTTCGTGCCGATGTATGTTTCTTTATCCTGACTACTTATTGTTTCAGAGTCCCATAGCGAAGCAGTCGGGGTATGATAAGAACCATACTCAAGACCCCCAAACAGTTGGTAGTCTATAAAAAAAATACAAAAAATATATATAAATATGTTGTGAACCTGTAAGGGGTCCGGAAAGAAGATACAAACTTTGGATTAAGTGAAACAAAGTATATTGAAGAAAGTATAAACACAGCATATAAAGAGAGTGGTTGAACGTTGGTCTGACTGCCAGGATAAGACTGGGGTAGTTCCAGGTATTTACTTCCCTCCCACGCAGGAATATGTGACACAAGGTCGGAAAGTAGGGGAAGAGTCAAGCCAGCGCCCCTAAAGAAGGAGCACTCTGTCCTAGCAAAAATAGCCTGGGCAACCCCGTCGGCATTTCCCGGTAAGGTGCCTCAGGCAGCAAGCAATAAACTTACTCCTTCCCAAAGAGGGAAGGCAAGGCCTGGGAGGGTGGACCTCTTAGGAAAACCCAGGACAGTATACCTCAGTCCGGCAGATAAAAGGCCACCGAAATGGCCCAGAATGGATCCTCGACTGGTAATACCTTACTCCATCCCGAAGTTAATGAGAAACTGATCGGGCTGGAGTTAGTTCCAACACCGAGAGGCATGTGCTCGGTATTAATAGTGAAATGGAAGAGTTCATGTAGTCCATAAGGTAGGTAACATAAATAAAAAAACTATATCTAATGATAACAACAATGTGATCTGCTTACTATCACTGTAGTTGTCTATACTAGATTATCAGCCCTTGAGTATTTCATAATCAATACATAACTGTAACAGCAGTCACCCGGGGTGGGTTGAGTCGGCTCCAAATGAGTCCAGCGTATCTCGCTTCAAAGCGATCCACCCTTGCCGATCGGCAGCTCAGTCTTTGGCATACTTCAGCCATTCCCAGTTCCAGCGACGAACACCAAAAACGCAGGGGCCAGCCAAGTTCTATATTTCGGAATTTTTTAGATGTGCATTGATAATTTGTATCATTATGATCATTCACTGTTCCTATCAAAGTCTTCAGCTAGCTGCCTCTGCGCTTCTTCCAGCCGGTTGGTGCCATTGGGGCTACCAACTTGCAGATGAATTCTTCAGGATGTCGAAGAATACATAAGGAGTTGCTAATAATTTTTTACGCCAAAAATCACTTCTATTTGACAGTTTAAATGTTTGCAAATACTTTTCAAATTTTGAAGGGTAACAAAATAATTAAATCTTCTTTTTTTTTTTTTTGGCAACTATTAGCGAAAGATTAAAAAAACTGATTTGTTTGTGAAGAACATGAAATGCATTCTGATTGATTTAATTTCATACTTAAATAATTTTTTTATATAGGATTTTTAAAATTGTTTTATTTTATACTACTGCATTTTTGTATTTCAATAAATTTTAAATTAATTGTAAATCATCATCATCATCATCAACCGGTTTATTTGTTGAATCAGGCCACAATTAATCCTCTGATGAGGGTGGGGCCTGATTGTCTAGTCTCGAAATCTAAGTCTTCCTCTCCACTCCTGTCTTTGGCAAGGCTTGATGGAATCCATAGGCCCTGAAGATCCACGCATCCTGGGATCTACGAAGCCCAAGACATTACCAGCAGCATTAGTGCTACTGGCACTGCCTTTCTTTTTTCCTGCTGTATTTCGACTAGACATTGTATTTAAGGCAATTTTACGGCTGGATGCCTATCCTTTACCAACTTGAACACTTTTGGCAGTCCAAGACATCCACCGTTCCCATCTAACTAGGGCTGATGTCGTTTCCACTTAAGCATGTACGAATGTCATACATTACCAGTGAGTTGCTTATCAAGATGTTGTTGGTGAAGTATAAAACAAGAATTCCACTTGTATGAACAAAATAGTGACACATAAGTGAAGTAGACGTGCCCGAAATGTCGTTGAATATTTTTTTTTTTTTTTTTTTTTACCTGGCGAAAGAAGGAAAACAACGCTTCTGTTGAATTAATCAAAATAAAGAATCCTTTTTAAATATACTCGTGCGATGGTCGCGAGTAAAAAAAAAAACAAACGTCCTTCTCTGTTGATCGGGTGTTTTTAAATGAGAAATATGAAAACGCTCCGATGCTTCACAAATGGACGAGTGATGACGACAAAGGAAAACAGATCCGCAAGAACAAGTTGAAGAACGTCGTAAATAAAAAAAATAATTCAATGTGTAATTATTAATGTTTTACTACTACTACTACTACTACAAACTTATAGCAGAAAATATACAGTGAGCAAAAAATATATACTTATACATTTCACCAACCAGGATTAGAACTACTACTTAACTGTTGCAGTTAAAAAGAAACTCCACTCTCTTTCCTTCAGAGGCACTATGTTCATCTTTCCACATTAATTCCCGATGCACACTAATGATTACAAGATCAAGAGAAATAAGCAAGAACTTACTTTCTGATGGAGCTTTTCTTTGCTGAAGACACTTGTAAGGTTGGTCACCATTTTCCAAGGATTCACTGACAAAATCATCAACAAACGAGAGAGTAAAATCCAGCTGACAAAAAGAAATATGAGTGATGTTAGTGACTGTTTATGCTGAAACTGCATGTCTGTTTTGTATTATTTGGGGTTTTTTTTACCAAAGAGTCACCACGGCCACTCGAAGATAAGGGTTAATGAGTGTCAGGTGGACGGTGAGATAGCACCGTGATGATTGGTAACAATGGTGAAATTCGATTATTTAGGAGGACGACTTAACAAGAATTTGTTTACATTGGACTTGAAAACAACAATACTGTAGTCAGCTGGGACAAGACTAAGGCCAATAGGCATCTCCTGTCTTTGTGATAATCATATTTCGTTCTTGTTAGCTCCTGACATTAAGTGGCTTCATGCCTTGTCTGGAGCGATTTCCATAAAAAAAACAAAGTTACAACTAGTGTGGGCTACTGCCCTGGCAAATCCATGATACTTGCAGACGCACTAGTCCGACTACCAAACCCAGAAAATAATAGCATTGTTAAATTAGCCAAAAGAATCGATGGAATAAACACACATGCTGGTGATGAGCACCATTGTTTTCAGCTCAGAAGCAGTTTGGTGGGATTGGGTTTCACAGACGGGTAGTTCTAGGGAAGAAACTTTGCTCATGGAAGTTTTGTTTAGTTTAAGGCACAGAGAGGGAGAAAGGGAAATTGTAGGTTTATATTCTGTAAATCAATAGTCAGTAAATGATAGATTCTATTCAACCAATAGATGGGACATGGACAAACACTACCCCCCTCCCCGGGTCAGAATGCACTTGGGAGTAATGACAACTAAGCTTGGTTGGTTGGTTGTTTTACGGCATATCAACCCTTTTGGTGTTATTTAATGACGAATCCAGTTATTTTGGTGACAAAAAACTCATGTACTCAGTCACCCCTTTTCTCAGGTGATCCTATAATTAAAATCTGGACAGAACTTATGGGGTGACCTAATCTTTTAAATAGAATAAATGACGGTTATTAGAGAATGTGTTTTGGGGATGGCTGTCATATTCGAGTAGTAGTCAAATATGTAATTTTGATCTATTGTATGTTAAACCGTAATTGGATTTGAAAATCCTTCAATGATCTTACCTCACTGTCTTTTCTCATTCGTTGATGCATCTTGTACATGTCAAATTCAGAAGGGCTGTCTTTCATTCCAGGCTGACAAAGTTTCACAAGATTCAACACTTCTTGAAACCTCTAAAATGATAAAATACATACATTTTTTTTAATCTCTCTCTATATATTATATTAAAATTATATTAAAAAAACATTTACTTGATGTGGAATTATTATTGGTATCCTTCAGTCTTGGAAGAATATACAGCTTAACTCTACAGAGTTCAAAACCTTGGCAAGTAAGTATGGAGGGCAAGCTGTTATCCATATAACAGACTCCCCTCTTCACGTCTCTGGAATAAAGGAAATCCTGATTCTTTAAATTAAATTGTATCACAGTCCATAGTTTTCTTCGAATGTCCGGCTGGCAGGCCGAGAGCAGACTCGAGGCGTTTCCATGAATAATGGTGATAGAGAGGCACTCGAAAGCCAAGACAATTCACGATTGTCTCCGGAGTTGCGCGTCATTAATAGACCAAGGCTAAAAATGAACTCGAGTGTATTAGACAAAATCTGTACCGACCCAGCATTGCCCGGGATACATCATGTTCAAATACATACTCTTTTTATGGGGGCGATCCTCCAAGTTATTACCTCCTCTTTTTGGGGGTCAGTATAGTATATCTTCGTTCCTCATGATACCATCCTTCCATGATTATATTCTCTTAGGGGGAGGAGGGGTAGTGTACTATCTGTTCTGTTCTTATGACATCATCCTCCCAGGCATTATCTCCTCCTTTGGGAGGTCAGTGTAGAATTTTTTTTTTTTTTTACTTCGCCTCACTTTACTACATCATTTTGAATGAAACCACTTCCACATGCTCTATTAAGACAGTTTTTTTTTTTTTTGCTATCTCTTTTTCTGCCCCCTGGATTTATTTTAATTATTAACTAATATATGCTCTCTCTGGTCGCATATTTAAGCTTGTCTGCCATCTTCCCACTCACCAATTGTTAATTGGTAAACTTCAAAATCTCTGAATTACTACATAATAACAAAGAGAGAGCAAGGGAAACTAATTAATAATCACACTCTTTCCGAAATTAACAGAAATTATGGACATATAAATAAATATATACATTCAATACGACTATTATTATAGTAGAGAGGACTTTTATTTGCATTAAATTTTTTTCAATATTTAAATCTCTCTTTTAGGTTTTTGAGAAGCGGTTTATTTATAAATTTTGGTACTTGTTACATTAGGACCCACCCTAACTTTGACCATGACCCTAAACCCTAACCCCCACTTTGACAGGGTCAAAGTTAGCTCAGATCCTAATGTAACAAAGTACCTAAATTTTATGAACGCACAACTATAAGTTGAATATCTGCAAGAGCACACCCCTATCTGATGTTAGACATGTTCTTTTTCTAAAGAACGTCATCAGATTTGCGTGGCTATTTAAATTCTACAAATTTGCCAATCTGGGTGCATCAGCTGAGAGGTGACGGTGGTTAAGTGGATATCGACACGGACTGAAGACCTGGGTATTCCAAGTTCGAATCCAGTCAGTTCCACAGTACCACTGTCACTTCTCGTGGTCCTTCCCGTAAGTACTCGATGTCTTCCCAGAAGGATTTCTAACTAGAAAAACATCGGGGAAACTAATGCCAACACCAGAATCATCTGATTCACACGAAAAAAAGAAGAAGCTCGTAAGAAAATGAATTCTTGATAGGGTTAGGAAATAGGGTAGGTTGAAAGGGGTCGACGAAAAAGTTTCTTACCTGTTGCGTCTCTGACGACATGGACACTGGGGGTAAAGAAATGAGAAAAGAATAGACAATCTCCGGACTGAGGGCCATGGAATGAAGCAGCTTTGTGATGGCCATCCAAATCCAACTTTGTGAATCATCCGAAGTTCCCTCGGAAAAGGCATGCTTCAGGAAGAGATTAAGGATCTCAGTGGAGGGAGCAGACTGAATCACTTCGGCAGGATTTTCACCAAGAACCTGCAAAGGAAATGAAAAATAATTTTTAATTTTAAAAAAGAATTGATATGATGATCAGATATTTGATGCCAATCTTGGAGAAAATTTCCAATATCTGTCGCCCCGGCAAAGCAAAAAGTATACTCAGAGTATATTGTTCTTATTCTGTCAGCCACGACTGAGTAGAAATGTTAATTTGTTATTGTTAGTTATCGGCTTTTGTAAGAATTGAACCTTCAACCTTCAAGAGACTGTCACTTAGAACTGGTTGTTAACCATTAGCCTATGACTTGTTCTTTCTTTTCTGTCTCTCCCATTTCCCCAGATGGACATATGACATAATGGTTAAAAGCGTTGGTTAAAAAGTAGTTTCATCCTGGATGTCATTTTTTTTTTATTCATAGTCCTCTGCATGTAACATAGACATATTTGTTTACATGGCAAAAATTTGTCTGCAGTGATAACTTCTTGGAGCCGTGAGTCCCTTATATTTTTTAAGGGATGTACGACTCCAAAGAGTTGTCTGGAACACAGCGGACAATTTTCGCCACGTAAACAAATATGGCTGGCGCATGTAATGTAGCATTGTCCGTGACGTCTGGTGTTGTTCATAGTAGTAGTTGTAGCACAGCATCAGCTTAAAAAAATATCAAAAAAATTAGACTGCTAATTGCTCTAAAAGGCAAGAATGGCCGGGAAATGGGAGATCATTTTACTTTAAATTTATGTGAAACTGATCTCCCCACTCTAAATTCTAAAGTATTTTTTGTTGTCTTTTTTTTTCAGCTAAGATTTTTAGGGTGTTCACACGTAATCGCCTAAAAAAGTAGAATTTCATTCATTCTTTTTAAATTGGCGGCTAGAAAGTCATTTATTATTTGATTTAAAGTACAAAAGTTGAGTATATTTAAAAAAAAACAGTATTTTTCGAAGGAGCCACTACTTTATAAAAGAACCACAAACCTCATTAACTTTTCTTAAGCACTAAACTGGGCAGAATTTGATTATTTAGGAGGATAGTTTGAAAAAAATTTGTTAACAAGTGACACTGATAAGCTGTTTGTAATGTTAGATGGGGAATACTTCTGATTCTACCAGATGGTTCATAATCTTTGAATCGACAGAAAACAGCTGAGGCTGTCGTTAACAGATTGTAAATAGTTGTGTAAATAAATAGTGATGTCTCTCTGTACTAGTGGCAGTAGTAATCGTCGTAAAGGTGTTGACCTTTTCTTCTTTTTTCTCTTTATGGCTACAATAATGGAAGCAATTAAAAAGAACAACAAATAACTCCATTATTTGCTCTGAGATTTTTCAGCAAGTACATAGAGATGAACTGCATTTTCCTGACTAACACCTGCAGGGTTAGTGGAAGAACCTCGAAAACAAACGTCCGTTTGCTTTGACGTTGAACATTTAAGATAGAGAGAGAATCGATCTTGCTTCTGCCACGTACTTCCTCCCATGACGTAACTTCTGGTACACGTCAGCCTAACCTCTAACTTAAACTCTAATGGAAGATTCCGTTTTTAATACTTACGTAGAATATTGCTTCAGATGAATCTCATTAATTATGAAATCACTAAAATGTTTGAATACACAATTTTTAGAGTGACGGTAACTCACCCAAACTGCCACTTGAATTAAAGTATTTGGAAGCACCTCTTTCTTGAGATAGCCGGTATAACTGGTGCACACGAACAGGGCAAATTCTTTATCATTTTTGGAAGCTGCAAAAGAATTAAAATGAAAATGCACTACTCAGAATATTGTTATCAAATATTATTGAAAAATCAAGAAAATGAAATTGTCAGTAATCCAGAATTAATTCCAGGCATAATGTTGTGAAATAACCCAAACTACCTCCAGAAGAATATAATGGACTACTCCAACACTACTTAGAGACTGTGTGTGTAGCAGTATTTATTTACCTCCTCTCCAGGAGTTTAGGCACAAGGCCAGTTTTATCTTACTCCCACAAGGTAAGATGTGACCCAAGGTCGGGTCGGGAAAGTGGGACTTGAAAAGCCAGCGCCCAAGAAGGTGAGCACTCTGGCCATTAAAAATTGCCTGGGCAGCCCCGTCGGCATTCCCCGGTAGGGGCGCCTCAGGCAGTAAGCAATAAACTTACTCCTCCCCAAAGAGGGGAGGCAACGCCTGGGAGGGTGGACCTCGTAGAACTGCACAGGACAAACCCAAAGACCTGTGGAATCAAGCCCTAAAGGCGAAGACGATACCAGTCTATGGGGTGCAGTATCCATCGGAACAGATACTACACTTTGATTGTCTATGTTACTGCCTAACTCTATCTACAGGGTAACTCAAAAAAATCACAATGGAATCATTAATAAAATTCAGAATCCTTTCTACAATCCAACCATATTTGGTACAAATAAACTTCAGCCTATCTCTGACTTGTCCACCAACTTTCAGTATTGAATGTCTTTGTTTTATCGTCATTCAGGGATATAATCTAAATGTGAACCTCTGAATTGCAAACACACCTCAATACGATGTACAAAATTCTCAATAACTCTTCAGTTAAGGAATAGTCTGGAAATTATTTTGATAGACATTATCTTTGAGATAACTTCACAGATAAAAATCTGGGTGGTTATGGTTCGGTGAGTATGAGGTCGATTCAAGATCAAATGTTCTACTGATGAGATGATCACCAAAGTGTCCCTGCATATAATTGAGCAATGATAAAACAAAGACTGTTGGACATTTATGACTATAACTTGGTGGACAAGTGAGGCATAGCCTGAAGTTAAACTGTGGGAGGGTTACCTCCTTCTACATTCTCTAAATATCACTAATCAAAAGTAAATCTTTAATGAGAATTAAATTTTAATATCAATTGGAAATACACTTTTTTTTTAAGAACACGGACTGTTATTTGCCATAAATGAATGATGAAAAAGAATTAAGTATGTACCTTGAATTAAAAAATCTATCACAAAGAGTCGAGAAACAGACTAGCTTTACTTTATGTATAAGATAATGTAAATGCATTTTACATTATTTTACAATATGATAAAAATCATTTAGAAACGGGATATAATGAACTAATCTTGAATAGAATTATTTTATACCTACATAATTTATATTTACTTTTTTATTAAATACTGGCAGTATTCATCCGGCATTGTTGTACGGAGATATATTGCTGTTTGGAAGATTTTTTAGGAAAAAATAATTTCAAATACTATCATGTTTACAATTTTTGTCTTGAAAGAAAAGTTAAAAATAACATTTGTAATACGAGTTCAAGTAAAATAAAAAAAACTTTTAACATATAGATTTTTATAACACACAAACAAACATTGACTTTTTTAATATATATATATATAGTCTCGGAAGTTTCTCAACCATTAAAACTATATAAATTAAAAAATTAAAAAAAATTAAAAAATTAAAAAAAAAAAAAACTTATAGTCTCAAGTCTTCCAGTGGAAAATCACTCATGTAAGTCAATTTATTTTTTACAGTTATTATATTAGTTAGTTTCTAACACTATTTTAAGGGATCATCAGTTGTTTACCATGAAAAACTGTTTCGGGAATATATATATATATATATATATATATATATATAGAAGAATACTTTTCAGTTCAACAATCAAATAAAATCACAAATCATTACCATCATCAATCACATTAAGGAGTCGATAAACAATTTCATCGGGAACGTTTCCGTTGGTAACTTCCAATAACTGATTTATGGTCTCAACATACCATCTTTCACTGCTCGACAATGTAGAGAGAAAAGAATTAAGGATTAATAAATAGACAGCAGGTTGGATCAGTATTTGTTATATTTATTACTAGCAGGGGTACCCGTCGTTGCCTGGGGCTCTTCCCCCTCCCCTCTCCTCTGCAGGCAAAAGTGTAACAATCTCTCTCTCTTTCCTGTTTACCCGAGGCAAAAGCTGTGTCTTCTTCCGGTCGCCGACCCACTGTCTTCCCGCTCGCTCACTCTCCCCACCCTCCCTACCCTTGTTGTCCGGGGCAAAAGTAAGTGCTAACTCTTCCTGGTCATCCGCACCTTCGATGTATATTTAGGTCACCGTTAAAAAAGAATTCTAGGAGTCTGTGGGGATCGAACCATCAACCACTAGGTGTCAGTCCTTCGTCGTTACCAAATGTGTCAAACGAACAGTATAAAAACTGACGAAAAATAGGTCACTTAAAGCCGTTTGAATCTGGGCTGTGTCTTGCATGCGCAGAGCGTACAGTCGACCGAATGGCGAACGAATTTAGGGAGCCCCGTTACACATTTACGGTCTGTTCTATATGAAGAAATCAATGTTTTTGTTTTCCAATTTTTCGATATTATGTGACCGAAAGCTGGGCAATTCAGAAAATGTCAACTTTACAGTTTCTGTTGAGTATCTTGGGAGTCTTTTGCAGACATACAAACATAATCACATACACACAAACAGATAACTGCCCTTTATATAATAGATTAAATATTTATGAAAACCTTTTAGAATTTCCAAATATTTTATATCTTCTCATTTTTCTACAGATCCGTTATCTTTTATAAAACTATGAATAACTGAGAGAAATCTATTTTTCACAGAATATTATTACTTCATGCTAAGTGGAACTGTCATTTCCTCTACTAGAGAGCGCAACCTATCAATAGGGGGCATATATATATATATATATATAGTCATCCACAAACAGCTGTTTCATTATATAAAACTGTGTGGCTAGATGTAGGGAGTGTATCCGCACCGAGATTTAAAACCGAACATCAGATCACATCAAAATGCGGCTAGCAGTCAAGCACTGTATCCGTCGTGCTAACGAACCAACTACTAAAGTAGAAGAAATGATAGCGCTATATATACATGTACTTTCTTTGTTTACATATATCATTTTTATAACACTACAAGTAATAGAGAGAAATCTATTCTTTACAGAAGATTGCTTCATTTTAGGTGGAAACTGTTATTTACCAGAGAGCTCAACTTATAAATAGGAGGCATATATATATATAAAATATAGTCACCCACAGACAACTGTTTCATTGCTTACAACTCATCAGTGTGGTTAGACTTAGGAAATGTATCGACACTGAGATTCGAAACCTGAACGGCTGTTATCATCCAAATGTGACTAGCAGTCAAGCACCATACCCATTGCGCTAAGAAACCAGCTACTAAAGTAGCAGAAATTATAGCGCTAAAAAAGATACTTGTACTTTTTATAACATGTGTATATATATATATATATATATATATAGTAAGCTATGAAAATATATTTATGGCAATTAAGTTACACAGATCTCCCGCGTTTCATCCCTAGAGAATCTTCAGGCTGAAGATTCCCCCAGGGATGAAACGCGGGAGCCTCTGTGTAGCTTAATTGCCATAAATATATTTTCATAGCTTACTACCTAGCTCTACTTACGTATCGAGCACTGTTGAAGTAAATACTGAAAATTGATACATACAAAATTATATCTCCTTATAAAATTTTATGTGGATACATGAAATAGTAATATATATATATATATATATATATATATATATATATATATATATATATATGCGCAAGTACTTTTCTAAATTTTTTGACTTTGTCAGGTTTTGGTATGTTTGATGACATATCAATCTTTTCTGGGTTATTTAATACCAAAACACAATACAAAGGTGTTGGCCGAACTCCACAGGGAAGCAGAATGAAAGGATATTTCTCAACAAGGCTAAATAGTTTGGCAACAATGTCGGCCTGCCAGAATGGATCATGGCTTGTCTTGGAGATATATTTCAGCAGATTGCGGGAAATCACATCAATATTTATCCGGTTCGCCATCTGGTACATCAGCTCCAACGTCTGGAAAAAGAGAGAAAACATAAACAGTATTGAGAACCAATAATATTTATGCATGTAATCCCTGTACAATATTCTTATATATAATGTTTGTCTTCCAGAAGAGTTTTAAACAACCTCAAATATGCAATGTCAGTGGTTTCCACCATGTCAGTGGCATCCATAAATTCAACTAAATTGCAAAACACAAATTAAATTATTAACCAAAAAACAAGAACTTATAGCTAAATGCAGACACATGAACTTTGCTATTTAAACCTAGATTTAGTAATAATTTTTTTTAAATTGTAAAATAAGAAAAATACAATTGTATTATCTTAATTATTTGGACTATTTGGATGTTATTTTCACATGTCACAATAAAATATATATTGGTGAAATTCAGTGCAAACATAAGAAAAGGCGAGATGAACATAAAAAAGACAAAAAAATAACAATTCCCTAAATGCACTATTTTCTCATATATTACAATATGACCATTCCTTTAACTTTAAACAAGCTAGACTCATTAAATTCATTCTAAAGAAACCTCAAGATATTAGGAATATAATTAAGAATTATTTAACATTTTTCTCTGGTCATGGCTAACAAAATGAGAGCACTCTATCCTTGTGGATTAAATAAAGGGTTAAGTTGGAAATTCCATACAGATTCCAGAGTTCGACAAATATTCCAGAGTTCAACAAGATACCCCTGAAGAAGTTTGGAGGTTACATCGGCCGAAACGTTGCGAGAATAACATCCAAGATGAGAACAATAGTCAAAATAATAGAAATTATCAATCCTCATCGCAAAAATTCCAAAACAAAAAAATAATTAACAAACAATATTATATAATAACTGTACCCTCCTGACATTTCCTGGGATTATTTACATTAGTTTCCAATTTCTTTTTGAAATACACTCTTTAAAATCTCCGTTCACTTACCACTTACAATTCAAGAGGAGATGGACTTTTAAGTCAACACAAGTGGTTAAAGATCTCAGCTTATTATGAATGCAACTATATGATAAATCTGTAGACAATTGAGGTCTTAAAAACATTTGAATGAAAGAAGTTAATCCCTAAGTGGAGAACTGAAATGAGAATGTACATTTTTTACATCGGATTGTATCAAGTAGAATAAAAAAGGAAACGGGAAAAACTAATTTCATGTAGAATTTAAGAAGTTAATTTACATCTAATCAATTAGTAAAATTTCTAAAAGTAGACTGCACTGGCCATTTTAAAAGTATATTTATGTAACTACTTTTGTAAATGATATAATTCAGTTCCGTTTTAATAAAGATCGACATTAACCAAAAACTATAAAAAAAAATTGGTACCAGTATCGAATATGAACCAACTTCCGGAAACTTTGTGTTAGCAGCGTTCGGGCCTGTTACTTGTGCCACATCATACTCACATAGGAAGTATGGAAATACTGAGCAGGGAGGTAATTCCAAAAGGTAAGCAGTTCGAAGAAAACAAGCTATTAGAGTAGAAAGCTTTCCAGCATCTGAGGATCTCTACAGTGAAGGGGTGGGATTTTGCTGTTTGTCAAGTTGATCAGGCGTATTTACGTGGAGGTGAGGGGGTACAAGTGTATCAAGTTCGTCGGAACACATTCTATTGAAGTACTTGTAAAACAAGCATAGAGATGTAATATTGTGGCGATGAGACAGGGACTGAAGTTTGGTAGACAGTGTGGGACCTATTAGATTAGGGTCTCTTTTTTGGACCCTGTTTAAGAGGGAGAAACTAGTGGTTGGTGTACCAGCCCAGATGTGGCAACAATACTCTATGCATGGGCAAATGGTGACTTTGTAGAGATATAGGATAGTGGCAGGTGTGAGAAGTTTTCTAGCCTGGTAGCGGGAGCCCACCTTCTTTGTATTTCATGCAGTCATCTTTAAATATTAACTTACATTTATATACTTTGATATGGTTTATCTAATATATAAAGGGCCTTTTCAACCACCCGTCAGGCTCAAGAGCCAAAGTGTGGTGTGTCAGAGTTTAAGAGCATATGTATTGCCCCAGCTCTTAGAACACTCAATCACCAGGATCGTTCTCAATCATCATTGGTCGATACCTACAGCAAACAGGTGACTCCATTGGGATGAGGTTGGGTGGGTGTGTCTTATCCCTCAGCAGAGCTTAAGTTAGCATATACTACAGATCTAGCTGATAGGGCAGCAGTAATTACGCAATACACACCTACAAACTTAAATCACCAACAAATCAAGCTACGGAAACTGACGAAGACGAGTAACAATTAACAGTTAAATAGAAATTTCCAACTATCAGCCAAATCGGAAAGCGGATATTTCAACTGATGTTAGGATATACCTTGCTGATACCATTGGAGCACAGGGAGGAGCTGGTGCTAGTGTGATGACTAACCAGCAGAGTGTCACTGCTCACGACCAAGGGAAGAGTCTATCAGACATGTGTGATGATGTGTGATGCTGTGTGGAAGGGAAACCTGGCCAGTGAGGGTTGAGGACATGTGTTGCATGGAGAGAAATGATACGAGAATCATACGATGTGTAATGCGAATCTTAAAGACAGACTTAAATCTGATTAACCTCAGAGGAAGATTAAATTTGGACAGTAGAGGGAGATGTGTGCAGAACAGGAGATTCTGTTGGTATGGCCACATTGAAAGACTGGATAGGAGTGTTTGGATTAGTAGATGTAGAACAGTTGAGGTAGCATGGTCAGTTGGCAAAGGAAGACCGAGAGAAATGTGTGAGGGTATGATAAGAGTGTATTTGAGAGAAAGAAAGATAAATAAAGACCTGGCTGCTTCGCTTGTGGCGGTTTTTTTTATTTTTAGCTTCACTTTTCCTGACTGCCCACGTGGTAATCAACCATGCATAATATTTGTGAAGAAGTTGTACCAGTCTTAGACCATTGTTTTTTTTTTTTAATTTCTATAAGAGATTTAGCCTTCAAAACGTCAGATAACATTAAAACGATTACATCGTTGGCACGGTATAAGAAAAATGTCCATTTATAAAAAACAGTTTGAATTTATCATTTGTTAATAATTGCTTGTTACTTTGTAAAATCATTATATTTTGTTAATAATTACACTTTTTAATGAATATTTTCAAAATAAAATTTTTAAAAAGAAATTCCAATTATAAAAAAACAGTTTGATTTTATTTATTAAATAAATTGTTGAAAACATTATTATTTGTAAAAAAAAAAAACAGGCAAAAATATAATGGGGGATTTTTTTTTGCGTTAACATTAGTCAAAATTTCTGATTTCAGATTTGGCCGCCATGACACAGTGAGAAACGTCTATCTAACCAAATTAACATTATTTCAAGGTCTACTAGAATTCCGTCATTCTAAATTACAATTATTTTTTTTGATAGACGGCACACAGCATACAATTTATTTACCTCCCCTGGAAGTTAGGCACAAGGCCAGTTATATCTTACTCCCACAAGGTAAGATGTGACCCAAGGTCGGGTCGGGAAAAGCCAGCACCCGAGAAGGTGAGCACTCTGGTCATTAAAAATTGCCTGGGCAGCCCCGTCGGCATTCCTCAGGCAGTAAGCAATAAACTTACTCCTCCCCAAAGAGGAGAGGCAAAGCCTGGGAGGGTGGACATCCTAGAACTGCACAGGACAAACCCACAGACGCAGAATCAAGCCCTGAAGGACAAGACGACACCGGTCTATAAGGTGCAGTATCCATCGGAACAGATACTACACTTTCTTCCTAGCCAAAAGGCCGTTATTTAACACCTACCCACAATAGGAGTATGTGACACAAGGTCGGAAAGTGGGATTTGAAAAGCCAGCGCCCGAGAAGATGAGCGCTCTGGCCATTAAAAATTGCCTGGGCAGCCCCATCGGCATTCCCCGGTAGGGGCGCCTCAGGCAGTAAGCAATTAACTTACTCCTCCCCAAAGAGGGGAGGCAACGCCTGGGAGGGTGGACCTCGTAGAACTGCACAGGACAAACCCAAAGACCTGTGGAATCAAGCCCCAAAGGCCAAGACGATACCAGTCTATGGGGTGCAGTATCCATCGGAACAGATACTACACTTTGATTGTCTATGTTACTGCCTAACTCTATCTACAGGGTAACTCAAAAAAAAATCCTCCCCAAAGAGGGGAGGTAAAGCCTGGGAGGGTGGACCTCCTAGAACTGCACAGGACAGATCAGACCCATAGACCGGCGGAAATCAAGGCCCGAAGGCCAAAACAATACCGATCTATGAAGTGCAGTATCCATCGGAACAGATACTACACTTTGATCTTAGCCAAAAGGCCGAGACAGGTATTTACTCCTCCCCAGGAGTTAGGCACAAGGCCAGTTTTATCTTACTCCCACAAGTAAGATGTGACCACAGCTTGGGTCGAGAAAGTGGGGTTAAAAGCCAGCGCTCGAGAGGTGAGCACTCTGGCCATTTAAAAATTGCCTGGGCAGCCCCGTCGGCATTCCCCGGTAGGGGCGCCTCAGACAGTAAGCAATAAACTTACTCCTCCCCAAAGAGGGGAGGCGAAGCCTGGGAGGGTGGACCTCCTAGAACTGCACAGGACAATCCCATAGACCGGCGTAAATCAAGCCCCGGAGGCCAAGACAATACCAGTCTATGGGGAACAGATACTACACTTTGATCTTAGCCAAAACACCAAGTAAAGCATCCAAAAGACAAATCCTTTTCATAGAAAAGATATTATTACATTATTCCCCAGGGAGTACTAATATTTGTTCTTAGTTATTTGCATAATCCAATAGAGATCTTTTTTAACACAAGCTTTCCATTGGTTTCCATCCAAAGAATTTTCCCCCCAACTCAGCAGTGGGATTTCAATATCTTCAGATATTAGTTCCATGGAACGTTTAGGTGATCTTCCTTGAAATCTTTTCTCAGGAGAGTTTTGGAAGACCAGCCAGAAAGAAGATAAGATCTCGTCCTACTTCCACACAAGTGTGAACGAGTTTTCTTAACTTCCGGACAGGAGGGCGCATTTCTCTAACGTTTCACGACCGATTGAAGGGAGATAACTCGGATATCAGTCTAAGGGAGATCATTCATAATTCTGGGCCAACACTCTTTTATAGAATGTATAGATATAACTGTGCTTGTCAGTAGTCCAAGATGTCATCAAATAAGCATGCTCAATATCGATGACTAACCTTTCTCTGAATTGCAGCATCTGGGTTCTCAAGGCATTCCATCACGATCATCTGGTAGTCGACAGCATAGTGAGGTGCCACTACTACTAATGAAGTAAGGGCTTTCATACCTGAAGTAAAAAAGAAAACCGGAAATTGGTTTACAAATAAAGAAAATATAATCATTTTTACATGTCAAACATCATCATCTTCATCATATTCAGTTTAACATCATGGGGATATGTGTTTGACGGCTTTAAGAAATTGACTTTCAAATTGACCTATCTCTGGTCAGGTCTTTATTTATTCCTCTTTCTCTCAAGTCCATTTTATCACTTCCTCCTATGTTTTCCTTGGCCTTTCCCTGTGAACTGGACCTGCTACGTTAACTGTTCTACATCTACTAACCCGAGAACTCTCATTTATTCTTTCAATGTGGTCATACCATCTAAGTCTCCTGTTCTGCGCACATCTCCCTATACTGTCCAGATTTAATCTTCCTCTGAGGTCATTAGAACTAAGCCTATCTCTAAAAGTCACATTGTACTATAGGGATTATTTGAATAACTCGCTTACTTTTCGCACACATTTTGGATGAAATTTATTAATAATTCTTAATAATTTCTAAATTTGTAAATTCTAATATATTTTTTAAAGACTTGAAAATTGAACTTTAATGGAATGCCTAAATCGCTGGCGGCCATGTTGTAATTTCCTATTATTTTCTTTCACGCTTGACATCTATAAAAATAAATATGTTTGACTTTATTTTATTTATAAAAAAAATGTAGGTGTCTGCGTTTATTTTCACACCTATAAAAAGGAAATAGGTTTTACTTTACTTTATTTATAAAAATATTGCGTTTGTGCTTGACATCCATAAATAAGGTACTTTACTTTATTTAATATTTATTTTGCTTTAACTACGTATTGTATGTGATTCTGTCACAATTATATAATACTCCCAACCAAGCAAAATTATGCGACTAGAGAGAGCATATATTTGCTAGTGATTTAAATTCCACAAATATCTGGGAAATTGAATCGTGTGGTAACAAATGAAACAAGAGTTGCCTCCCTTATAAAGGGTTATCTTCCCTGTTTTAGAGTTTTCGGTTTTAAGTTCATATTTAAGTGGCAATTTTGTACAATCTGACCATGGGAGATAACTCTATTTGACTGATGAAAAGATGCTTTTAATTTAGAAAAACATTTTTTTTTTCAATCAAATTAGGAAAAAAAAATTTTATTATTAAATTAGTAAGACAAGAATTTTTTTATTGGCTTTTTTAAATTTTAAAGTTTTTTTTTTATTTATAATTAGGTAAACAATTTTTTCATTGGCTACTGGAATATTGTCTATTTCATTAATCATTTTTTAATCTTAAATCAAAAGATTTGTCAAATTTAGGACGCCCTCGGAAGACTATATTGTGGACCATATATTCACTACCGTTGAAATTAAAGATTTCGACTGGACTTTTGCTTCAATGGTTCCAAAGGTAATGGAAAACTTTATCCCAGTTGAAATGAACGACTATCCCCTTGAGGAAGCCCACTGCTTTGATAAGCTCCTGGGACTGACCTTCTCTTCAGACTTGAAATAGAAGACTTACATTAAACCTGTTCCTTAGACCACTGGAAAAATAGTTGGACTATTCTACCGCTCCAGAACGTATCTCACACCCAACGCCATCTTCTACCTGTACAAGAGTCAAATACGTCCTAAGATGGAGAACAGCTGCCACATATAGGGAGGTGCCGCTCAGAGCACCTTTTCCTGCCTTGACAGAGTCCAAAACCGACTTCGAAATTTAGTGGGGAATGTCCTCTTCTCTTCCCTACAACCATTCTCTCACAGATGAGAAGTTGCTAGTCTTTCTTTACTCTACCGTTATTTTCATGTTAGTTGCTTGACTAAGCTCAAATCTATGCCCCCATCCTTGTAAAACGAGGTCCACTTCGCTGCTTCACGATGTTTGTTAGGCAATTCTAGCATGTGTGGGGGATGCAAAATACCCAGGGTTTTAAACTCAAAGAAAAGTACTTGTAGATGAATACCAGTGGATGTGCCATCAATGTCAGTCATTATGTCATATAGATAAAGCATCTTTTTTTTTTAACAAAGCCGTCTGCAAATAAGACTACAGCTATTAATGCTATTGTATTGTTGGAGCATTGTTATGAAACGACACACAATTCGGTGCTTCTGCTTTTTCACAATGACATGTTAGGCCTCTTTTAAAAAATAAAATAGCCAAAGAAATGTATAAACTTTGTTATGTACTTACGTGGTAGCTGAAAAGAAGACTACACCAAAAATTATGCAAATTCATCCAGTATTTATTAAATTATCAATCGTCAGATTTTATCATGGGTCGCCAAGTTATCTCCCTTGCCTAATCAGTAAGCTGAACAGGTTACAAAATGTCAATGTCTATTATATAAATCTCACCTTTCATTTAGTTAATATATTTAATATTTTAAATTTCTCATTATTTAATTACTTTTTCTTTATTATAATATATATATTTTTATATATTATAATTATTTAATATGTTTCATATGTAGTATATATTAAATTAAAAAAAAAACATTTTATCGGTCGACCGCCATATTGTATCTATCAATCTCCAGATTTTATCATGGGTCGCCAAGTTATCTCCCTTTCCTAATCAGTAAGCTGTACTGGTTACAAAATGTAAGATCGTTTTTTCTTCTTTTTCTTATAATTTAATAAATACTGGGTGAATTTGCATAATTTTTTCTGTACAATCTTTTTTCCAGCTAACACGTGAGTACATAACAAAGTTTATACATTTATTTAAATATTTTCATGTCGCCGTGAAAGTAAAGAAGCACCCACAATTTAAAAGGAAATTAGTGCTACATCGCATACCATAGTTGCATGGATGCAATTCAGTCGAGAGATTTGTGAACAAGACATCACAAACAATAGCATAATGCTTGAGGTTTCGATGAAAACAATAGCGTTAAAGAAGTTGAAATCAATGAATCTTTCTTCTTCAAGAGAAAATCGGTTAATTAATCAAGAATGATTAGTGCTTGTATTTTAAAAGTACGAAAAAAAGTTTTTTTTGTCTTTTACTGTATGAGAGGTAAATAAGGGGCAGTAACTCTTACTTTGACTATTGAGTTGAGACTCGTAAGTGTGCACTCTGATTTTATGTAAGCAAAATCAGCTTTTCCACGCGCCCATAAGCAAAATCAGCTTTTCCACGCGCCCATCAGCAAAATCAGCTTTTCCACGCGCTCATAAACAAATAAATTTTAATATTTCCCGAATAGGTAATTTTGATTTGTCAAATATACTTTTATGTCTAATCGACGTTTTACTTGCACATGTGCAACGCCAATTGAAGCCATCAGTTTTTACTAGTGATGGCACAGGTCACATCTCATGGCCACAGTTGCAGATTTCTGCACTAGAAATAAGTCTGTGCGCTTGCAAAAAATCAATCTGTTTAGCACTGTCTGATGTAAAATACAGTATGTCTTCAAACTTGAAAGAGTTAAGATCCGAACACTTACGAGTCACAACTCAATAGTCAAAGTAAGAGTTACTGCCCCTTACCTACCTCTCATACAGTAAAAGACAAAAAAAAACTTAGATGAAGAGAAAATATGCACCATCTCACCATACAAGCAGAGATGAATATATAAACAATAGATGAGAAAAAAATGAAATAAAATTAATACACGCTGAAAGGAAGATACTGGATTATACACATAAGAGAGAACTAAGGGAAGAACAACTTTCTATCCATGCGGCCATGGCTTTTTTTTTTTTTTTTTTGAGAGTTGGGTGGGGGTTGAGAAACAAATTCCAGAGGGACATTTTGGGGAAGTTTTTGAAAAAAACTTACATTTTTTTTTTTTTTTTTTTTCGAGATTTGTTTTTTTCTGAAATTGTTTGACTAATTGAGCCATTAACAAAAGTTTTTTTTTATCTGTTTTCCGGATGTCTCTTCACTAGTAAAATTTATATAAAAACAAAATGTTAAATGTTTTTTAAATATTCTTTAATATAATATATTTACTATTATTTTAAAATTAATAAAATTTAATATTTTATTCTTAATTCAAACTTTTTCTTTGAGGAATTATCTCCCTTGGACTGTGCATTTTAGATCTAAATATATTTTTAGACAAATAAACCTTGTTTTTTTTTTGTTCATTATGACAAAGAAATCGTTTTATAACTCATCGTCGATTTATTGACACCGAATATTAATTCACAATTCTAATTTTCCCTTTTTCTTTTTTAGAGCCAGGGGAAGGAAGAGCTTTTTTTAGCTTTTTAATTTTTGTTTTTAATGTTTGTCTTCTGAAAGTTTTTGATTTTGGCCATTTAGATATTAAATTTGAAATCTCACTGACGCAGATCACATGACCTAAAGTAAATAAAGAAGGAGGGAAAAGTGAAAAGAGAAGAAATGAGTAAATAAAATTTAAGATTAATAAATCGTGGAAGAATTCACACAACGTGAAGGATGCCATTTTCCGAAGAGAGAGACATAAACAGAGGCTGAAGAAAGTCCGGCATAGGCCATCTATAGGTCCCCTTTGTTTGGATTTGAAACCGACGGTACCGATGTTGTCCTAATCTCCTGTAATTACATATATATATGTATATATATATATATATATATTAGCAGGGTTACCCAGCAAAAGTGTAACATATTTCTATTAAAACTTCTTTCTTTCTACCTCTCTCTTTCTCTTTCCCCCCCCCCCCCCTCTCCCAAACTCCTTTTTCTCCTCCGCCAAGCCAATTCCACTCTAGCTGAACATACACACACAACTCTCCTTTATATAATAGATTCCTCAGAAAATGAGTTAGCATTTTCTTTCCAAATTAGTACATAATAACACTGAAAAACCAACTCACCCCTCCCATGACGAAACCTGGTCCAGTTAACCCCCAAAGAATATATTTTTTTTAATTTTAGGTATTATTCACCCGGGGGCCACACTGATTAAAAAAATACCAAATTTTTTATTTTTATTTTATTTTATTATTATTTATCGAATTTATTTATTTTATATTTAAAACACTATATAATTTATATTATTATTATTATAATACAAATACATGCTCCCTCCGGTCGCCTATTTTTGCTAGTTGTTTTAAGTTACATATTACATACATTACATTTTAAACTAAGTAAAAGGTAACCGCAGGGAAAGTGTTTAGAAAACAAAATCTTCAAATTCTCTTCGATAAATAGAAGAAAGTTGTTAACTGGAAGTAATTTTATTGTTTCAGAAGACGGCGTAACAAAATTTATATTTGGTGGACCTATAGATGACCAACCCTCCAGTCTAAAATCTTGAATTTAATTGGACAAAAATAAATTAAAATAAATAATTACATATTAAATCTGATCAACTATAATTTTTAATTTTATTTTCGCTAAAAATGAATATCCATGAAGGAACCATTAATCTTTCTGGAATTTAAGTCATGTAAGTTCGCACTTAAGGATAATTCTGCGAACCTATTGTTTACATGAGTTAGCATTTTAAACTAAATGCATTTTCGTATTAAACTTTTATATGAATTTCAAATTTTTCTAATTCATTATTTTTTAAATTAAACAATTTGATTCAATAAATTTCTGTTTTAAAACATAATTTCTAATAAGATTTAAAAAAAGAAAACGTTTTAATAATAAAAATCAAAGTAAATATATCATTTTGAGCAACTCGTACGATAAATCTCAGAGAATGTGTTGTTTACATGTTATTAATAAAATAACGCGCCCCTGTCTTGTGTCCATCTCTCTCTCTTTTCTCGCTAACCTGACACTATGTTAAGATCTGTGGATTTCTTGAAATAGAACTTTCTGTGCGTTCAAAACAGAACGTTATACTTAATAATCAGAGGGTGGTTAACCAAATGTTGGAATGGCCGCCGGCTGTTCCATCATATTCCATTACAATCTAATTTAATTACGTAACTCAATTATATAGATTTAAAAAAAACAAAAAACAATGTCTTTAATTTATTCTATTTAAAATTTTTATTAAGATTATTATCGAGAAAAAATATTTTAAATACATCTGGAAATCTAAAAAAAATAATCATGAATGTATATTTGCGAATATTAATTTATTAGAAGCTTTAAAACAAATTAATTATGTAAATTTGAAAGAAGCGTGATGTTTGGGGAAGTTTTTGAATGGGTATATATAGGAGCTGATAAGTAGAAAAGAGAGCGATCAAAACTAATAATATAGTTTTGGCTTCAGACAGGCAGACAGATACATAATCTCCATTATTAATAAATTATTATTATTGATGTAAGCATATAATTACACATATATATATATATATATATATATATTTTTTTTTTAATTTAAATATATATATGTATGTATACATACACCTGCAATTTCATTACATACATATATATATTTAAAAAAAATATATATATATATATATAGTGTCAGGTTGTAATCAAATAAATCAAATAAAGTGCTCGATCATATAAGAGAGCTAATATAATTTAATTCATTTAGATACTGTATATTACATATTTTAGCAATGTACTGTGGTTTCATCAAAAAAGGCAGATTTAGACATCTTTAGTAAATCTCCGTGCCCAGTGGAATCATCGGCCAGTTGAAACGATTGTAGTCACGCCCGACAGGCGTTATGTATAATTATATGCTTACATTTTGTATACTTATTTCTGACACTTTACATATTTGCATATATTTCCCTCCATTCAAACCCTACCACTATATATATTCCCCAATTATATGACGTTCCCGTCTGTTGTCATTTTTAGCAATTTTTCATCCGCTCTTGAAAAAGCCCACATCACATCGGGCGAAACGTTGAGCTTATGCGTCTTCCACTGTTACATTTTTAATCTCATTCTGTCGGATTGTTTTATCCTTTCATCTACCCATATATATATATATATATATATATATATATATATATATAGATATCATTATATTCGGTTTAATGTCTGTTTTACATGCTGGCATGTGTTGAAAATATAAGTTTACACAAAGATCTTTGAGGAATATATAGCAATGTTGTAACTGTGAAACCGGCTGTAGCTGTTGTAACTTATTTTAATGCCTATGCATTACTGATAGCATGACACAAAACGAAGCAGGTGCAAGCGTATTAATATATAGATAGTAACACAAATTGATATATAGATGAGATAATTTCTTACCCAAATATTTCAAATTTTGATTGCTTGAACGCAGAAATTTTCCCACACACTTTGATGCTTCCTCTAAAAGATCCGGATCTGGTGCAATGCGACTAATCGTCAATATACATTCATAGATGATGGCTGAAATTGGCAAAACAGTGACACAATAAATAACTTGCGAGAAGATCAAATTTAAAGGATAGATTATTTTTTCTTCGCTTTAATGAACGTTATTAAAGCTAGACATGCTGGAGAAAAGAATTCACATATTTTACAAGATTAAAAAATAACAAGTCTCTTTGCATAATTGTGGTTATTCGGACTACATTCCTCATCTTGAGTGTTATCATCACAACGTTTCAGCCGATGTAACCTCCGGCCTTCTTCAGGTTTATCTCTTCGAACTCGAGAATATTTATGTCGAACTCGGAAATCTGGACAGAATTTCAAACCGAACCCTTTATATAATCCACAGGGGTAGCATGCTCTTGTTCCGTTAGCCATGACTGGGAGAAGTCTTCAGTTGGTGCGGGCGATACGAAGAATTGTGAATTACTGAAGACTTCTCCAAGTCATGGCTGATGGAACAAGAGCATGCTACTCCCGTGGATTAAATAAAGGGTTCCGTTCAGATTCCCAAGTTCGACAGAAATATTACTGAGTTCGAAGAGATACACCTGAAGAAGGCTGGAGGTTTCAGCGGTCGAAATGTTGTGATGATAACACTCAAAATGAGAAATGTAGTCCGAATAAACAAAATTATGCAAATTATCAATCCTCATCTCAAAAATTAGAAATATAACAAGTCTCTTTTCGGAATTTTTACACCCTAACATGAAGCCATGAATTTTTAACAACAGACATAAAAACTACGAATTTTTATACCAATACTTGTGTTGAATATCAGTCATAAAAATGTCTTTGCTAATCACACTGAGAATAACAAACAGGAAATGCATTTGGTGGCTAAAACAAAAGAAAGATGCGAGTCGCATTAAGCGAAAAGTGGAAACAAAATATGCAGCTGCCGAAATGATAGGTGTAGCTGTAGGAATTGTTGGAATTTCGGGAACATCCCTTTTTATTTGCCCACATGTTTTGAAAACTAGATTTGTCATGATAGACAACTGAAGTCAGTATATCAAAAAAAGGAGAAGCAGGAAGAAACAAAAGCAACCCATGTTTTATGTAGGAAAGTGGTACAAATTAAAATATTTATAAGGTTGGAACAATTTTCACAAAAAAGGTAAATGCTGAATTGCAAAAAGTTAATGAAAATTAGATGGGTGGAACTTGCGGTGAGACTAGAGAATTAGCTAAACTTCCAAAGCCAGTCAACTCCATGCCGGCTTGGGATCGATCTCCAGTTAAGCAAGAAACCTCAGCCTTTTAGACAGATTTCTCCACAGCCAGTTAATCAGATGGAGCTTTAGCCAATTCATTACTCCAAAAACTGACTCCTTGCCAATCGCAAAAAAGACTTAGTAAAATTTTTAGCACCAGCTCCAACAAAAGTCTAATAGAATTTTCAGTGCATTTGTAGTGTCAGACAAAGAATTTCTACTATTATTTTTATACAAGTTGTATCGACTTTTCCTACATAAACTGATAAATGGTTACATAATAATTGTGTTAATAAATTATCTTTATGAGTTCATGAGTTCATTTGTGGCCAATGATCAACATGTACCATATCATCGTTCGACGATTTGTGATCTTCTGAAATCAAAGAATATGCATTGTATAAAATCATCAATCAGGACCAACGACAAACCACAGACAACAACTAGAGCTGTGGGTCGAGAAGATCACACATGCACCTCCTCTGTATTAGATAACAAATAAAAGTGTTGATATGCTGTAAAACTGACATTGCATATACACCAAAGTGAGAAATACATATAAAAAGCCATTTATGTATACATCTAAGGCAATAGGATCCAAATCAAAGATGAGGCACTACTTACCAAAGGCAATATTTTCCTTCATGTTGGCACGTTGCAAAACCTCTCTCAACACTGGATAGATGGATAAACTGAAACTGGAAACAGAAAATGTACATGAGTATCAAGCTCAAGTATATATTTTTTTTTTTTAACATAGTTCAACCTAAACTAAGCAAGTTGCCACTGTAGACGTAAGGGGCTACTGAAAATTAGCACAGCTCCCAATTTAGGATGACCCCCAAAATATTCACCCCAATTCTCAGTAGCCCTTACGTCTACAGTGGCAACTTGCCTGGTTTGGGGTGACCAAAGTTAAAAAAAAAAAAAAAAATTCTTGTGTGTATGTGTTTCTCACCTCCATGTGACTTACACATTATTAATCAAATAATTATTAAAATCAAAAATACAATAGCATAAAATAAAATTTTCAACATCTGTGACAGGGTGTCCAGGGCCCCATGGGGATCGGGCGCTCTGGTGGTGTGCGTCTTGGTGGTGATGCTATGCCGACTAGGGACCCTGCATCGAGACGAAGTGGAGATATAAAACTAGTATATATTTGACGTAGAAACAAACTTATTCAAACGACAGGAACGAGGCGCCAGTTGGTCTCGTGGAGTTGTGCGAGATAGTCAGAACTGATTACCACCAGAGGCGAGGAAACAGTTGCCAGATGGGAAGTAGAGATTAGAGAATTCCATATCGCAAATTTAATTAAAAAATATCAACAAAGCGATATTATTGTTTGGGGTGAATGGCGTGTTTTGGAATCACGATTCTGTGAAGGCTGTTTTAACTTGGCAGAGATTTATTTTGGGCCTGTCATCGTTAATTACGAGCCGGGTCGGCAGAGCGCGTCCAGCTGTGTGACAGAGTGAGAAAGCGTTTGTTTTGGCAATGACAATGGGCTAGACAGAAAATTCCATTTATTTTAGGGAAGGGGGAGTGAGGCGCCCGCCCCCGCCCTCCTTGAGGGAGGAAGACACGCAGGAATTAGGATGGCGGAGAAGGGGTGTGTACGACCAATAGACATCTTCAATAAAAGAATGTGCGTTTTTCACGCACGACCAGACGAGTAGAGCAGAGTGGCAGTGAGAGTTGGATTGTCCGCAGAGAGAGTTGGACGGAGCGCCCAGCGCGCGCCGAGGTGGCGTGCATCGACGAAAACAAACCAGACGAAATTCTCGCCGTCGTCTTCGCCTGTTGACTTATTACTTAAACAACAACTTGTGTAAAGAATTTGCACACACAGAGATCTAACGAAATAACTTAGAGAAAACACAACCTTTTTGCTAAAGACATTTACGAGTAAACATTAATCCAATGTAAAATAAATTCTTTTATTTTATTAATAATTACCTTTCTATACAAAAAACCCGACCGAGTTGTTGAACATTGTTCTTTTCCTTTTGTTCTGCTTTGAATGATCTTTCGTCCCCCACAGAACCAACCGGTTACTGTTCGCCTAGTGATCGCTCGCTGATATAAACAGTTTCAACATGGGAGTGTGTTTGTAGCTGGACGAGACGACAAGATCGGCGACGTCATCATCATCGTCGCCATCCCAGACTAGAGGAATTTGGATCTATATTTTTTTTATTGCCACTACGACGATCGGCACGAGTGGGGTTTAGTTTGGCACCATGACCAGGATATCACACCTGTGCGGTTGACCACCACCGTGTGCAGCGTGTGAGGTTTACATATCTTCTTTGTAAAAATTCTTAGCAAATCCTCATGTATTGAAAGATTGAAAGCTATATTTAATTTTTATGATATTGTTTGCTCATTAAATTATTACTTGAACCAAATTGTTATAAAACTATAACTACTTTTTAAGTAATATTCTTTTAATATTAAGATTGAAAGCTATATTTAATTTTTATGATATTGTTTGCTCATTAAATTATTACTTGAACCAAATTGTTATAAAACTATAACTAATTTTTAAGTAATATTATTTTAATCTCTGTAAAAATATTGGCTATAAATAGCTTCCCAAAACTTTCAATACATGAGGATTTGCTAAGTATTTTTATAAATAGGCTGTTTAGTATTTTGTTTTATTTTACACTATTACATTTTTGATTTTAATAATTATTTGATTATTAGTAAATAAAAAAATCTTGTATAAGTCATGTAGACGTGAGAAACATACATACACAAACGACAAATAGTCACACAATTTTATTAATGTAGAGATTGGGATATTTTATAGCATCATTTTATTAGATATATTTCTCCATCATTATTTTAGAGTTATATACAAGACAGAAATGATTTTCTATTCAATAGTTTAAATGCTTCCAAATTCCTGTTTCAAATTTCCAAGAGTCAAAAAGTAATTTCTTCTGTTTTTTGTTTTTTTTAACTATTGACAAAAGGTAGAAATAGCTCACTTGTTTATGAAGAAACAGATATGCATTCTGATGTATTTAATTTTCGTAATTAAATCATAAAGTAAATAAGAATTTTTTTAAAGTTCATTTTAGCATTTCACACTATTGCATTTTTTATTTCAATAAATAGTTGATTTATAGGAAATAAAAAAGTAATAATGTATAAGTCACATAGAGACGGGAAACACACACAAAAAGTGGTAACATTTTTATTAATATAGAGATTAAGTAACATCATCATCTTTGTATGCAATGCTAAAACAGTCTCATCACTTTTTGATCATCCTCCACTTTATAATAAAGAGCAATGTGTATTTATTTGTATATATATATATATAAAGAGGTGTACTAAAAGCGAACTTTTAGGAAAGGTAAAACCTATTGTGAAGAGTATACAGCTCAATATCCAGGATAGAGCCGTACCTGAAGTTGTGGCATCTTGGAATTTAACTTTGAATCTTCTCTCATTACATCTCGTGCCTTTAACTACCTACCTATCTACATCTTATTCTCTCCGCTGGACTTTTCGACACTGGACTTTTTAGCAATCGGACATTTGCTTGCATTCGGGCAGAGTTTTGCCCTGCGTTTCTTTCCCTACAACTTTTATTTCTTTTTTTCAAATTTTTAATCTTGGCCATTGCCAACTTATCTATCCTCTGATGATAAGATTTTGATCTTTGAAAAGCCTAGCTTAAGGAAAATTTAACTTGAATAAATTGCCTTTTTGCGGAATATACCTTGCTCTGAGCAATTGAATTGAATTTTGATTTGGCTTTTGCTTCTCTAATTCCTCTCCATTCTTCTTCATATATATATATATATATATATATATATATATATATATATATCAGAACAAAAGCTTGAACCGCTGCCGTATGTAGGTAAAAATAATTTAATATTATTTACTTAAAATTAATATTGCTATATATATATATATATATATATATATATATAGTACATCGTACATGTATTGTATTAGTTTCTGTAAATGTAAATCCGTAGAAACTCAAGTGTTTATAAAAGTGCTCAATAACAAGTAGAAAATTCTTGGTCTGATGAGGTTGACTTTCTGGGAAAAGTGCAACCCAAACATGTATGCACATATGTAACCAATAATGTTTGTATAAATAAAAATTTATACTTATATATATATATATATATATATATACATATATTCGTCCTGTAAAAGTTAGGGAGTACAAAACTGTCGACAAGAAAAGGAAAGGGAAATCAGACAACACCCCCCCGCCCACTCCGCCTTCACTCTATTTCTATAAGACGTTTTCTTCCTCCTTTTTTTTCTTTCTGCTTTAAATACCGATTTGTACGTTTTTTTCACCTTTTCTATATATTCTTTATTATCTTCCGCTAACATCTTTAATTTTTTTCATACCTAGTGTCAAGTCTAGCCGCCAATTCAATATATATATATAGATATATAGTACAAAAATATACCCGTGGTAAGTAAACTACACAGAAACATTTGTTTCATTTCCTGGGGAAATCATCAGGCTAATTTCTCTAAGTCGAAATATGCAGCTGATCTAGAAGTTGACCTGGGTTCAGTTGTGGATTGGGATACGAAATGTCTTGTTTCATTTAATCCAGTTAAGACTCAGCTCATATCTTTCAATTGTAGGCATGTCTCTTTTTTTTCCTGAGATTCTCATGGATGGCTCTGCTCTTGAGGAGAAATTGACTCTGAAACTTCTATGTCTTTCTCTCTCATCAAATCTTTCTTGAAGTTCATACATTAGATCCATTGCTCTTTCTGATTCTCGTAAAGTCGGTTCTCTTTATCGCTCCAAACACTTTCTCATACCTGAAGTTATTCTCTATCTCTACAAATCTACAATCAGACCATGTTGTCATAGTTGGGCTGGTGAATCTCTGTTTCATTTGAGGGTTCTAGGTAAGGTGCAGAAACGTATGTGTAATTTGATTGGCCCTACCCTTTCTTCTTCTCTACACCCCCTCTCTCACAGACGTGATGTTGCCGTTTTGATACCTCATTGTATCTTTTTTTGTTCCAGCTCGTTTGACTCGTTGGTCTAGTGGTCTCCATCAATTCGCTGTTTTGATACTTCATTGTAATACAGCTTCATATTAAAGTAACTTCTTTCCAAAAACTGCAGGCTTGTGGAACTCTCTTCCTGTTGACTGTTTTCCTCTTACCTATAACCTTGGTCTTTTCAAGACTAAAGCCAATAGGCATCTCCTGTCTTTGCGATAATCATCTTTCGTTAGCTCCTTACATCAAGTGGCTTGATGCCTTGTCTAGAGCGATTTCCATTAAAAAAAAAACAACTCTACGCACGTATTGAGAACTGTTGAAGTAAATACTGAAAATATATATATATATACATAATATATTATGAGTGTACACCCTTCATAAAAAATTACGGAAAAAATTATGCTTTGTCAGTATTCATACTAATATTCACATTAAAAAATTTTTTTTTAACTTTCCAGTTTGAGACGTTTGCTTTCTTTTTTTCTTAGTTTCTTTCTTTTAACTTCACCGATTGAAGCATTATTTTGCATGAATATTAGTGTGAACACTAATGAAGCATAATTTTTTTTCCCGTCATTTTTAATGGAGGGGGTAAACTCGCAACTTATAAAGATGAATTAAAACTAAATATTTTGTGCAAATTCATTTTAACGTTAGGCAAGAATTTAGCCACAGCCAATCAAAATGCATTCTACTTACTTCTTGTCACCAGCCCCAAGAAGTGTGAGCAATCGTAGTAAAGAGATTTGCATCCACGGGTTAGGAATGGAATGGTAGTCGTATTCTGGCGGAAGTTTTCGTTTCAAAATCTGATTCAAGATGTTTATGAATGGAGTTCCAAGATTCTTGTACTGCAATGGATTTTCCTGAAACAAGAAACATAAATCATTTATGACGAATTTCCATGGTATGGAAGAATCGGTCTCTTACTGATGTGCTACATCTAATTCATCTTCCTTCTCTCCTTTCACCACCAACACTCAGATCCTTATTTCTCCTCAGGTTAAATGAATGGCTCTCTCCTTGAGGAAGCCCCTTTCTTTGATAAGCTCCTAGGATTGACTTTCACTCCAGGTCTGAAATGCAAGAATTACATCAAATATGTTGCTACGGACGCTGAAAAAAATGGTTGGATTATTCTACCACTCCCAAAAGTACTTCACTTCCGACACAATTCTCTACCTCTAAATGAGTCAAATACGTCCTAAAATATATAAGTTTAGGGAAAGAGATAGTGTCTTGGTCAATTGTGTCAAAGCTAAAAATAGAAATAAAAATGAATAACTCCCAGCTGTCACCCCATTTCCTCTTTCCCTTGAACTGTGTAAACTGCTGCTGATAACGCGTTAACCAAAATCGCCTTTTTCATTCACAGTCATGCCGAAACTCAAACGTTTTTTATAAGAGGCAGATCTGTCCTAAGATAAAGTACTGCTGTCATATCTGGGGAGGTGCCAATTGGAGCACCTCTTACTTGCCTTGACAGAGAACAAAACTGACTTCGAAATCTGGTGACGGATGATCTCTTCTTTTCCTTACAGCCTCCTTCACACAGAACAAATGTTGTTAGTCTTTCTCTACTCTACCGTTACCTTCATGGTAGGGGTTCGACTGAGCTCCGATCTTTGGTCCACCTGTAAAACATTTACAGCAAAAACTCGTTGAGCTACAACCACAGTAAAGAACTTTCCTTTCTTTCTCTCTCTACTAAAAACCAAATGAAACTTCCATGAACAATGTTTCTTTCCTAAAATATCCTATTTGTGGAACAAAATACCACAAGGCTGCCTCCCAACCGACTACAACATGGTCGTCGTCAAGTTTAATGTAAACAAATACTTGTTGAGCCGTCCTCTTGGATAATCAATTCCTCTTTAGTAATCTTCTGTCCATACTACCCATCGTTTTCAATCCTCTCATAATAGTGTTCATCATCCAACTGACATTACTATGTACCCCTGTGGAACCATGCCCACACCTCCGACCGATCACCTTACTTAAGCGCATGTGCCACGGTTCTTCTTTTTCATCTTCTTCTTATGGACCGTATCAGGATTCTAGTATACGTGTCTGGGTCAATTGTGTCAAAGCTAAAAATAGAAATAAAAATTAATAACTCCCAGCTGTCACCCCATTTCCTCTTTCCCTCGAACTGGGTAAACTGCTGCTGATAACAGGTTAAACAAAATCGCCTTTTTTCATTTTTGCCTTTTTCATTCACAGTCATGGCAAAAACTCAAACGTTTTCAGGCAAATCAAAATTAATGACGGTATGATTTTTTTTCTGTATTTTTCTTAATCCTGAGGAAGTTTATCATAAAGACGAAACATTGATGAAAACATAAATCAAATAGTTTTTGGCTATCTGTTTTTAATTTTACATTACGTCGAATCATTTTATCCCCACTTTTCTTCATATAAAATATATATTTTCTTTTTCAGAAACATCACTCACCTTAATGAGAGCATGATACAAACTGAGTGAAACGTTTACGACACTCGGGTCTTTATCACAGAGCGCTTCACTAAATTTCTGGGAGACTTCTGGTACTAAACTTGGGTTCTTGCGCCAAATGTTAAATAATGCAGCCACAGCTTTTTTTCTTACAGTCGGTCTGGAAAATAAACATAGAACAAAATGGTAAATTATTCCAAGAATACAAACAAACAAATAATAATAAAACACACAAACAAATAATAATAAAACACACAAACAAATAATAATAAAACACACAAACAAATAATAATAAAACACACAAACAAATAATAATAAAACACACAAACAAATAATAATAAAACACACAAACAAATAATAATAAAATACACAAACAAATAATAATAAAACACACAAACAAATAATAATAAAATACACAAACAAATAATAATAAAACACACAAACAAATAATAATAAAACACACAAACAAATAATAATAAAATACACAAACAAATAATAATAAAACACACAAACAAATAATAATAAAACACACAAACAAATAATAATAAAATACACAAACAAATAATAATAAAATACACAAACAAATAATAATAAAACACACAAACAAATAATAATAAAATACACAAACAAATAATAATAAAATACACAAACAAATAATAATAAAACACACAAACAAATAATAATAAAATACACAAACAAATAATAATAAAACACACAAACAAATAATAATAAAATACACAAACAAATAATAATAAAACAAACAAACAAATAATAATAAAATACACAAACAAATAATAATAAAACACACAAACAAATAATAATAAAACACACAAACAAATAATAATAAAATACACAAACAAATAATAATAAAACACACAAACAAATAATAATAAAATACACAAACAAATAATAATAAAACACACAAACAAATAATAATAAAATACACAAACAAATAATAATAAAACACACAAACAAATAATAAAATACACAAACAAATAATAATAAAACACACAAACAAATAATAATAAAATACACAAACAAATAATAATAAAACACACAAACAAATAATAATAAAATACACAAACAAATAATAATAAAATACACAAACAAATAATAATAAAATACACAAACAAATAATAATAAAACACACAAACAAATAATAATAAAATACACAAACAAATAATAATAAAACACACAAACAAATAATAATAAAACACACAAACAAATAATAATAAAACACACAAACAAATAATAATAAAACACACAAACAAATAATAATAAAACACACAAACAAATAATAATAAAATACAAGAAACAAACATTTTGTTTTAGCAACCAGTTGACTTATCCAGCATTTCCTGGCGGTCAAATCTAAATTTTATATATATATAAGTAAATTTCACGTACAACAAAATCGTAGGATAAATTTCAGAGGAAACATTTTTTTAAATCAATGAAACGTGCGGGTGAAAAAAAAAAAAGGAAATTGTTCAAATTTTCCTTAAGGCCTTATCGTCTAACCCTCTAAGAGGAAATTTCAGAATGATAAATTAAAAACTAAGAAAATCGAATGAGATATGAAAGGAAAAAATTTGTTTAAGTTGGAGAAAACGATTGAGAGAAAAAAAAGTAAATCTCTCAACATTATGGTGGATTTGAATCATTAAAGATCTCCAACTGATGCTTCAAAATCTTTTGTCTACACAGGCTAGGTCGAGAGTTGTTAATAACTAACGCCTCAATAATGAGATGGTAGTTTGATCTGACACTGTAAAACAGAAAACGACACATCAGAATACTTGTCAGAACAACTATTTGTACTAACCAGGTGATTACCGATGGCTGATTCCTGTTCCCGGATGATCTCAAAACCTTGTGTAAGCGAATATCACGTGGTATGTGTTGGGATATTCAAATTTCTTATCTTTGGGATGTCTTGCCAACGTAGTCAGCTCCACACTGACACAGGAATTTATAAACAACAGAATTCTTTTGAATGGCTGGCAAAACATCCTCACGAAAAGAAGAGAAAAAGGTTCGAGTCGTGTAAACTACTCTCAGCATTGTTGCTGGAAAACAACGTTGAGTAGAAGAAGAAATCCTTTTGACAATTTCAAAGCCGTCAGAACCTAACCATGGAAGTGTAAAATAAATAGGGCAACGTGACGGGCCAATAAATTTACCACCATTAAATATAGCAACTTTGCGTACAATGGTGCTTTTGATGATATTGATGGGATATCCATTAGACAGAAAAATATTAGTAATTTCACCAAGTTCTGCATCGAGTCGTGTTGGGCTTTAATAAGCGGTGACTCATTAGTAAAAAAAAAAAAAAGACAATCCCCCGCCATTTGAAATGAATTTGGAAAGAAAACCTCCAATCTAAATAAAACTTCAACGGTAGGTGTTTTTTTTAATTTAGATGATCAGAAATAATAATAATTTATATATGAAAAATTAAACTGACATAATTCTAAGATAATATATCCATATGAGTGCAAACACTGACAGAGCATAATTTTTTTCCATCATTTTTGATGGCGGATGTACGCTTATGCTTATATATATATATATATATATATATATATATATATATATATATATATAATAACTTTGAAGAATATGAAGTTTGACATAATCAATATTATGCAATCATGTTCCAAAAATTCAACATCAACCATCTGTCTGTCTGTCTATATATATATATATATATATATATATAGTGTGTCAAGTTATATTGAAAATAAATCAATAAAGTGCTTGATTGCAGAAGAGTGAGAGCTAATACAAATAATTTATTCGAAAATTATATGTTACATATTTCAGAATCGTACCACGGTTTCATGCAGATGGGTTGACTTTTTACATTTTAAAAAGTCTATACCCAAGGGACTCGTCAGCGTACTGAATGTGGTCAAAACACAATGAGAAATTGTCAACCCATCTGGATGAAACCGCGGTACGATTCTGAAATATGTAACAGTTTTCAAATAAATTATTTGTATATATATATATATATATATATATATATATATATCAAATAACACTATACATTAGTTTGTATTATTTCTGAGAATATAATCATTCTTATTATTGTGTTATGCCATCCATAACACAATACTAAATACAGTACCTTTCTTAATTTATTCTCTCGATAAATTTATTTCTGTGATTAACATACTAAATGTATTATTGTTCTTTGTTTTTTTTTAATTTATCAACAAAAAATATACTTTTTTTCCTAATGTAAAAGATTCCTTGTCATTCTGAGACATTTCTCTGCATTTCACTTTTTAAATAATTTATATAAATGTAAAAATAGTTAGTTGAAATATAACAAGTTTTTACAAAAATGATATTAAATTTTACATGCAGGACAACTGTACAGTATCCAGTCTTTTGCGTAAACTCTGATCCAGCGTGTCCTGACTCCGTCTCCGAGATCTAATGTCTTTTTTTAGTTTTTCACCAAGTTTAAATAATACTCGTTTTACATAATAGTATGTCAAATCTTTGACCCACTTTTCTCCAGATTCTAATTATTCCATTGTTCGTCCAGCTAATTCTAGAAATTTGACCTAATTTTAACCAGAATTCCAAATCAAATTACTTTTAAAACATTTTCATGAACCATATTTATCATTGTCCATTATTTGCCTTATTAACATTAGGTCAAAGGAATGTTATAATTTCCAATCTCTCTCCATTGTGTTTTAAAATAATTAAGTTTTTTTTATTATTATTTTTTTTCCATTAAGTGGCTTCATCCATGTTTCTAATTTAAACTGTCCATTGTCCGCATCATATTATTATATATATACAGATACAACATTGATTTTCCGGCACCCTTGGTTACAGAGCCTTGCTGGATTAACTGTTTTGCCAAACCATCCAATTCCACCTAGATAATAATAATAATTAACTAACAAATCCCTAATCCACTATTTATGATGATCATACAGCGTAAAGACTGAAAAACATCTCTATCAAGATTTTTCAGCAGTTTAACATTTTCTTTAATGGAAATAGAGTGGGGTTTATGTTTAACACCATGCCTACCACTTTTCCTGTGACACCTTAACTAGGATTAAATTTAATCAAAATAAGATATAATCTCAAAATAAAGGGAGACTACCACCAGCAGGTGCAGTGTAAACATAAATTGAAGGCGCACGACATACTGAGCCATCTGTTGGCCACCCAGTAAACTAGTCTGGAAGCAATGGGATTATCAAGTTCCCTCTCGTGATTTTTTGTTTGGATTAAAAGAGGTGGCGGACCATCAGTGTTGCACTTGTATATATTTTTTTGTAAGAAGTAAATATAAATCGTCTTGGACTGTTTAATGAAAAACATATTATTCTAAGAACAAATTAATTTGAAAATATACGTTTTGTTTATATTTAGAAAAGCATGGCATTTGAGTGGTGTCATGTTAAACCTGTTCTTTTCAACTGCCATGATAATTAGTGCTGAAAATACAGTTGTTCCACTTTTCGTCTTACCTTGAATGAGTGAGTTTCTCTTCAACCACCGGAAGCACCAATGGAATCATGTCTGCATTTACAAGGCGGCTGACAGCTGACAAGGCAATACAGTTGTCAAGAATATTAGTGCTTCTCAGATCCTAAATACGAAAAAATAAAATAAATAATTAATACTAGCATGAACCCGTGGAAATTCCACAATTGTTTATCTACCATCTTCTAATTCTCATCATATTCAGTTTAATGTCTGTTTTATTGCTTTTAAAAATTGACTTCCAAACTAACCGCAAAATTATCGCCACCGTCAGTCTCTTTCCACTCTTCGCTAAAGTCTTTGAATCACTAATCAATCTAGTGATAGTTCACCCCCTCGAAAATGCTAAACTTCTTTCTGACCAACAGTATGGATTTAGGCAAGCCCGTTCTACTGCGGATATCTTAAAGGTCATCCCAGAAAGCATTTACCATACATTGGATAAAGCTGGTGAAGCTAGGGCGGTAGCGCTTGATATATCCAAGGCTTTTGACAGGGTTTAGCATGATGGTATTCTCATGAAAATTAAGTTGTACAGTATTACTTGACAGATATTTAGTATAACAAGAACCTTTTTTGTCGAAAGAAAGATCCAGGTTGTCCTTGATGGTCATAGCATGGTGGCTAAGTGGTTAACGACGTGGACTGAAGACCTGGGTTTGCCGGGTTCGAATCCAGTTCGTTCCACAGAAACACTTTCATCAAAACCCACACCTGACCTTGTGTCTAACATGCTGGAGAGGAGGTAAATAAAATACATATAAATAACATGTGAATCAGGCGGTCGATTCTTGGACCGTTACCATTTCTGATCTTTATAAATGATGAAATTGTGTCTGAGATTGGTATATTTGCTGATGACAGCATGCTCTATACCCGACATGTAGGAAAAACTAACACACGCATATCAAGGGCAATGGATGAATCCTTAGAAAATGGCCTCCAGTCTGTGGTGGAATGGGGACATAAATGGATAATAACATTTAATGCTACTAAGACGAAGTTCCCGTCCTTCAACAATTATAAGAAATCTTTTCAACCAGGGATTGCCATGATTAATAGCACCCTATCTGAGAGTTCGTTATTCAAGCTACTAGGGCTAACATTCACAGATAAAATGTCTTGGAACAAATACATAGAAGACATTGCCAAGGCTGCTGCAAAAAAGGTGAGATACCTTTACCGAATTTAAAAACTTCTCACACCTGATAGTATCCTATATCTCTACAAAGCCACTATTAGCTCATGCAGGAGTATTGTTGTCACATCTGGCCTGGTGCACCAAACGCTAGCCTCTCCCTCTTGGACAGGGTCCAAAAAAGAGTCTTTAATCTGATAGGCACCTCACTATCAAGCATGCTCCAGCCTCTGTTCCATCGCCGCAATGGTGCATCCCTGTGGTTGTTTTACAAGTACTTTAATGGAATGTGCTCCAATGAATGTGCTGGTGCCCGTCTCTACATAAATACCCCTGATCAACCCATCAGTCAGCAAGATCCCATCCATTTACTGTTGACGTGTCCAGATCCCGGAGAGCTTCCTACTCTAATAACTTCTTTCCTCGTACTGCTAGCCTTTGGAATTCCCTTTCCTGCTTCCCTGACCGTACTAACATGCAGACATTTAAATGTAATGTGAACAAGCATCTCGCTGCAAAACTCCCATATAAGATTCCTTAATTCACAGTAGCCCCCTACATCTCAGTGGCATTGTGCTTTGTTTGGGATGAACTTAAGTATAAAAAAAAATTTTTTTTAAACTATCTCTGTACAGGTCTTTATTTATCCTTCTTCCTCTCAAATCCATCCTTATCACTTTCTCCCATGTTTTGCTTAGCCTTCCCCTGCCAACTGACCCTGCTACCTCAACTGTTTTACATCTACTACCCCAAACACATTTTACTCTTTCAATGTGACTAAACCAACTTACCATAAAAATAACTGTTAGCTTAATATCTTTTAAATTAATAAAATGAATGTCACTTTTAAGTCAACAACAGAATTTTATTTATGACGTCTTATTCGATTTTAGAACTATTCATTTTAAAATGGCTAAAATCTTTATTTTTGGTACTCATTCTAGAATGTCCACTCTGAAAATCCTTTAAAATCCATTTTCGTATCACCACTCTTTCAGCATACATTAACACATCATCACAAATAGAAAAGTCATTATTTTCCGTAGTAATTGTTTTGTATTTATTTCCTTCAAATGTTGCTTGCTTTTTAATTATTAATCGTCTTATTTAGCTTCAAGCAATAATTCATTTAGCACAGTTGACAGTTAAGCAGAAAAACAAAAATCCATTTCCGGTGAAAAACTAAATAACGGCTTTTTTAATTTTTAACCTGAAGTAAAACGAGCCACGTGACAATCAAAAATGTTAGCTATTATATTTTTTTTATTTAAAGCGATTTAAAGTTTTTTTAAGAACGAAAATACTGAACCGTACAGGAATTTTTTTCAAATATTTAAGTGTCGGAGCTATTATTATAATAAATCTGAGTGAATCAAAGTTTATTTTAATAATTTTTGTCCGTATATAGTTTGATGACACAAAATATATGCTAAATTATTACGTGGTTCTAATACCATTTTAATTATTAGAATGCTTCAATCCTGATTTTATCTAAAGTAACAAGCATTTCGCTGATTGTTTTAAATAAGACGTTTTTAATTTAATTTTCCGTAATGACAAGGCAATGGTCAGATGGATCTGTATGGTGAGGCCTGATCAGAGCATGCCTTTTGGGTCTCTGCTCGCGCAGGTCAACTTGGAAAGCCTCGCGGACGTCATGCAGAAGAGCAGAATGCGTTGGTTGGGGCACGTTGAGCGCAGCAATGGCTGGATTGCTAAAGCTCGACGGTTGAACATGCCAGCAGGAAGATCACCTCTGACAGACCCAAGTTGTCTTGGGAGGATGTGATCAAACGTGATAGGAGAGCCTTGGGTATGGATTCTATCGAGCCTCACCAAAGACATTAATGGAGGGGGAAGACTTAGATCGAGACTAGACAATCAGGCTCCAACCTCATCAGAGGATTAATTGTGGCCTGATTCAACAAATAAACCGGTTGATGTTGTTGTTGATGATGATGAGCATGATGATGATGAGCATGATGATGATGATGATGTTGATGATGATGTTGATGATGATGATGATGATGATCGTTATGATACAACAACGTATCTTTAAACAGTTCGTTGAATTTGGGAATAAGTCTCGACATGCCATCCGCATGTCTTAATCTTTTTGATGGTACAAATTCCATTTTAAAGTCAGAGTCCAACAATATGGTTCCCAGTGTTGTAATCGATTCAATGTATGTTTTGGGGTATCTTTTTTAGAACCATAAATACGTAATAACGAACGGTGGTCTGTTTGTAAAACAAAAGTTCTGCAATGCACTATTTTATGGACATTTTTTTTACGCCAAAAATTATTGCTACGCCTCTTTCTCAATTTGACTATAATATTTTTCAGTTGTTAGCAAAGCCCTAGATGCATGTGCTATAGCCTCCAGTTTTCCATCCAGGAATTTTGAAGCATTTAAACTGTCGAATAGAAAGTAATTTCTGGCTTTAAAATTCTTAGCAAATCCTCATGTATTATTAGATCAAATATTTTCAGGGCTATTTATATCCAACAATTTTATAAACGGAGATGAAAACAAAATTAGTAGCCTAACAAACATTTGTTAAATATATTTTCATAACATTTTGGTTTAACTAATAATTTAAGATGTGATCAATTTACTTATTCAAACATGCGCCAACCAGTGCAACACATTACTCGGACTTGACCGTACTTTAAACTGTCGTATTTAACACCTTGACATACATTTTTCTGCCCCTACAGTCGATTCGGTGCTTGTGCTGCTGAGCGGCCATACGAAAAAATCATTTTTTTATAAAAACAATGTTATATACTTATTCAGCGTTATATTCTTACTCACTGTACAAAAAAGTAAGAAAAATTATCCACTAGAACTTTAATTACAAGTATTTTTCCATTCTTCGTATAATAACAGCGATTTGTTCAGTAAGCGTGCATCTTTTTTCTTAAAAATAATTCATGGGCAGATAATTCGCAAGGGAGATAATCATGCAATTTAAAAAAAACAACTACATATAAAAAATTAAATTCATTCCAATAAAACAAAATGTAAGTAAATAAACGAAATTAAATTAATTTATTTCATTATAACGAAATGTTTTATTGGAATAAATTTAATTTTTATATATGTAGTTGTTTTTTTTAAATTGCATGATTATCTTCCTTGCGAATTATCTGCCCATGAATTATTTTTAAGAAAAAAGATGGACGCTTACTGAGCGAATTGCTGTTATGATACAAAGAATGGAAAAATACTATAATTAAAGTTCTAGTGGATAATATTTTCTACTTTTTTGTACAGTGTGTAAGAATATAACGCTGAATAAGTATATAATATTGTTTTTATAAAAACATATTTTTTTCGTACGGCCGCTCATCAGCACAAGCACCATCGATTCCCCCCCCACGATTAATACCAACAAAATGAAACAGAAAAGAAAGAGAAAAGTCGTGTTTGAAAATTATATATTTATCAAAAGTTTTCCATAGAAAAAAAAATTTAAATAAATGATTTTATTCATTTTATATTGCATCATGTTTTTGTTTTCAAATTTTAATATAAAATATTCCTACACATGGATGCTTCTTAAGATGTGATGAATTTCCTTATTTAATAATTTAATGTTTGTATTTTTAAATATGTTAATTCCATAGCAGTGCTAATTGGTGCAAATAGAGGGTGTAAAATATAGTACTTGTTTCACGTTCCGTTACCTTGATTATGGTGTTAATCAGCAGAACCACCAGTTCGTGGTCTTCGTGTAACAAGATACCACATGAAAGATAACCTGGAAGAAAATAAGAAAGGATATATAAGACTAAAAAATAAGAAAGGATATATAAGACTAAAAAATAAGAAAGGATATATAAGACTAAAAAATAAGAAAGGATATATAAGATTAAAAAATAAGAAAGGATATATAAGACTAAAAAATAAGAAAGGATATATAAGACTAAAAAATAAGAAAGGATATATAAGACTAAATATAAGAAAGGATATATAAGACTAAAAAATAAGAAAGGATATATAAGACTAAAAAATAAGAAAGGATATATAAGACTAAAAAATAAGAAAGGATATATAAGACTAAAAAATAAGAAAGGATATATAAGACTAAAAAATAAGAAAGGATATATAAGACTAAAAAATAAGAAAGGATATATAAGACTAAAAAATAAGAAAGGATATATAAGACTAAAACATATATATAAATATGTACAGGATGCGGCGGACAATATTTGTTTGCAATTTACAACTGCTAATTTTATCACGCATATTTTTTTTACTTTCAATTTTGGGTACTATTATAGAGAACGCACCGAGTTTCTGTGACTTTGCGTCGTCAACATCCGGGCAGGTCTCGGAAGTGTTTAAGAGTTGACGAAACTATTAACCAATTAGGTTGCAGCAGGCATTAGACAATCAGGTTGCAAGCAAATAGACGATAACTTTTAGAAGAAATTAATTTCTATAGTCTGTGTCAGCACGTTGAATCTCCCAAAGAACTCATTAAGTTCTGTCAGCAAAGGTCACTTCTTGCGAAAGACTAACCCTAACCCAGAAAATGTTAAAAAGAAAAAATCATCTTTTGAAACTTTTCAGTGCATAAAAAAAAAAATATTTAAAAACATTTGATTAACAATGGTTCCTTTGACAAAAAATAAATATCTAATTAATAACAGTTGTTTAGCTATGGTTTGTTCGTTCTTTATTTTTATATATGTATTTTACTTTGATTTTCTTCGTCTGAATTTATTGCTTGCCAGTCTTCAATTTATCGTTTGGCAATTTTCGCCTCGTCAACTCTCGGGCACTTCCGAGACCTGTTCGAACGTTGACGACGCAAAGTCACTGAAACGCGCTGCATTCTCTATAAGAGTACACAATTTTGTCTTCATGAAAACAGTAGTGAAGATAATATCATACCACTACACTTCTTCCCTGCGAGGCTCAGGTTGGACACCAATGGCTACATCCGCATTCTGAGTAAGGTAATGAAACTTTGGATTGACCAAATAGCTGCAGGTAGGCCAGACGTATGACAGCAATATTCAGCGACCTTCCATACCAGCCGAAACACTCAGGTCCAGAAAAGTTTGTCGACCACATTTCACCTGACATCTTGCCTCTCAGCTTGCCTGACTGCAAACCCCTCTGATTTCTTTATGGGTGGTGCAGTGAAACGAAACAACAACAAATCTAGCTTCAACACGAACGGCAAGTTAAAGATTAGGATCAACAAAGTCTTTGTCGGCATCAGTTGGAAGACAGTGATGAAAGCATGTGGTTGGCTCTGAGGCCGCTCCGAGGCTGTCAGCACAGCATAAAGGTGAGATGATCAAGTGAAATCGACATGAAGACAAACTGATCCAAGTTTACTGAACACATCTCAAACAATAAAACTACTAATATTTCGGAATTTTTTGAGATGAGGGTTGATAATTTGTAGAATTTGATATATTCGGACTACTGTTCTCATCTTGGGTGTTTATATCACAACGTTTCGGCCGATGTAACCTCCGACCTTCTTCAGGTGTACGTTATCCAGATTCCCGAGTTCGATAAGGTACACCTGAAGAAGGTAAGAGGTTACAGCGGCCGAAACGTTGTGATAAAAACACCCAAGATGAGAACAATAGTCCAAATATACCAAATTCTACAATAAAACTACTGCGCTATTTTCTTCCGAGACAATCTTGCAAACAAAGATCATTTGCATCCTGTAGATTATGTGCAATGAGATTTGGGGAAGATGGTGGTAACATTTATTATAATAACGAGCAGGAAGAACAGACGTTGCTCGGAATTGAATGAGAATCACTACTATGTACTTTTTCACTATCCTCATAACACTATATCGCTTTCTTTGTTTTTACTGCCCCCCCCCCCAATCCTTCCGTTTCACCATCTAATATAGTCGGAAGAAACTGAAATGTTGAAAAACTCTCTGAATTAGTGTCTTATAGATATGATATAAATTTCAGTATAATCAGATATACATATTTGAAATTTTAATGAGAGTTCTGTTCCCATGGGTAACTTAGAAGTGGGAGCACGTAGATATTTGTCACATAAAGGGTAACAGAGACTCGGGACCACTTCCATTGTCTTCCCCGGAGAATTTTATACATCTATATAATAAAGTAAAGTTGATTTTTACCCTGAAGCTTTGGCTATTATAGATTTTGAACGAAAACCTTCGTATGCTAATCTGTTCAACTAATCAATTAGAGCACCTCCTAATGCGTGTTTTCAGAAAATATGAGTACATTTCGTCTTCTTTAAAAATTTCTTACATTTATTCCAGAATAGCTTCTCTCAACTATGAATTCCAGAAAGAAGGTGGCAGAGATTTTCACTCTCCTACAATTATCTACTCCCACGTCACTCATATAGACCAAGGAATTTCCTTAATATAGTTACTTACGCTTAAATCACCATTATTATTTCATTTTTTCATTCTTACTAGTGCCTACATACTACACTAGATTTTAAATATAAATAACAAACACTCCCTCAATTTCACTTTCATTCTTCCAGTGATCCTGATTGTATTCGAGGAATAAAGGAATATCGGATTGGATGTCAAATACACAAACCATCATTCGTATTTAGCAAGACCTTTCTGTGATTATTCATGTCTTCTTATTTTAATTCTTCTAAAACATTTTTCTTCTTATATTTTTCACGTGAAACAAAGAATATTCACTATTTATTTATTTTTAAATTCTGTCAATCGTTCTGTATGCTATTCTACATACAGGTTTCCACATTCCAGAATAGAGCGGAATATAGCAATTAACGAACAGCTTTTCAACATCACGGCTTTTGCTGGCGGCATTCTCGTATGGAAATTATTACCAATATATACTTTTTTCAGAACACACACTACACTTTGCTGCTTTTTCAACAATAAAAACATACATTCCTTTTCGCTAGAAGTCAACTATTAAATATTTTCTTATAACACAAATAGATCACATGTTACAACAATACGTTAAAACCTTTATAAGAGTCTACCAATTTACTGACCTCCACACACGGGTTTTTTTTTTTGACAAGCACTGGTAAGAACATACATACTTTTCTCTAAAAATTATCCATTATATATATTTTTATTAACTAAAATATGTCACACATTGGGGTAAGATCCCATTCTAATACTATTCCTAATAGTAAAAACAACTGCATAAAAAAAAGTAAATGTGACTCAAAGAATAAATCTTTGTGAAGCTTTCCACGGTCAGTAAAGGAGAAATTTTTTTTAGACTGAGGCAATTGTTATTGTGTTCCAATCAAGTGGACATTTTTTGTGAGCACAGAAATTCTAATTTCCCTATTTTGTGTTGATTTTTATTTTATTTTCATTATTATCTGCATATGTTCTGTCCTAATTTCCCTCCATAAAATTACAATAAAGAAAACAATTGGTTACACGTATACAATTCCTGCAAACTGGACAAGAAGTGGGTTCTCATTTTACATTAAATTTATATAGTGAAATGATCCCCCCGCTCTAAAATATAAAAAAACTTTTTGTAAATTCCTTTTTTGCTGTTATTTTTCCATGCTGTTTACATGTAATCGCCCTCAAGAAGTGGAATCGATTTTTTTTGTAAGAGCTAAACTATGATTATGATAGTAAAAATGTAACAAAGAAACACTGGAAACGAAGTACATTTGGCAAAAGAGAAAGTTTTGTCTAGTCTCGTTGCCGGTCCTAAAGAGAGTAAACATTTAGATGTGTGTATTAGTGCGGCAACACTTATATGAATTTGAAGGGGTATACACATCTTTTAGAAAACGCTTTTTTAAATGTATTATAGAATTTTGCAAAAAACAAGAAACGTTATTTTTTTAAAAATTTTATTTATTAATAAATATTAATTTTGTTAGTATTTAAAACAATAAATACTTATTTAACAAATCCTATTTTAATCACCTAAATTATTTACAGTTTTTTTTAATGATACTCTAACATTTTCTTTTTATTAAATTTAATCATTATTTTATATTTTCCCTGGTCAATGCCAAAACATGGATCCTATTTTAATCACCTAAATTACTTAGAGTGAAATGGATTCTTTTCTGATTTTATATTTTCCTCGGGCAACGCCGGGACATGGGTCCTGCTAGTATGATATATATTTCATCAAAATAAGATATATTTGAAGTTTTAAAGGATGCCTCCATATATCCCTTAGGTTAGGAGCGCATGTAGAGATTCAGGACCACTTCTATTGTCTTCACCAGAAAATTTAAATTTCATAAAAATAGGATATATTTGCAGTTTTAAGGGGGTTATGTCCTCATAGTCCCTTAGAGGTGCACTTAAAGATTCGGGAACACTTCCATTGTCTTCCCCGGTAGGTTGTACATACAAATACACTTTTATATTTTATGCAGATAATTCATAATAGCTATTATAATGATGAGAATTGAGGTTACAAAAATTGGATGATAGAAAGTATATTGGGAATGTGGATCGGAGTGTGTGTTTTTTTAATTCTAGTGTTATTTTAATTCTAGTGTTATTTTGACATATCATAAGTAGGAATTGTTGTTTTGAGAAGAATGCATGAAAACAAACACTTTTGATGGATGCTATCGACGATCAAAAAATGTCAGAGTGAAGATTGTCACCCAGTCATGAGGAGATTCTGTGCATTCGCTCACTGGTGGAACCCGTGGAGCAGCCATGGTACATAAAGAAACAAGGAAGATAATATCAACATTATACTAACAATAAAAGTACACAATGTAAAAAATGTTTGTTTTTGAGTCTTCATTTCCTGCAGAAGAAGATGCTTCGGGAAATGCTAGGAGAATTCATCAATTGAAGAAAGACAAATGTTTCTGTTCAGGCTTATGTAACATGGCAAAGATATTGGTTTAATGACACATAACCATGAGAAGCAACGTCATGCATAACCATTTGAGAAACTTTACAGACTTTAGCTAATAACCATGGGTTCGTTTTAGTAACTTTTCTCCTAAGAACTTACATACATCAGAGGAGTATCATTAACATTTAATTGCAATTACACATAACTGTAAAATTATGCATTATATTAAAATCTTTACAATGTTTGTTACTCCTTCGATGAATCCTAGATCTTAGGAGACAAATTTACTAAAAGAAAAACACTGGTTTTCTGAAGTTACCAAAGTTAAGCAACATTGAGCCTGGTCAATAGTTAGATGAGTGACCATTTGGGAATAACTGACTTAAACTTTGACAAACGAATGGACCAAGGGCTACAAGTCAAAAACGAATGCTGCTGAATAGGGAGCCATCTTACAACAGAAATCGACTAGAACTGAGCGGCGGGTTAGTCGCCGAACTTTTTTGTGACACATAACTATAAGAAGCAATATCACGTCTAACCATTTGAGTAACTTTACAAACATAATAGTCAAAATACATCCGAGTATATAGAGCCCAAAATGTCATTGATTGGTTAACAAAAATATAATTTTTGTATAACCGGACGTGGCTTGCGGACAGAAATGATTATTACTTAGCACTTATATCTGTTACGCCATAGGTCCTTGCTCAGAAATAATCAGTTCTAAGTGACAGTCTTCCGAAGGTTGAAGGTTCAATCCTCAGTGCGGGCGATACTAAGAATACAATTACAAATTACTTAAGACTTCTACCCGGTCACGGCTGACAGAACAAGAGCAAGTTATGACTCCCACCCCCTCCGTGGATTAAATAAAGGTTCCGTTCGAAATACCATACAGATTTCCGAGTTCAATAAAATGCACCTGAAGAAGGTTAGAGGTTGCATCTACTAAAACGGTGTGAGAATAACATCCAAGATGAGAAAAATAGTTCAAATAACCCAAATTATCAAGCTGAACTCAACAATTCCAATACATAAATTCTTTACATACCCGAATACAGCTTGCTTTGTTGTCCCAGATGTCAGTCTACAACTGTTTGTGCAAACTAAATAATTTGCATAATTGGATGTGGATCACTTCGTTGTCCCAGATGTCAGTCAAAAACTGTTTGTGCAAACTAAATAATTTGCATAACCGGATGTGGATCACTTCGTTGTCCCAGATGTCAGTCTACAACTGTTTGTGCAAACTAAATAATTTGCATAACCGGATGTGGATCACTTCGTTGTCCCAGATGTCAGTCAAAAACTGTTTGTGCAAACTAAATAATTTGCATAACCGGATGTGGATCACTTCATTGTCTCAGATGTCAGTCTACAACTATTTGTGCAAACTAAATAATTTGCATAACCGTATGTGGATCACTTCGTTGTCCTGGATGTCTGCCCACATAAATCTCATAATCTGAAGCCTATAGAGTGGTCAAACACTATACAGGCAGTGCATTTTCATATCATCTCTACTACAACAACTCTACATGACTATGTCACTTTTAGTATGTCGCCTATGCAACCTTATATGACCACGCCTTCTTTCGGTATGCACCTACGCATTTCCTTCCACTTAGAAAATCTGTATGTCTTGTTTATTTTAGCCACCGGATGCATTCCCAGTCTGATTTCCACTCATGCACTCATTAAAGGAAATTAAAGCCAAGGTCTGCTTTACAACAGATATCCAACAAAATGAACCCCATGTTATTTGCTATTAATAAATTCAATTATAATATAAAGAGAGAAGACAAGCATAAACTTAAATCTTACCTATCCATTTCATCCATCCAGTTCCTTGCTGGGCCAGTTTCACCGCGTGTATGTAGCCACATGACACGTCGTAACCCATCATGTGGCAGAAGATCAATCGAGTTAAATAATCACGGATTTGTTGCTGAAAAGAGAAGAAAATTATCAGAGAAATCAAATGGCGGAAGAAAAACCTGAAAATTAGGTGGGGCGGAGTTCATGTAGCGGGTGTTTTATATCTATAAGGTCATGGGAAGAGTCTATCAAACATGTGTCTATTAAGCATGTGTACGCAGTGTGATGATGTATGGAAGTGAAACCTGGCCAGTGAGGGTTGAGGATATGCGTTGCATGGAGAGAAATGATATGAGTATGATACAATGGATATATAATGTGAGTCCTCAGAGGAAGATTAAATCCGAATAGTATATGGAGATTTGTGCAGAATAGGAGACTTTGATGGTATGGCTACATTGAAAGAATGGAGTAGAGTTCTTGGGTTAGTAAACACAGAACAGTTGAGGTAGCAGGGTCAGTTCACAGGGGAAGGCCAAGGAAAACATGGGAGGAAGTGATAAGGATGGACTTGAGAGAACGAGAGATAATTAAAGATTTGGTCAGAGATAGGTTAGTCTAGAAGTCAATTTCTCTAAAACCGTCTAACACATGCCACCATGTAAAACTGATGTTAAACGAAAGATGCTGATAATGACGACGATAAATAATTAATTCTAAAAAGTGAAATCAAAACTTGTTACATCTACTAACATAGATATTTACCTGGAACAAGTATTTAAAACTTATCTCACGGGGGCCACCCTCTAAGACATTACCTTTTGGATAGGGGAGGTGTAACAGAGAGTTAATAAAATAAAGACTGAGTTCAAACGGGCCGCCGAATTGTCTTTTTTGGTCTTTTCACTACTAACAGTCCAAACACGCACGAGAACGACGCGACGTTTACAATAAAACTTTTCGTCCAGAATTTGATTCCTTTTTTCTTTTCTTTTTCTCTTTGCACTCGACGTAGTCACAACATCAACCTTTCTCGCTCTTCCCCCAGAGCAAAGTGTCTAAGCTTTTTATTACGACGAGAATTCGCCCATGCAAAACAAGGCTCATTTGTATATGTGAAGTCTTGTCGCGTAACAAAAAGCACACATTTCTATTTGGTGACTAGAACACTCTGGGTTCAATCCCAGATAGACAATGCACGGTGCAACCCTCACTCTTTTTCCTTGTGGACCTGCATGATGGCTGCTACAGGAAGGATTTATTGTCTGTCATCTGAGGTGCCCTTACTCGTGCGAGAATGATAATGGGATTAACCCAGTTATTTTTTGCACTCGGTCCAGAGTGCCACATTTCGGGGAACTGGATTCTCCACATTAAACTGCTCCTGCGTCTATCTTTGCCCTCACGCGGAGACAGGTAAACAACGTCATCAGCTAATATAAATATACTAGAAGAATACCCGTTCCTGGACAGGTTAATATATGATTGTTTATTCACGGTATTTTGCTAACACTTTTTAAAACAGACAACAACAACCGAATAATCTAGTTATCTATTTCTTATTATACAAAAGCTGAGTCAAACGTTCGTTTCCCTATATATTTTAACCACACAAAATACATGCAAAAATATTCATCAATTAACGGATTAAGTTATGTTTGAAAAAAACTTCCATTTTAATTGTTCTAATTAGCCGTAATTTGCAATTAACTCATCAAGTGACCCATCTCTAACTAAGTTTCTGTCTATCACTTTCACCCTCTCTTACTGTTTTTTATTTGAACCCCCACTCTTATTTTACATGCTGTCTATCACTCTCCCTTCTGTTACTCTCTCTCTGTTCATTAACAGTCAAAGGAATTAACTGCTTACTTTAAAGCTCTTCCTCCCCTCCCTTTCTATACTGACGAAGAGAAAAGAGTAGTAATACTATTTAAGCCATAGATAGGAGGAGGAGGAGGAGGAGGAGGAGGAGAGAGAGAGAGGAGGGGGATATAGTGAGCATAAAGAGAGTAATTTTGGATTTTTTTTTTCTTATTTTGAAACATTTAACTGGCTTTGCAAACTTTTTCCTGATTCAAACAATCTAAGCTGAGCTCAATGGGTGACCAAACGAGTCACAATTTTTCCAGTTAACTCCTGTTGAAAATTTTAGAGGGCCACTTCTGTGACAAGGATAGTGACCCTTTTGGAGGAGCTGGAGTATTCTTACATTTAAAAGCCTTGTGCTTGACTTTCTATGCACTAGCGGGGAGACAAGTAAAATCAAGACGGTAGTGTTGTCGCCTCAGAATGTCACTACAGCAGTCAGTAGAAAAAGTGTGTCGTCAATCAGATTTGATCCTATCTTCTGAGTTTGACATGTTTATGGAATTGAGGGTCCCGAAAGGTCAAAAAGGCTGAACCCAATGAACTTGTCACCTGGGACTTGTGATCTGATAACATCGGTGACTTTCGTCTTTTTGTTTCTTTCTTTTTGATATATATTCATGTTTCTTTCTTTCTCATGTGAGACTACAATATCTCTCTCTCTCATTTTTATTAGTGAGGGAGAATTTAGTTGGAATTTCGACATCATGTGTGATGGTCGTGCGACGTCCAGATCAGCCGACTCTTTATTTTTTTTAGGAAGCTGAAATAAATAAATAGATTATATATTTTTTATATATAAAAATGTATTATTCACTCCTTTATACAAGCGTTCAAATTTCAGCTGATGGTCCCAGCCCAGGTAATTAATTCTCTGGAGAGAATTAATGATGCCTAATACCCATCAAGCCTACGATCGGGATTAACTCCTTGAAAGGGGATGTGTCTATCGTTTACTCCCAGCGAGCTGGGGGTACCGTGCCAGGATGATAAAACTCTCTCAAAAGACGTCCCCATGGCGCAGACACTAAGTTACACTCTCGGGCTGACGGTAGTATCACAATAAATTAGCCGAAAAATAGCTAAAAAAAAAATTTTTATTTAAATATTTATAATAGCATTACTTTTGGACAGATTGTTATGAAACTTGAGAGTATGACAGGAAAAAGAGTTTTCTTTAAAATTTTGTTGTCATTTGTACACGATTAAATATTAATATCGTCATCGAACAAATTATTTGCGTTATCGTCAAAAGCAGACATTTTGAAATAAATGTATCTAAAAAATAATGCACGTAAAAAGTAGTTGTCTAACCATGTTAGTTTCACAAGGATAGGTAAGAGTTATTTGCCATCCCCTGAGAACTTTGAAACACATTTTAAAAATAGATTTAAAGAAATGGTGGTACTTTCACAGATTAGGACCCATGCTAACTTTGACCCTGTCATTAGGGTTAGAATGGGGGTTAGAGTCAAAGTTTGTGTGGGTCCTAATCTGTGAAGTACCGAAATGATTATTATTTCATGCATTGTTAGGTGGATTAGGAACACAAACATGACTTCCGGTCAATGTGGTTTGTGGTGTTGAAGTGGATACCAATGTGGACAGACAACCTGAGTGTTCCAAGTTCGAATCCAGTTAGTTCCATAGAACCACTTTACCTATGGATGTTGGCAATCTTCACGTGATCTCTCCTGTAAGTACCTGATTCTAGAAACACCTTGGGAAAACCATTGCTAACAACAGAATCAACGCGTCAAAAGTCGTACCGGATGCGGATTCATACAAATTTACTATTAATATCGTGTCGAGCGGTATAAGACATTAAGAGTTAAATACAGAGTAAAATTCAAAAAATCAGTCCAGAATGATGGAATTCACAAATATTAAGTGATTTACAAACTAATTTTCTTTCACACAGAAATTGATATTTTAAAGAACTTCCCATCCCGACACCCAAGAAATATGGAAATCGAGAACGTTGAAAGAAAATTTTTTAAATGGATTACATAAACCGACCGCGATAAATCCATTTTCTTCTGATGGTTCTTATACACTTCAAATTAAAATAACAATTATAACATTTTTTTAAAAAATATATTATCTCTGAAAATATGTTTGCTATCTTTCGATGGTCTGTCACAACCTGGGTGACAGTAGTGTATGCGGAAACTCACAGGTAATATGTGACATTGGTGCATGCTCAAGTGGAAACTACATCAGCCTTAGTTAGATGGGAATGGTGGAAGTCTTGGACTGCCAAAAGTGTTCAAGTTGGTGAAGAATACGCATCTAGCTGTAAAACTGCCTTAAAAACTATGTTTAGTCGAAACGAAACTCATCAGAAGATTAATTGTGGCTTGATTCAACAAACCTGATAATGATGATGATGGTGATGATGGTGGTGGTGGTGGTGATGATGATAATAATGATGATGATGGTGGTGGTGATGATAATGGTGATGATGGTGGTGGTGATGATGATGGTGGTGGTGATGGTAGTGATGATGATAATGATGATGATGGTGGTGGTGATGATAATGATGTGGTGGTGATAGTAATGATGGTGGTGATGATGATGATGGTGGTGATGATTCAGTTTTTTCTTTGTCAATTTGCTAAAAAAAATTTTAATTTTAAAATGTAATTTATCTGACTTTTACTTTTTCTCTCATAGACTCGGACATCCGAAATGAAAATTTGTTGTTCGAATTCGTCCGCTTTTAACTGGTTCCCGAAATCCGTTGCAATATACTCGTTCCAGGGAAATGGATATTTATCCATTCATTCGGCACTTCTTATCCATTCTCTACTCATGCAGATAAATTCTCTATTGTTTCTCGATAAAGTACAAACCCAATTTCACACACATAACATCGCCTTAAAATCTTTATATACATCCAACAGATGTTCCTTTTAATTTAGTTGTGTTTCTCTATTTCAGTTAATCCATGATTGGCAGACATTATTTGGTTATGGGGGATGGTTTTGGCATTTTTATTATTGATATTTACTCACTAGGAGATTCAGTGATTGCTCACTGACAATAACAAGTGGTGTTCCCTGGGGTCTGAGTTACAAGAAATCTTCCCAGATTTCCAGCGCTCTCTGCTTCTTCCAAATCTCTTTTCATTCTCACAACAGCCATTTACCATTAGTTTCTTGCTGGCAATGAGCATTGGTCTTCTCTGATATGATGATGATGACGACGATATATCATCTCTTTTGCACACACATACAGGGTGCAGATGATATTTGTTCGCAAGATTACTGTCCACGAAAGAATAACATAGCAGTTTGATTTTCTTTAGATTTAATGTATCAAACTTGGGTCAGTTCATATTTACTTGCCTCCCGCAACGACAGAGTTAGACACAAGGTCGGTTTTTAATGTGGGGAAAATCCATGCAGTTTTGAAGGATTTCTCCTTCACTGATCGAGGACTGAAAAGATGAAGTGTAGTATCAGAACAGATACTACACTTTGCTCCTAGCCAAAAAGCCAAGTTGGGTCAGTTTGTCTTCATGACTTGTTCTATCGATTTTACTCGATGAACCCGTCTTTGTTTTTGATGACAACCTTTGAGGCTGCCTCGGAACCGGCCACAAGCATTTGTCACTGTTTCTTGATTTAGCTCTCCAAAGGCTTTGATGATTCTGGATGTTGGTGTCTCGTTAAACCGCACCCCAAACAAAGAGGTCGAAGGGGTTGTAGTTAGGAATGCTGGGAGGCCAGATGTTAGGTGAAGTGTGTTTGACAAAGTTCTCTGATAGCCAGGCCTTAGTTTTCCGGTTAGTATGGCAGGACACTGAGTCTTGCTATCACATAAAGAGACTACCTGCACTCCCCTTTCTATCCGGGGTTTCACTACCTTGCTCAGAACACAGATGAAGCCCTTAGGGAAGAAGTGTGGTGGTATGACATCACCTTCACTGCTGATGACACTGAAGACCCATGGTTGTCGCTGGAAATTTTGTCTGCATAAATCTATGCACATCTTTCAATGAAGAAGCAAGTTCTGGCAGTCAATCTTCTGCTTTAGCAAAAACATTTCTCATCCCTATTTGTTCTTCTGGTGTGGATTCTTCATCTTTTCCTTTCACAATACATTCTATTTCCGTCTTCAGGTCTTCAAACGATTATTTCTTTTTTAAGTGTCTTTCTATCAATCAACCCCTAAATAATACATTGTTTGCATTCAGGCGGCCATCTTTTCTCTGTATGCAACACCGACAGATAAATGACGATGATATACCACCACAAAATCACGAAAAATTAAGACTTACCACAGAGATGTCTGGCTGCGCAAGTCGCTGTTGAATCAATGTTAGTTCTTTTTGTATTATGTGCTGTTCTTTCTGAAATTAAATTGAAAATAAATTTGATAATTAATCCAAACATAACAGTGTTTATTTTAACTAAAATTTATGGGGATTTTCTAGAATCATAATCATGGTCTTGTATATGAAAAAAACTATAAAAAAAAATTTTAATTGCAAATTAATTTGGGATCAGCCTAAGTAGGACGGTCCCTAGAGCAAATGTGGTATTGTGGTGACTGAGATGATTCTAGTTAAGAGTAGGATAGACATTTTTATTACTTTAGACCAAGGATGACCAACGACACCCATTTTCCACACACTTTTGATGGCCTTGTGCCTAATTTGTTTTGAATGTAAATTTTTATATTTTCTGCAAATAAATAATTCAAAGTGTAGTATCTGTTCCGATAGATGCTACATCCCTTAGACCAGTACCGTCTTGGCCTTTGGGCCTTGATTCCATCTGTCAGTACAAGCGACGGACATTTTTGCACGTACCTACCATATATCCTTTACATAAAAAAACTCAGTGAGAATTTAATCAATGAAGATCCCCTCAACAAAACCGACATAGACGAGTTGTTAGAGAAATTGTGTACTTTCACCTAATCATTTAATAAACGACAGATACCATAAAAATTGAATTTAACTTGAAAATCCTATCTAAAAAAAAAAAGAGCCCGGTCCGTAAACTGCATAAGCACCTCAAATTCTGTAGAAGTACCCAAAAGATAATGCAGGTACTTGTGCAGCATCGCGCACCACGAATTTAACAGAAATTCCCGAATTTTGATAACAAATTACAGACTTGGCCGAGATAGACGATAAATTGAGCAATACGAATAAAAAAAAAGACAGTTACAGACAAGATAATAATGATGACCATAATGAACCTCACTAATTTTTACTATCACCCCACTCACAAAACCTCTCTCTTAACATACCACTAACCCTAAGTCTATGTGGCAACAGATTACCCCCACCCCCCAAAAAAACTCCCTTACTCCTACTAATAACCTTACGTCTGGTATTTAATGGTATTTCTGTTGCCATAATAATTTATATCGGTAATAGTAATAATTACTATCTCACCGCTCACAAGACAGTCTATTTTGCCAGAATTAATACTGTCCAGGATCAGCTTATATGGGAAACCGGAACCGCTCTAAAAGGTTACAAGTCAAAACGTCACCAAATTCTTTAAGTGATATTTATCGTCAAATAATTTGTTACTTGTACCAGTGTTCTACTTTTGTAATAATGAAAAGGTTTTCAAAAATATGAAGCTTTTATTAATAATAAAATATACAAAATATATTTTTAAATAGCCAGCATGTAGATCCGAGATGCTTTTCGAAGCAAACTTAAATCACCGTTATCATATTCGACCCACATTGCAAACAATATTCTTATTATAATATATTTTATAAGTTTGGTGACGAGTGGAAACATCCCCAGAAGTGGTGCGGCTAGCCGTCGAGAGGGGGTCTCCGACGCCGGAACGGGGGCCAAAAAATTTGGTGACGTTTTGACTTGATGACGTTTTGACCTGTTCCCCTCTAAAAATTAAACAGTAGATTATTAGGTACTTTATCAGATTAGGACCCGAGCTAACTTTGACACCAACTCTAATATGTTTTTGGAATAAGTTGCCAGATCGGATTAAGAACAGCAATAGCGTGGATCAGTTTAAGATGAGGTTGGATGAATTCAGAGAAAGTGGTAGGAGGGCGAAATTGAGGGGGAACTTTTGGGAGTTGTCAAATGAAATATTTAACAGAATTTGATCTGTATAGCGATACTGTACTAAGAGTTTAATTTTTATTTATTTTTTAAACAGTTGAATTGAGAAGATAGTTAAAGGGGAGATGCCCAAAGAGGCATAAGAAATAATAATGATAATAATAAACTCTGGCCCTAACGACGGGGTCAAAGTTAGCTCGGGTCCTAATCTAAATAAGCACCGATTTTTTTTTTTTTTTAATAAAGATGAAGAAAAACACTTACGGCTACGGATCGTGCGTAATCAACATTGCGAACAAGAGTATGGAAACCTCTGGACACGAAGGCACCGTACTGACCACCGACGATGATCGGTCCGGATCCCGTGGAGACACCCGGGCCGGACGTCGCGAAACCTCCGAGGAGATTTTCGCTGAAAAGCCGAGGGAGGGAGCTCAACGTTTTCTCCACGATGTCAGACATTATCATTTATTTATTGTAGACTGACACGAATTTAAGTCCATCAACAATCATATCAGCTTTCCTTCCTTTTTTTTTCTTAAACCTCGCTCAATATTTTTGTTTTATTTTTTTAGGTAATTATTATTATGTTTTATTTATTTTCCATGTTCCATGTTTTTGTTTACGACTTCTGCTTTCTTCTCGGAAAAATAAAACATGCTGTCAAATGTCCAGCAACAAAAATGTTTTCTTCTTTTCCTTTTTTTATTCATTTGATTTCAGCCGAAAGGCGCCATTGTCATCACCAAACGTTAACTTTTTTTATGGTAATAATAACTATCGACGTGAATATTCAGTGAAAATGATAACAAAAACAAATAGAAGAGAGTGTCATTTTTTTCTTCTTTTCGACTTCACTTCCGGTTATACCGGAAGTCACGACTATAATGACACCTAGTGGACAAAGCTGAAATCATAGCGTGTAATTACTTCCCTTGCACCATGTTTCATATAAGAAAAAGTATTGGTCTTGGGAAAGCACCTGCCATCATTCACTTCTCTCCTGGTCTCGGCGCTTGGTATCTTCGTACTGGCCTATAAGTGATTTCTGTTATATTGAAGCGGTTAACCCCCCCCCCCAAAAAAAATGGCTTCCAAACTTAATAGTTTTATCTGATTTTCCAAGCGGTGACAATGAAAATCAATCTACCGTATTAATTTGTTTTCTGACTTTTACGGATTATTTTTCAAATACTAATTTGTTTTCTGATTTTTGCGGATTTCTTCTTTTTTAAAATTTTTATTTTGTAAATTTTAATTAATTAAAAAAAATGATAAAATTAAACAGTGTTTATTAAAAATGATTATTATTGCCATCCGGACTTACGGTTAGTGGTAGGGTTTGTTTTGTTTTTAAAAAACACAAATAATAACAGAAAACAGTGTTTATTAAAAAGAAACCCAAAAAATCAAACAAAAAATTAATACGATGGATTAATTTGCCCTGTCACCGCTTGGAAAATCAGATAAAAAGTAGTCTATATAATTTCGCAGCCATTTTTGAAACTAACCCCTTCAATATAACTGTGATTGTCTGGCCTGTTCTAGGAGGCCATCCTCCCAGGTCTTCTTTGGGAGGGGGATTGGTTATTGATGATCGTCTGAGACGCCCCTACCAGGAAATGCTGACGGATCTTATCAAAGCTATTTTTGATATCGTCCAGAGTGCCCACATTGGAAGGGGAGCTGGACTAACCCCATTAAGCCTCGACCTTGTGTTACATCATGAATGGGTTGAGCCAAATAAAAACGGCTTTTTATATTCAACAAAATTCCTGTTTCTCATCTCTCTTTGCACATTGCTGTATTCTTGCCACATAGACTTAGGGTTAGTGGTATGTTAAGAGAGAGGTTTTGGAGTGGGGGGGGGTAGTAAAAATTAGTGAGGTTCAGTATGTTCTATGGTTACGATCTATTTTCTTTTGAGCCAGTTTATCCACACTTGCGGAGCGATTAATAAATTCTTATTCATCTTTTTCTTGTGCATTAATCTCGAGTTGATAGATTTTTGTCTCCACTTGACACAATCACAGGCTTGGTCCGGTGAAGGCCGGTTTTACAAAGATCTTTCTGCAGAGTGTCTGCCCATCTCATCTCGGTCATTTTCTGGCGACTTCTAGTGAAAAGGCAAATTTTGCGACGGTGCTGTTGTTGGCCCTCAGCACATGTCCAAACCATCTTAACCTCCATTCCCTCATCTTGCCCTCAATCGGTGTAATGTTTTCGGATATCCTCGTTGTAGACATGGTCGAGCAGCAGTGTAATACCAGACATCCAGCGGAGCATTTTGCTTTCCATAACAGTGAATTTTCTGCTCCGCCTTCCTCGTTGTTGGTAAGCACTCAGAGCTGTATAAAGTGAGGGGTCTCACAACTGTCCAGTAGATCTTCGACTTTAGATGGTTGCAAATTACTGAAGACTTCTCCCAGTCATGGCTGACAGAACAAGAGCATGCTACCCACGTGGATTAAATAAAGGGTTTCATTCGAAATTCCGTTTGACAGAAATATTTCTGAGTTCGAAGAGATACACTGGCCGAAACGTTGTGATGAGAAATGTAGTCCGAATAACCAAAATAATGCAAATTATCTAAAATTATCTAATATTCAACCGCAGCATTAATAAATTATCTAATCTTAACTGTTGTATTCTGTTTTCTCTATTCGGATGTTTTGACGTCAAGCTGATGAGATGGCTATATTCCTGTCTCGTCCTAAAAAATGGCTTGACATGCGTGAGACATGTGGACTCCAGACCTAACCAATATTACGGATGTACGCACGCCTGTCGACTCAGCATGCTTTTGTCTTTCTGGCTACGTAACTCGTTCCTGGTCCCTGACTGTTTGTTGGTGAAACTATGTATGAATAAAATTGATTTAATATGTAAAGGAGGAGTTAGTCCTTATAATAAAGCTAATGGTGACCCTTTTTTCTTCTTACCAAACCAATGGACATCTACTCAACACCTCTTTCTTGTTATAATTGTTTCTCCTGCCTTCTCTTTACCAATGGTAACATTCTCCTCCGTTCTTACATTGTGTCCGTGCCTAAAAAATTACAAGACCCATCTCGATACTTCAGTCCTGGCAACAAGCTAAAACTTAATCTCTTGTACTTTTTCCCTAACCAAATCAAAGTGAACCGAAAATGAAATTTGGGTACTTTTATAGAATCACTCCCGTCTCCAATCGAGTGTTTTATAGTGGTTTTATAGTTTTTTCGCTAATCCTAAGTCCGAGTGACAAGCCATCCCCCTCCAAAATAAAAAAAAACTTCCTTAACGGCTCAAAATATGTAGATAAAAAAATAGTTTGGAGCCCAGTTTGAAGATGGAAGTGATTTTGTTAAATTCCATGTATGTCCACCTGTGGCGGAAGTGATGGTCCTGAGCCAGAATCGAGCGGTGGAAGTGGTCCCAACTTGCTTTGTCCTCGCCATAAATGGATCCGTCTTTGCCTGGCCTGTAGTTTGAAAAGTAAAATAATTTCAAATTCATAGGTTACTAGTGAGGATTAAACTCACGACCTAGGAATAACATAACGACTGCAATAAGTAAATTCACCTTAATAACAAAAATAGTGAACCAATAATTTTGAAGCAGTATTTGTGTGTTTGCACTCATGTTATTGGTAAATGATTATAATATTGAAAGACATGTTAATCCTGTATATATATATATATATATATATATATATATATATATATATATATATATAGTAAGCAATGAAAATATATATGGCAATCAAGCTACACAGAGGCTCCCGTGTTTCATCCCCGGGGGGAATCGTCAGGCTAAATGCATGGAGTTATTTTTGTCAGGTGTTTTTATATACATGGCTTGCTAGTTAACCAATCAGATTCTTTGTTGTTCCCTCAGCCAATCGTTGGGCTTCCCTCGAACAAAGGCATTGTTGGTGACGCTCCTATTTTTTGTTAACAATGGATTTTCCTATATCCTGTTTCCTTTGTTTTGTCAATACAGTGGGCGAATTTATTTTAACACATGGTTTCTTGTATTTATATTTTAGGTTTTAAATTTTAACTAATTCAGTTTTTTATTTATTTATTTATTTTTATTTATTTATTTATTTATTTTATTTATTATATATCATCCTAAGGTAAATTTATTTCTGTGTAAACAACTGTTTGCTATTTCACTTCTAGAGTTTAATAGGTTTCGGGGATCTTTAAATTTAGGATTTCATATTTTTCATTCAGGCATAATCTACACGGGTCGTCTAAGTTTCTACATGTACTGGCCTGTCTTACTATTTTCCATTCAATTATTGGTGAGTGAATTGTAGCTTGATTGCCATATATATTTTCATTGCTTACTACCTAGCTCTACTTGCGTATCGAGCACTGTTGAAGTAAATACTGAAAACTGACACATAAAAAATTATATCTCCTTATAATATTTTATGTGGATACATGAAGTACTAATATATATATATATATATATATATATATATATATATATATATATATATATATATATATATATATATATGAGGGTAAAATGCACGATATATCATAAAAATGAAATGCTGTGAAAGACAATATGCGTTAAAAAAGACAAACGGAAAAAACAAATTGAAAATTGAAAAAAATCATCAAAGAAAACAGGAGATTTTACTGGTTTCGTTCGGATTTCTGAAGACGTTTGTTGATCCGAACGAAACCGGTAAAATCTCTCATTTTCTTTGATGATTTTTTCCTGTATTTAAAGTTGTTTTTTTTTTCGTTTGTCTTTTGTCACACACACACACACACACACACACACACACACACACATATATATATATATATATATATATATATATATATATGCAAAAAACATTGTTAAAAATAATAGAATTCGTCTGTTAAATTATACCATTGGTCAATTTTCTGATGGTCTTTTTTGTATTAAAATCAAAAAAATTAATAAATGTCCCATAAGTTTCACGAACGTTTTCGATTCTTCGCCGAATCATCCTCAGGTGTCAAAAGCAAATGAACAAAAAAATTGGGGAAAGAGAATTTTTAAAAAAGATGACTGAGAAACGCGCAGAGAATGTTTTTCGCATTGTTTCAAGAAAAATGTTGACGATTTAAATTCAACGACACTGGAGTGATCACAGAATAAAATCGCATTACGTTAAGCCTTTTAAAATGTTGCCACTGGTTTTATACATGATGTTATTAATTTTAGGTTGTTGTGTGTTTATGTAGACAGCTTCCAGTATTTTTTATTATTTTAAATTGGTTTCAGAATGTATTATTTTATTAACTAGAATTTGTCTTAAATCAGAGTGAGAGCAGTTATGTTTTTGTAGATGTTGGTAAATATACATATAATAAGGAGAGGTAGTTTGCTTGAAGCATTGTGTGTAATACGTATATAGAGGAGTATTAGAAGGCTATCACAATGCAAGAAATGGAAATTATTTCCATTTCTTGCATTGTGATAGCCTTCTAATACTCCTCTCTCTCTCTCTTTCTATATATATATATATATATATATATATATATATATATATATATATATATATATATATATATATATATATATATGTAATAATCTAGGTAAAAATATCCACAGGGTGGTAATCCAGAGAATTTTAACCGGGTTTATAAAAAGTGCTCAATATCAAAATAAAGCTTTATATATGATAATTTTTTATTTACACAGACATGTACAAAATCTGCGACACTGGCATGTCGATTTTATCGATCAACAGTTACTATAAACTGAGATCTCATCAGGTAGAGTTAGAATCCGATCTTAACCTCAGATCATATTTGGAGAGAACCAGGTCTCTCCAAATATGATCTGAGGTTAAGATCGGATTCTAACTCTACCTGATGAGATCTCAGTTTATAGTAACTGTTGATCGATAAAATCGACATGCCAGTGTCGCAGATTTTGTACATGTCTGTGTAAATAAAAAAATTATCATATATATATATATATATATATATATATATATCACCCATTCAGCTCTGGTTAGCGTTTGAATTTGAAAAAAATGTGCTTGAAAAGTCAATTAAATTTTAAAGACAAAGAAAATATGTGGTTGTGTGGGCCAAACTTTGGAATAGATATGACCAAGAGGGAGTGCATATGCACATGTTAGAAGGAACTTAACCTCAAGAAGTTGCATATGCACATGTTAGAAGAGACTTAACCTCAAAAAGTTGCATATGCACATGTTAGAAGAGGCTTAACCTCAATAAGTTGCATATGCACATGTTAGAAGAAACTTAACCTCAAGAAGTTGCATATGCACATGTTAGAAGAAACTTAACCTCAAGAAGTTGCATATGCACATGTTAGAAGAGGCTTAACCTCAAAAAGTTGCATATGCACATGTTAGAAGAGGCTTAACCTCAAGAAGTTGCATATGCACATGTTAGAAGAAACTTAACCTCAAGAAGTTGCATATGCACATGTTAGAAGAGGCTTAACCTCAAAAAGTTGCATATGCACATGTTAGAAGAGACTTAACCTCAAGAAGTTGCATATGCACATGTTAGAAGAAACTTAACCTCAAAAAGTTGCATATGCACATGTTAGAAGAGGCTTAACCTCAAAAAGTTGCATATGCACATGTTAGAAGAGACTTAACCTCAAAAAGTTGCATATGCACATGTTAGAAGAAACTTAACCTCAAAAAGTTGCATATGCACATGTTAGAAGAGACTTAACCTCAAGAAGTTGCATATGCACATGTTAGAAGAGACTTAACCTCAAAAAGTTGCATATGCACATGTTAGAAGAAACTTAACCTCAAAAAGTTGCATATGCACATGTTAGAAGAGACTTAACCTCAAGAAGTTGCATATGCACATGTTAGAAGAGACTTAACCTCAAAAAGTTTCATATGCATATGTTAGAAGAGACTTAACCTCAAAAAGTTGCATATGCACATGTTAGAAGAGACTTAACCTCAAAAAGTTGCATATGCACATGTTAGAAGAGACTTAACCTCAAGAAGTTGCATAGGCAACATACTGTGTTGAGTTGCATAGCTGTCCAAAATGTAATTGAACTGGTCTGATTTGTGGTCCCTGTTTGGCTGGGCTCTTTAATGTGAGATAAGACAGCCGTCAACCTTGGCTATAATGCAACGTTCCTTTATGTAGAACACTCTCTGACTGCTGCTTATAAAAATGTCTACTGACTGACATAAATTAGTTTATTTTGTATCATTTTGTATGACTATTCATGTTGACCTCATCGGTTAAAGCGGCAGATTTAGAGTTATAAAACAAACCACTCTCGGTCCGAGGTTCGAAGCGTGCTTGAATGGTTATCTCTACACTGATGATTCCGCAAGGATGAAATGTATTCATATGTAGATAATAATTAAACATTTATTATTAAATAATCATATATATATATATATATAAATATATATATATATATATATATATATATATATATATATATATATATATATATATATATATATATAATTAACTTGTTACCAATATCCAGGGGGTATGAATCCGAAGGAAGTTGAAACCGGGTTTATGAGAGTGCTCAATGAAAATTCAGAGGAAAATATATTTTTTGTTGATGATTTTATTCCATTACTTGCATGGAATAATGGAATAAAATCATCAACAATATATATATATATATATATATATATATATATATATATATATATATATATATATATATATATATATATATATATATATATATGTACGAGTATATGTTGTGTACATCGTTAATATTTTGATTTGCATGTGTGGGCGCTGACACTTGGGATTTCACTTTTCAACTTAAAACTAAAAAAAAATGGCAGATGTAATGATCTCGTAGCACCGCCACATTTCAAGAGGCTTAACCCTAACCCTAACCCAACCATTCTATTTCACAAGCCTCATCTTTTAGATGAGAAACAATCTCGTCAATCTTTGGACGTAATCAAACGATGACCTAAGAAATTCCAGAAGTCTCCACTGACACTTAAGTGACCGACCCTGGTTCAATTACGGACCTGATCAAATCGCTAACCGAAATTGTCAGCCTAGGTAGCATTAAACATTCATCATAAGGATGCTGCTGCTGTTGCTGCTGTGCTGCTGCTGCTGCTGCTGATGATGATGATGATGATGATGATGATGATGATGATGATGATGATGATGATGATGATGATGGTGGTGGTGGTGGTGGTTACTCCGGGTACATACAGTGGCAAAAATGTTGACCTACTCTCTCCCACCCCGACACCTCTAGTAGCCAAAAAATAAAATTTCTAAAACTAAATCTCGCTACACGTTACAAGCAACTCTTCTGCAACTTCTTCCCCTCGCGGATGCTATCCACGCAGTTTCTGCGTTTGTGTTATTTTAGTGAATAAGATTTTCGTTATTTATACTAACCAAACAATATTTAAAACTAAACAGATGAACCTTCGCATAACATATTAAAAAGAAAGAAGAAAAAAAAATTATACTTGCATTTTAAATCTTTTTACAAATCACTTCTCTGCCTTGAATAGCTTTAGACATATTTACAGACAGCATCTATATAATACTAAAACTGATAATTCTGGCTTGGTTGTTTGCACATAGAATTTTTTAGATCGCGGGAGGAAAGACGAATGAGACAAGAAGTTGTGGGAAGAGGGGAATAGATAGGAGGTAGTAGAAGCAACAGCATCAGAGAAGAAAGGTAAGAGGATGATGTAAATAAATAAATGATGTAAATAAAGAAGAGAAGTAAATGTGGAAATTCGCATTTGTTTTGAAAGCCATATCAATGCATATTTGGAAATACTAATACAACTTTCACCTAGACTCATATAAGTATGTTGTGGCAATATTTCACCGAAGATCGCATTCCATGTTAATGGTAAGAGATAGAGAATATGTGTGAACAATATATAAGTAAATATGAGTTACATTTGAGTTACTGTTAATGTTCTGGGAGTCTAGGCGACTTCTACCAGAAGAGACGCCTGAGAGACATAGTGTTCGTGTTTTTGAAAGCCATACAGAGATGGTCAGCTGGTCAAACCATATCTGATGGCTTTGAAGGACAAGCCAGTAAAAAAAAATGTCTTCTATGTATTTGTTCCAATTCATGTTATTTGTGAATGTTAGCCCTAGTAGCTTGAATAACGAACTCTCAGATAGGGTGCTATTAATCATGGCAATCCCTGGTTGAAAAGATTTCTTATAATTGTTGAAGGACAGGAGTTTTGTCTTAGTAACATTAAATGTTACCATCCATTTATATTTCCATTCCACCACAGACTGGAAGCCATTTTCTAAGGATTTATCCATTGCCCTTGATATGCATGTGTTAGTTTTTCTTACATGTCGGGTATAGAGCATGCTGTCATCAGCAAATATAGCAATCTCAGACACAATTTCATCAGGGAGGTCATTTATAAAAATCAGAAATGATAACAGTCCAAGAATCGACCTCGCGGTGCACACTCGCTATAACGTCATGTTATTTATATGTATGACCATCAAGGACAACTTGGATTTTTCTTTTGGCTAAAAAGGATCTGATTATACTAAATATCTGTCCAGTAATACCGTATAACTTAATTAATTTCTTGTTACCTGTGAATGTTAGGTCGCGGAGTTTGAACGTTAGACTCTCAGGTAGGTTGTTATTTGCCATGGCAATCAGTAGTTGAAAAGGTTTCTTGTAGTTGTTGAAGGAAAGAAGCCTTGTCTTCGCAGCATTAAATGTTACCATCCATTTATGACCCCATTCCACTACAGAGTGGAGGCCACTTTCTAAGAATTCAGCCATTGCCTCGGATTGTGTCCGTTTTGCCCACATGACGAGAGTAAAGCGTGGTGTCGATAGAATGATCCAACCTTTTTTCCAGCGACTTTAGCAACAGTCTGGATGTAGATCTTCCATTGTTACTTTTGTTGTTTTACGGCATATCAACCCTTTTTGTATTATTTAATGCCTAATCCAGTCATTTTGATGTTCTGTTTTGTTGCAATTAATAGATGAAAAGAACTGGAAGATTCATGGAAGAATATAAATTCCTGGTAATTCGGATTTCTGGAAAAATCCCAAAGAGAGGCGTATTCTTTGAATCCTTCAGATAAAATAAATAAACAAAGAGGTAAAACGAAGAAGCACTATAGTTTGGATGCTGACCAATATCTTCCAAACGACGTCGTCTGGCAAAACCCCAAAAATATTTCCTTTACTTAGAATAAAAATAAAAATGGTTTAGCACAATAATAAAGAACATATTGTGTATTAGCATTATGTGGACTTAAGACTAGATAAAATTATTTAAAAAAAAAAAAAGATGCTGGCAGCTGGGGGTTGATCCCTGAACTGAGACGTTCCAAGTGATACACGCACCTCAATGGATTTCTGTATCTTTTTCTTGTAGTCAGGGGTGGAACCTGGATATTTTCCTCTTGGGTGGGCGCATACATACACAATCATTTTCACTTAAATATATGTTTTATTCGTTAAATTTGTAGATAAACACTCTCTACCCCCACTCACCTTCACCCTACCCTACTTCACAAAAAGATGAGATTCTACAATTTTTTTTAGGCGATTATGTCCGAACACCTTTGAACAACTTAGTAGAAAGAAAAAAGAAAAATAAGAAAACAATCATTTTAGAATTAAGAATGGGGGATCAGTATAGTATATAAATTTAACATAAAATGATCCCCCATTTGCATGCTGTTCTAACTTTTATAGAGTTAACCAAATTATTTTACCACTAACCCTGAGTCCTAGTGGCAAGGTTGTAAAACCACATGTAATTGCCTAAAAAAAGTAGAAAAAACGAACTGTATTTATCTCCCATATCAAAAAAAGAAAAGAAAATTAGTTTACTGCCCTAAAACGCTAAAATATCCTGAAAATGAGGGATCATTTTACATTAAATTTATGTGCGAAACTGATCTACCACTCTAAATACTAAAATTATATTTTCTTTGTGTGTTTTTTTCTTGTTTTCCAACAAGTTTTTCAGGGTGTTCACACACAATCGCCTAACAAATGTAGAATCTATTTTTTTTTGGAGGCCGGAGGGGGGCGGGGGTAACTAGTGGAGAGTGTTAATCTACAATAATACCTTTTATTCAATCTTAATTATGAATATCCCTTTCCTCTTAGCGAAAAGTTGCTTCTGACTATCTTCAGAGGGAGGTGCACAAGGTTTTTAAAGTCCCTATCTAGCAAGACCATACACTATTATATGTTATCTCACTATATATATGAGGTATGAAATTAAAAGTAGAATGTATACTTTTCAAATTATAACCTATTGTGAAGTGTTTAAGGGTGTTTAAGGCTCAATATAGGGTATAGAGTAATTATATAGATAAATGAAAGAATAAAAAAAGTAAGAATGACAAATCTATTTCATCTTCACGTATTCAAGACAATATGTATTCAATAAAAGAAATGTTTATTTTTTCCTTTCCTTTAAGCCAGGCTTTTCAAAGAATGGTATCTTATTAACTGAATTAAATAGATAGATATGCTTCTGTTTATTCCTTTACTGATGTGTTTCCCTTACTGGTAGACCAACAACCTTATGCTATGATCAAGTGTATACAGAAACTCAAAATACTTGCAAGTCTTTTTGATTTGACTATTTTGTTGGTTTTCCTCTTTCAATTTCCATTACATCCGAACACTTTTTCCATTCTATATCACTCACACACACACACACACACACACACACACACACACACACACACACACACACACACACATATATATATATATATATATATATATATATATATATATATATATATATATATGTGATATAGAATGGAAAAAGTGTTCCGACATAATGGAAATTGAAAAAAGAAAAACCAACAAAATATGATTTATGTATGCATCAACGTTTCGTCTTTATTAAAAGACTTCCTCAAATGTTGGAAACAAGGTCGTGGCGAGTGTAAGCTTAAAATTGAGGCCGCTTATGAAAAAAATAAATTATGTGATACAAATAGCTGGATGAAGTATGAAATTGAGTTGACAGTAGAGGGTGGCTGTTGAAATTATAAGATTATTAGGTAGGGGTAGAGACATTACACTAATTGTAGAAGAGGTGAGGGCGAACATTGGTAGCGGTTACGATTTAATTTAAACTTTGAGACATGTTTATTGAATCTTTTTTAGATGAGAGAGCGGGACAGTTAAACAAATTTGGAGCCGTGTGTAAGAGGAAGGGGCGAGAACAAGATCAGGTGTGAGGAAGGTGTCTACATTTGATACCCATATAGGTGGGTATCAAATGTAGACACCTTCCTCATGCCTGATCTTGTTCTCGCCCCTCCCTTCTAATAGGCAAACTAGAATTGGCAAACCAGAATTGGCAAATAGGCAAACCAGAATTCAGAATTGGCAAATAACCAAACCAGAATTAGCAAACCAGAATTGGCAAATAGCCAAATCAAAATAGGCAAATAGCCAAATCAGGCAAACCAGAATTGGCAATCCAGAATCGGCAAACCAGAATTGGCAAATAGGCAAATCAGAATAGGCCAAACCTGAATTGGCATAACCAGAATTGGCAAATAGCCAAATCAGAATAAGCAAATAGCCAAATCAAAATAGGCAAATAGCCAAATCAGAATAGGCAAATAGCCAAATCAGAATAAGCAAATAGCCAAATCAAAATAGGCAAATAGCCAAATCAGAATAGGCAAATAGCCAAATCAGAATAGGCAAATAGGTAAACCAGAATTCAGAATTGGCAAATAGCCAAATCAGAATTTGCCTATGCAAATATCCAAATCAGAACAGGCAAATAGCCAAATCAGAATTGGCAAATAGCCAAATCAGAATAGGCAAGCAAGAATTGGCAAACACGAATTGGCAAACCAAAATTAGCAAATGGCCAAACCAGAATTGGCAAATAGCCAAATCAGAATATGCAAATAGCCAAATCAGAATATGCAAATAGCCAAATCAGAATAGGCAAATAGCCAAACCAGAATTGGCAAATAGCCAAATCGGAATAGGCAAGTAGTTAAACTAGAATTGGCAAATAGCCAAATCAGAATAGGCAAATAGCCAAGTTTCTGATTAACAGAAAAAATTGACAGATCTTTTTTTGTTGGGTTTTTGTTTTTAGCTTTTTCCCTTCATAGTTGAACGACTTAAATTTCCAAACCTGTTTAAAAACTGTTTCATGCTACTCAGAAACGACAGATTTTCTCTTCAATCCTACTTTCCGACGCTGGAGTGCTTTGTTTTTTTTTCCAGATTTGACACACTTTTATAATAACCAATTATTCAGAACATATCACCAAAGTTGAATCCAACATAAATCCGGGTTTTCAGTGTTGTGTGCAACATAAGTCGAGATTATTTTCGTGTCTGAAAATAAGTCCGAATTTCTTTGTGTTGTGCGACACACATTCGAATTATGTTGGTCCAAATAAGTTCAAATACCTCGTCGTCAGTGTTGTGGGACATAGGTTCCAATCCTCGTCGTCAGTGTTGTGACCTTGAAGGGGCGATAATAATTAAGACAACACGGTGGTATATTTACAAGAGTGCATTTACAGAAGTACAGAATAGTATGTTATAGAATGTCTGCGTCCGATACTGTGGCTATGACTGCCGTCATGACAGTATTTACTTCATTCCCACCGCAGGAAGATGTGGCACAAGGCGTGAAGGTTGGGAGAACAAGCCAACGCCCCTAAAAAAGGGGCGCCCTGGCCTTCTAAAAATAGCCTGGGCAGCTCTGTCAGCATTCTTTGGTCAGGGCGCCTCAGGCAGTTAAAAATAAACTAACTCCACCCCAAAGAGAGGAGGCAAAGCCTGGGAGGGTAGACCAGGACAATACCTCAACCCGACGGATAAAAGACCACCGGAATGGCCCAGATTGTCGAGATCGGAACCTCGACTGGTATATCTGTCATCCTCACCTGACAGCAAATGAATGGCACCGACGACTGCTACGACACTTCGTTATAACTCTATTCATAGTCTCTGGAAGAGTCCATCTACTTCCGAAATAGGGTAGATCACTATCATACTATAACAATTATGCAACTATTTAATTACTTGAGGAGTCCACTTTTGTTAAGCAAGCAGACATTCGGCAATTAGCAAAAGCTTGAAGTATCTCACTTTATTTTTGGTCTGTGTTTTTCTTTTCTCTTTCTTTACTTCTTCTTCTTCTTCTTCTTCTTCTTCTTCTTCTCGTCTAGAGAACCGGAAATTCTAATTGGCTCATCCATTCGGATACAAGAATCAGAAAAAAAATGATTTAAGTGAGGATTTTTTTTGCACCTCCTAATTAAGCTATAATTAGATTTATTTTCTGTCAAAATTTTCCTGAAAGTATTTTATCTACTTCCTCTCCATATATACACAGATGTATACATATCTACACACAAATACATACACACAGAATGCGTGTATATACATATACAGACAGACATACACACATATACATACACACAAATTATATACAACTGTATATTTATTTATTTATTTATCTCCTCTCCAGGAAGTTAGACACAAGGTCAGATGGGGTTTTGAAAAGCTAATGCACTAGGTGGAGTGCATTCTGGCCTGCAAAAAATGCCTGAGCAGCCCCGTCGGTATTTCCCGGTATGGGGCGCTGCAGGCGATTAGCAATAAACTAACCCCTTTTTAAGAAGAAGGTAAAGCCTGTGATGGTGGACTTCCTAGAACTGAACAGAACCATACCTCAGCCTGACAGCAAAAAATGTCACTGTCGGACAGATTGTCAAGGACGTATCTTCGACTGATAAAAACAACACCTACTTAAGCTGTTCCTGAAAGTAATTTAAAGCTTAAAATTAAAAACAAAGTTAGTAACAGATTTTTACGTTTTGGATTCGCGTTTATTTGCTGTTCTATTTTTTGTAAGGTTATTTACTACCAAATTTTGGTAAAAGACATTTTTCTTTAAGCCCTTTGTATCTTCAACTAGTTAGTAATGATGTAAATGTACGTATATACCACCATTTTTGTGTCATTATCAGAACAGATTCGAGGGGAGGCAAAACCTGGAAGGGTGGACCTCCTAGAACTGCACAGAACAAACCCACAGATCGGCAGAATCAAGACCCGAAGGTCAAGACGATACCGGTCTATAGGGTGTAGTATTCATCGGAACAGATACTACACTTTGATCTTAGCCAAAAGGAGAAAAAAGAAATTGATGCTAAAGAGGACAGAGGATAAAATGATTTATTTGTAACTAAATAACTGCAGAATTTGACAAAATGACGGTTATTTAACGTGAAGGAATCTCTATTTTTTTTCATGAAACTTCCCGAATTCATTTGACCCTTTCAAAATGTCTCTGACCTTTTACATTTAAGCAAGATAAGCAGCAATGAAAATTGGAGTGAGACACACAATCTGCTGCCTTGAACTATGTCTCCTCTTTCTTTGTTTGTTATAACGTCAATAATATTCCTTTAAAGGGCAATAGGTCTAAAAAGAATGCTGCCTTCATTCTTACGCCAATCATACCAGTCGACAATCCGTCCTCGACAATCAGCCCGACATAGACTGGGCCATTGCGGTGGCCTTTTTTCTGTCAAGCTGCGATATTTGTTCTGTTCATCTCCAGGAGGTCCACCCTCCCAGGCCTTGCCATCTCTCTTTGGAAGCTAACTGAGTAAGGCGCCCTCACCAGGAAATGCCAACAGGCCTGTTCAAGCAATTTTTATAGGGTCAGAATGCACCACTTCTTGTGCGCTGGCTGATTCTCTTCACCTTCTGGCCTTGTGTCACACCTTCCTATGATGAGAGGGAGGTATATACCTTCTGGCCTTGTGCCACACCTTCCTGTGATGAAAGGGAGGCATATACTTCTGGCCTTGTGCCACACCTTCCTGTGTTGAGAGGGAGGTATATACCTTCTGGCCTTGTGCCACACCTTCCTGTGATGAGAGGGAGGTATATACCTTCTGGCCTTGTGCCACACCTTCCTGTGATGAGAGGGAGGTATATACCTTCTGGCCTTGTGCCACACCTTCCTGTGATGAGAGGGAGGTATATACCTTCTGGCCTTGTGCCACACCTTCCTGTGATGAGAGGGAGGTATATACCAAGGGCAATACCTCTAAATCGCCATAATTTGCTGACGTCTCAACATGCTAAAGAATAGAATTGAACAAATTTCAACGTTGTGTTCAGTAGTTTGTTTAACTTTCATCGCACAGTGGAAAAGTTAGACACAAGATCACTTTATTGTGAAAATCCAACTCCCCCAAAAAGGGTGCACTTTGGATGGGTGCAAAATTAGCTATCATCAACTTTTTCAGCATTCCATGTTGTTTATGATTAAGTATAGTGGTGGTTTATTGCTCGTCGCCTGATACGCCCCTACCAAGATATGCTGACAAGTCTATACTCAGCTATTTTTGTACTCTCCTAGAGACCCCTCATGAAATCTGTTCCCCCCCCCCCATGTTAAACTTCATCTCTAACCTTTTTATTTATCTTCCTCCCACAAGGTAAGATGTGACACAAGGTCGGGAAAGTGGGATTTGAAAAGCCAGTGCCCTAGAAGGTGAGCACTCTGTCTGGCCATTAAAAATTTCCTGGGCAGCCCCGTCGGCATTCCCCGGTAGGGGCGCCTCAGGCAGTAAGCAATCAACTTACTCCTCCCCAAAGAGGGGAGGCAAAGCCTGGGAGGGTGGACCTCCTAGAACTGCACAGGACCGTCCCATAAACCGGCGTAAATCAAGCCCCGAAGGCCAAGACGATACCCGTCTATGGGGTGCAGTATCCATCGGAACAGATACTACACATTGATCCCGAGACAAACCTTACCTTGCTGCAGTGGGAAGTAGGCAAATAAAGATTGATCACTGCATAATTACATGTTAAAAATGGCTGCCAATTTTGAGTGAGAAAAATTGTTTATTTTAAAATTCGGTCAAATATCAGTTATTAGTTTAACTTTAATAACATTTTAATACTTAAGAGATAGCCTATCACCTATTAGGTCAATATTTGTTATATATATTATTTATGTAAGAAAAAGACAAAAAGAAAAAACAAATTAAACACAGGAAAAATCATTATAAACGAGAGATTTACCAGTTTCGTTCAGATTTTATCTTTTTCTTACATCTTGTCTCCATGGCATTACATTTTATGATATATTGTGTATTTTATTCCTCATATATCTATTCTTTTATCTCTCTCTCTCTATATATATATATAAAGTGGACTGTTTTCCCCCTGTACCTTTGCAGAGCTTTGATGAGAGTAAAAAAATAACCACATGCATGATAGGCTACACATTTCACGACACCACCAACAGCAATTCCTAATGCGTGTTTCACGAAAAAAATAATTACATTTCCATTTTTAACAAAATCCATTAAAATTAGTCCGAGATTTCCACCTCTCACAAACACATCTTCAACAGAGAGGGTAGCTACGATTATCCCTCTCTATAGAATTAGTCCTCATACTCACCCCATCGACAACATGAGCTTTGTTTATAGAGGGGAAAAATTTCACCGCACTGCCCGATCCATGATTCTGGAATTTCTATTCTGTAATTCTGGCTGCATGTTATTCACACGTTATTCAATAAACGCATTCTCTTTAAACGAACACATTCACCAACACCCATGCTGACAGGCAAGCACATTTTTGGACAATGGACTTTTCAATTTATTTTTACCATTTCGTCGATTTACGTGACTAAACAAGGATTTACTAAAAATATGTGACTAAACTACGATATACGAAAAAATACTGATACTTTCTGTTTCTTTATTTGAGATTGCTTCTCCACCCTGTTAGACGTCCACAGAGCTTCAATGACCTGGTCAAGTTAGTAATACGTTCAGGGATGCATGTAGTGCACATGGATGCTAATGACTGGAGTGCTACTTTACAAGAAGCATTGACATCTGAATATTTGAAACATTTGTTTGCATTCATGTTTACTACATGTGCAGTGTCTCATCCAAAACGACTTTGGGATACCAACAATGGCAAGATTGCAACAACTAACCATGGTAAGAGTGTTATTACTCCATGTATTACATTAATTGTTTCATCTGTTATATATCCTAGCGAGAAAACTATTTTTAATTTACTTATCTTTTTGTTTTTGCTAGGGATGGGGTATCCGACCGGATGCAATACATCATCCCGCTATTTCAGACACTCCATCGAGATATCTTTTTAAGATTCAAACCGTTTCTTTCAGTGCAATTGTTTGTATATCTCTTGCACTTGGTTCACCGGGTATATTCGCCAGGTACCTGATTGCCATTCTGCATGTGCAGTGTCTCATCCAAAACGATACCAACAATGGCAAGATTGCAACAACTAACCATGGTAAGAGTGTTATTACTCCATGTATTACATTAATTGTTTCAGCTGTTGTTTTACATTAACATTGTGGGGTCTGGTCAATCATAAGCACCAAATAATTAAATAGTTACAGATTTGGCAAGGAATTTCTTCAGTTATTCGACTTTCCCGGGCAACGTCGGGGCACGGGTCACCTAGTTATCTATATAATAATATTCTAAGACATTTCATGTTCGTGCATACGTTATCACCTTTCATCCACATTAATAATGACTGGGATGCTACTTTACAAGAAGCATTTACGTCTGAATATTTAAAACATTTGTTTGCATTCATGTAATATGGTGTTTATCTTACTGTCTGAGGATGCAATTGAAAATAAAACCCTATATCAAGATCAAACACAACTTATTTCAAGTAGAATTTTATGAGAAATCAAGTGGTGGTATTTTTTATATTATTTTTACAATAATATTGTGTGTGTATTTTTTAGATTTATATTCGTGCAAATGAAAAGTATACTTAAAGGATTTGGGAGTTGTTATGATGTGGTTATTCACTGAAAATAAGAAGTAATACGAGCAAAGGGGACAGAGGTCAAAAAGGACACAAACACGATGTTACTTGGTCGGTCGCCCGGTGCGTAAGAACGATACACGTAAGCACTCATGTTTATATACATCAGAAAAGAACAAGGGAGATAATTACAGATTACAAATAATTACAGTGCAAGGGAAGTAACCGTTGTCGTACCCAAAATGTACGATTAAATATTACACCTCTCTCCACCTCAATTAAATGTAAGATACTACAGAAGTTGCTTTTGGTGCTTCTGTATTACAGGGCCGAAAAATAAAAATTTCTATCTTTAATTTTGAAGAGTCAAATGACAGGGGGAGATAATTCAAAGTATTTTTCCAGGATTTATCTAAAAATGGATTTTAACGTTCTGAACTTGGAAGCTATTTTATTTTGAGTTCATGTTGAAACAAAAATTCGGAAAGGACACTGCACTGGGAACTATTTTCGCACATATTGGTGAATTTTACTTGCATTTATTTCAAAAACTTTATTTTCCATGTTTCATGTATTTTTCCTTTCATTTATGTATTTTCCTATTTTTACTTTCTGTGATGCTTAATTTATTTCAATAAATCTTTAAAATTTTTATTGGTGCCGAAGCGTTGTGATTGTTTGATTCCTAAATAATCCTATGTATATATGTTGTTTTTTTATCACTTTAAGTTAATTAAAATGCATTTTGGTAAAATCCTTGTGGAGATAAATCCCGAGGATACACTTTGAATTATCTCCTCCTGTCATTTGACTCTTCAAAATTAAAGATAGAACATTTTTTTTTACCCTATTATAATACAGAAGCACCTTGCTTTCTTTTATTGTAGTTATTTCCCTTTGTAGAGACGACAGAGTTACCTCCCTTCAATAGGATTTCCATTTTCGATAGATTCAGAGCTGTGCTCCCTGGAGAAAAAGAGTCAAGTCTTGTGATCTTGGAAGACACGTGACTTGACCCTGAGAACGTAAATGCACTCAATGCAACTTGATTTTTAACCGTTTTATAAACAAATATTCCAATTTTATGTGATTTTATCTTCGTTTTTTTTTAAAAATTTAATATGCATTTTGATGTGCAATTGAATTATATAATTAATGGTATTTACCGAGATAATTGTTAAAAAAAAGTTTTCTTGTGATTTTGTCCATTTTTTTTGTGGAATTTGAGACATTTTTAGGGACATATATATTGAAGATGTTTCTGTAAGGCACTTCTGCAAATTCTGATTTTAAAATTTATGTTCTGAAGAGAGTCAGTGCTTATAATTTTATGAGTCATTGTATGACCAAAAATAAACACATCCTTCAAACAGCTGTAAGCAACCATAACGCCTTTGTGTGTGCTCTTTATTTGGAACTTGATTAGAAAAATGTTTTGAATCGAAAATACTGGAAATTTAGCCCATATTAAGAAATACTCTTGTCAGCCAATGGTTTTAAAGTGGCTTTCTAGCAGATTATATCAGACGATCGAAATTGAAAATTGTCTGTATTTAGGCAGCATTCTTGCGTTTATGCAAACATTCTTAAACACAATACAATTCTGTTTAATTATACCATTTTAATGTTTTCAATTTTTCTAATAATCTTTTTTTTGTTTCAAAATCAAAAATACTGATAAATGTTCCATATGTATCACGAGTACTTTCGATTCTTCAACGAATCATCTTCAGGTGACAAAAACAATGAATAAAATGCTGGAGAAAGAAGAAAAATTCAAAACAAGAACAGCCGAGAATGTTGTATGTTAGATCGTTAAAGTCAATAACAAACCGGCGTTAGTTCCAGGTAGGAGATTTACAATTTATGCTTCAGGAGAGCGACAGAAATAGCGTCCCAGGATAAATTGTATCTACATTAACTATTTTAAAATATTTTTACTAGTTTCGTATGCAATGTTATTTACTGTGGGTTACTGGGTTTTTAATATAGCTAGCGTTCTTTTTAATTGAAAATTATAGATATTAAAAATAAAAATGATAATGTGGAGTTCAGGGCTAGGAGCATGAGTACACAGGCCCGCTCATTCATGTTAGCTAGTATAGTATAGATTCATCTATTAGCATATTTACCTGCAGTAATGGTTTCCTCAGTGGCTCCTATGTCACTTTTGTGCCAATCTTTTGGGAAATCGGTTCGATACGTTTTGCGTCTTCATATTAGCTTATAAGCAAGCAAATACATAGTTACAAATATATACAAACAAATATATATATACAAATATATATATACAAATATATACACAAACACACACACACACACACACATATATATATATATATATATATATATATATATATATATATAGCAATAGATGAAGTGAAAGAATAAAATTAGGTACGAATCAAATTTTATTACAATTCAAAGTTCAGGCAAAGTTCTTTAAAGTCCTTAACTCATGAGTTTTCAAAGAAAATCTTCTCCTCAGAGGACCATTACCGCAATGATATTACTGCAGGTAATAAAAATTAAACTTTGAAAAATATATTAAAAAAATATATATAGAAAAATACATAAATGTATATACAACATCAAATATATCGGCCCAAAACATACTATTTAGTGAAGCTATACAATTCATCCAAGTCAACAAGTCTAAAATAGCTCCAGGCAAGACATTAGTTGCCTCTTATATCTTTTGTTGTATTAAACTTATATATATATATATATATATATATATATATATATATATATATATATATACAAACTAATTAACAAACATGAGTGAAAGCAATGAGTTTTGTGCTTGAACGAAGGTAAATGCGACTCGTGGATAAATTCATTCTGACTTGTTCTGTGCGCATTCAATGAAGTCGCTTATTTGCTGGCAATTCTTTTTTTTTTCTGTTATAAATGTTGTAATTGGGGAATTTGTGTAAAAATATTTGCTCGCTTCCACAAACTTATATGAGGGCAGGTTTTTTTTTATATATATGCCTTACCTCTCTCGGCATCCTGCTTAAGTGTGTCGGCAGTAGATATACCAGATATTTATTTAGCTACTCTGCAGGAAGTTAGACACAAGGTCAGGTGAGATTTTGAAAAGCCAGAACACTAGGTGAAGTCCACTCTAGCCCACGAAAAATGGCTAAAGAGCCTGTCAGCATTTCTTAGACGATCAGCAATAAACTAACCCCTTCTCAGAAAGAAGGTAAAGCCTGGGAGGGTGGACCTCCTAGTTTGATTACTTATTGGGAGAGTTTATGAAAAGTATTTGTTGACATTGGATTTGAAGACTGCCATGTTGTAGTCTGTAGGGAAGCAGTCCCGTGGTAATATGTTCCACACGTGAGAAGTTCTTGGAAAGAAACTCTGTTCATGGAAATTCCGTTCGACGCAAGGTGCATGGAGGAAGAAAAGAAAGATTTTTTCAATTGTGGTAGAAAACAAGTTTTTGCTGTGAACCACACCTAAACCCGACTGATTATCAAAGACGTATCCTCGACTAGTACTAACAATATCTACTCAAGCTGTGCCATGTACCAGATGAGGCACATTTTTCGGCCACCGTTTGATTTAAGGTTCCCATATCGTACCTCGCCGGGCTGAGCCCAACAAAAAGAGATAATTAAAACGATGCACAATCGAAGTAAATCACTCGATATTTTGCTTTGCATAGCAGTTACAATACCTGTTATGGATGGGTGAGTAGTGTAGCAGTCATAAACATTGGCACTTCTTTTCTCTGGAGGAGAGCGTGTCCTAGTGAGGTTGTTTGGTCACACAATGACCAGTCAGACTTCTGGGCATATTAATTTCAATCAGACCTTTTAGAGACTCCATCTGGAATCCTTTGGGGAATTGCGGGGCAGGCAGACAGCTTTCAGGCAGCAGATATAACAATCATAAACATTGATATTTCTTTACTCTGGCGGAGAGCATGCCCTAGTGAGGTTGTTTGGTCACACAATGACCAATCAGACTCTAAAGTATAGTAATTTCGATTGGATTTTTAAGGACACCTCTGAGACCTTTAGGGATTTCCAGGGCAGGAAGAGAGAGCTTCTAGGCTGCCCCTATCGACTAGACATCAAGCAAGACTATCTTCACCTAATGTTTACTGCTCCAAGAAAAGACTTCCAGCAGCTGACCTTTATTATCAATATTTAATTCCTTTCTTCACTGTTTTCTGGTAACCTACACCCAACGGTGTATGTCTCTTAAATAAATATATGGCTCTAGTGAGGTTGTTTGGTTACACAATGACCAGTCAGACTCTAGGGTTTAATAATTTTGACCAGAACTTTTAAGGACTCTATCAAGAGACCTTTAGAGATTTGCAGAGCTTCGAGACAGTTACAAAGAAAGATGCAGACACTCTCTCCTGCCACATACTGTCTGGACATACAGTTTCTGCGGTAGAAGCAGTCTTATTATTGTCAGATCGAATCTTCAGCATCATTTAGTGGTTGGAAGAAAATGTGGATCAGATGCCTTCGCGAAACCAAACCAAGCTATCGTCCTTGCTCCGCGATAGTAGATTTTTACCCTTAAAAGCACCATAAATACCCGTATATGTTCTTAAAAAGAAATAATAACATTGCACATTTAAAGCTAGGTTATAGCCAGTTTAATCGTCTATGTAGAATACGCACGAATAAACATGGCAGATACATAAATAAATCGAAAAGGGGAATAACTCAAAGTTTTACCAGTATTTTATTTAAAAAAATGGTAACACTTATAAGGGACAGAGTTAGTAAGTTGCAGTAATCAAAAGCATATAAAAAACATTACTTTACCATGTTTTACCATAAAACTGTGGTCAAACTTAGAGTTATCTCCCTTCTTGATTTATTCATATATCTGCCATGTTTCTTTGCTCAGTCGTCTTGTTTTGTCCGCGTTTCACGTGATCGCATAAACTTGCTATAACTTAGTGTGTTAAATGTTATTGGTCCCCCGATTTATAAAATCAAGGACCTATGTTTTGAGGCATTTCCGTCCGTCCGTCTGTCCGTCCGGATTTTTCTCCGTAACCACCCATTGAATTTCTCTGAAATTTTGCATGAAGCTGTAACTTTGGTCAGCTTAGAAAGTGACATTCTCCGATTTTTGAAAAAAAAATCTGGTTAGCCCCCCAGGGGGTCAAAAGGCCCCAAAATGGCAAAAAATGACATTTTTTGCCCCATAACTTTTCATCCATCCATTCAATTTCTCTGAAACTTGGCCAAAATGTGGAGGCAATTGTACCTAATAGAAAATAAGTATCGCTGACCTTGGAAAAAATCTGGTTCGCGCCCCCATGGGGTCAAAAGCCCCCAAAATTGCAAAAAATGACCCTTTTCTCCCATAAGGTTTGATCCATCCATTCAATTTTTTTGAAACTTGGCCAAAATGTAGAGGCAATTGTTCTGGATATATGATGAGCATTCTTGAACTCAGAAAAATTCTTGTTTGCGCCACCAGGGGGTCAAAGGGGAGTCAAAAATGCCCCAATTTGCCCAAATTTATTGTATTTTACACTCGCCACATCGAGTCACATACAGAGGGGGACCACGCATGCGCGGCTTGTGCTTTTTTTATTTTACTAAAGCATGGTTTTAAGTAAAGAATAAGCTGTTAGAGAGCAATGAAACTCTGACCCAATCCATTTCACTGTAAATAATAAACGACCATACATTAAGATATGACTATTTTATTGATATAGAGATTTTAGCATCAGTAGACATCCGTAGAGTTGAGATACGGCAATACACGTTATAACCGGGCAAATAACATTTGTATGCAAATCATTTATATGTTGCTTAATCGTGTAAATAGAAAGGATTAGCTTTTCCTTTAGTGGGTTATTCTGGTAAATCGGTTAGAGAGACTATACACCCTAACTGTCTGGATTTGCTACTCCAGTGGTTAACATTACTCTTACTACTCCCACTGAAAAAGCCTTGTACTGCCCCCCCCCCCTCCTCCACTTCTTCCCAGAAAAAAAAGAAACGAGATTTCAAAATTTTAATACCTGAATCTATTGATACTAGTTTGTAATTGAAGGGGGTGTTTGTCCCTTCCTTACATTTATCGCACGAAATGAATTGAACGAACAACGACTGAGTAACAGGCAACAAAAAAGGGGTTTATTTAACAGAGGGTTACCTATACCGCTTGGTATAGGTAGAAGAGAGTGGGACAGTGTCCGGCTGAGGAAGAAGAATATAATAGTTCTTAGGGCAGCCCGTGGGGTTTCTTCAAGTGAAGATGGTAGTAGTTTTCGAGTGAGGCGACGGCGGCAGGAGAAAAAGCGTTTCCTCATTCCTCGCTGGTGTTCTCGGCGATGCGTCCGAGCTGGTACCGGGAGATTGTCTCTGCGTGGCCGATTGAACGGAGAAGAGAGTGATTTTTCGTTTACACCGGTTTTTATACTCAGAAGGGCAGATAACTCTGGTGTCGCTTTTCAGCGCCACCTGTCGGTGAATAAGCGACACCTAACGGCGAACCGGTGCAGTTATGTGTGTAAGGAGGAGGTAACTGCTACAAGTTTATTTTAATTAAACGTATACATATTTGAACTTAGTAGTGATATATTTTCGGCTATATTTTATAAAACAACGTTATTATTTTTATAAATACAAACTAGACCACATGCGACCCGTTGGGTCAGTATTTGTTATATATTAAATGTATAATTACTTAACTTTGACATTGTTTGATAGTCATGTTTTTACAAAGATTGTAAAGTCAAACAATTTCATGAAGTCAGAATCCATTGTGATGTCATAATAAACCCCACCCTCTCTTCACCTATATCTTTCAATTATTTACATCATTCTATTCCTCTCGAAAACTTCTCTTATCATTAGCACTTTATTTATGTTATTCAACCTTCTTCCCACCATAAAAAAATATTTATGAACAGATGAAGTGTGCACGGTGACAAACAAGCCGAGCATAATGAGAATCCGTTTTATAGTTTTAAAAATACATGGGATAAAAATAAATGTGACGAGAAACCTCGCGCATAATAATAGCAATTCAGAAGAATATTCTTAAAAGACATTAACCGAAATAGTAAAGAAATTTATCCAAAAAAACGCAACATCACACAAACGAAACAAACCATGGTTCAACAAAATAATGTAGACAGGCTATTTGCCTATGATGTCAAGCCCTGTGTAAATTCAACAACTGCAAATTTAACCTCCTTCAATTATTATAGAGCCAAAGTATGCAAAATAATCAAGGAGGTCAAAAGAAAGTCCTGGCAAAATTATGAAAGCCAATTGAATCCCTTCTTCTAAGATAAAACGACCTGGGACATAATCTGAAAAATCTATGTCAAAATGCAGCCAGTCCTCATAAAACACATTTCCATAAACAACACGGAAATTACCACCAGACTATCTAAAAAAAAAAAACTCGTCTGCTTCTGATAATGGAAAATTAATAAAAATAAAACAGAACTTTGAGAAAATAAATTAAAATTTCAATCTAACATCTTCAAAGAATATAACAAGCTATTTATAATATCAGAGCTAATAGAGTCTATAAAATAATCAGGAAAAGATTACACAAATCCAGAAAATTATCACCCCATCACCTTGACAAGTAGCCTCTTTAAAGCGATGGAACATACGATAAGCAACAGACTGTTATGGTACCTGGAGGCAAACAAATTAATTACCACATTTAAGTAAAACACAGCAACACAAACACTGTTAAAAGGAGAGAAAAGTTTTATATCTGATATGCAGGAGAGAACAGAAGGAAAATAAGACAGAGAGAGATGAAGATGTGTTCTGTTGTAAATAATTGTTATGTGGATGTGTTGTCCAAGTAACAGTTCTTGAGTTCTTTGTATATTTTGTAATGATATATTAGGTGAGTAGAAAGTGTCATTCGATTAACCATTTTTCTTTGTTCCTGCTTATGCCCGGCAAATTTCCCACGTGTGTTAATTCCTGTTAGAGCAGTTGGAGTGATGTTGAACCGACTTGTTCCTAAAGGAAAGAAAGAGAAAGAATATTTAAACCCACTTGGTCTTTTTGTTATGCGACCTGTGATTTGTTTATTCTCAACAAAACACTGAGATCGTTAAAAATCTGGTCCGTTCAAAGGGAGATAACTCACTAGAGGGAAAGGCAATATCAAAGGAAAGAATGACAAAGTCTATCTATGCGAAATCAATTATTTTTTTATTGACAACTCAAGACAATGCTAAATAAAGTGTTCATAAAAAATGAGAGTTCAAAGAGTCCGATAACGTTTTGGAGAAAGGTAGAGGTTCTATCTGTAAGAAGAAATTGAGTACACGTGTTTGTTTCAGTTGGCGCTGTCTGCATTTACGTGTATGTAAATAAATATTTAAATGTTAAATTAAATTAAAGATAATTGAATTATCGTTTAATAATAATCTATCGTGATAATATAAAGCTCAATATATTGAATTAATTTTAGAGATGAAAGATGAGAATAACAAATTGTAAAGATACAATATTTATTAGAACATCAAAAGTTCAGAGCAAGGAGCTTCATATCCTTAATCCATGGTTTTCAAAGATGAACTCTTTTCATCAGAGGATAGGGAAGAGCCGACATTTATGTAAATAAATAGGCATTAAGATATGTGTGTGAATTTTAGCATGCTTTTGTTAGTGAGAAAGTATATGTGTATTCATTTCAGCTGGCAGCATGTGCATTTTTGTGTGTGTAAATGAGATAATGTGTGTGTATTAGCATTTGATTTGTTTGTGTTAGAGTGCAATCCTCTGGAACTTGTGTACATGTGCATTCGTTGAGCAGCGTGTGTGTGCTTTGCTGGCCGTGTAGTAGTTTGTGAATGTCTCTCGTCAAAAGTGGCCTAAACCTTATTGTTACGTATGCACCCGTGTTGTCTCTGAAAAGAAAAGAAGAAAAGAGGAAGAAAAACATTGTGTTTGTGTTTTTATAGTACAAGACTTTGCACTGTGATTGGTCGAAAGAAACTGCTGACTTGATCTTTTGTCCAATTGAAAATAGATACGTAATAACAACAAAAGAAATTTAAAAAAAACGTCTCTTCTTGGAGAAAGAGGCTGTGTTGCATACCTTAGATTTCTCCCTCGTCGTGTAGAGGCTGAGTCGTCTAGTGGATGAATTCTTTCTTCCTGCCGTGAACCACGCCGTCCGTTGTCTGCAACAAAAGCCTCATGACGCACTCCGAAGACAAACTCTTCTTTAAATTTAATTCATTTTATTACAAGCGTTGTTATTTCAACTGGGAGTCATTCACTTTGTCGAGAGAGAGAGAGAGAGAGAGAGAGAGAGAGAGAGAGAGAGAGAGGGAGAGAGCAAATCACTACTTTATCGTAGCTAGTTAACAATTATTTTCTTAACCATTCGTAGAGAGGGGTGGAAAAGAATTTCTCTCGCTTGTAATTTTCTTAGGGGAAATATTTCCCTTATAAATTAGATTTTAACAATCACGTCTCATCTCTTTACCCAGACTCGATGGAGAAGAAAAAGTTTACTTCATTTTGAACGCCTTTCTGTAATGCCTCCACGAAACTTTTTCTTCGCCATCGAAACTTTCTTCCATTGGACACCTTATCGGCGGACAATTACCACCTGGACAAACCCAATATCTTTTTACACGAACTTTTTTCACCCATCATTTAAAAAAATATTTTTTCAAATGTTGAATTTTGGCTTTTCTATTGCCTACTTATCTATCTGTATAATTCCTCTGATGATAAGATCTCGATCTTTGAAAAGCCTTGGCTTAAGGAAAGAATAATAAACATAATTTTATTACAGCATATACCTTGCATTGAACAATCGAAGTTTGATATAAATTTGGACATTCGTGCATGTTTATCACTCTTCGTCCATCTATCTTTATATATATATATATATATATATATATATATATATATATATATATATATTATTAAATATATAATTTCTTAACTTTAACATTATTGATAATCATGGACGGCGGCACCGGGGGGGGGGGGCAGGGGGGTTGAAGCCCCCTCACTTTTTGACCCCCCCCCACCCACTTTACGGTCATCAATAATTAAGTTGATATGCATGTTTTCGAAATTTCGGGTCGAATTACTTGGTAACCATGGGGATTAAAAACAGTTAAAAAAGAAAACATGACAAGGGGAAAAGACAAAATAAGAGGTTCGATTGAGTTAAAATATAGCTTTATTTACATTAAAAATAGGGCTGGCTGCTTTTATTTCCCAAAGCAAGGTTAATAAGATTAACCCACAGTAACCAAGATAAAAATAAACTTAAGACATGCAAATTCACAAAGGTTTAAATTTGTTGGCTCAACGAAACTGGAAACAAATCAATTCTTTTCTTTTTTGTTCATATAATAAAGAAGAAGGAGTCTTCTTTCTCGCTCTTTTTTGTTCATATAAAATATTAAATAAAGACCAAAGAAGTCTTTTTATCAATTTAACACAAGGTTCTCAAAGGGCATAAAACAATAAAATAAAACTCAAAAATATACCCGATTATATCATATTGGTTGACGAAACGTCTCCGGCAAAGTCTGGGTTAGTACTTTCTTTTCTAATGAAATGTCCGTTTTGAATGTCCTTTTTTCTGTCTTTCTTTCATATTTTCATTCCAAAGAGCTCAATCCTTGTAATTACTTCATAAATGAAATTCTCCAAAAATGTTATTCGATAATCTTTCACATTTTCATTCCAAAGATCTCCTAATCTTTGAAATTACTTCATAAATGAATTTCTCCAAAAATGTTCTTCGATAATCCTTTCTTCATAACGTGTTCATTATCCAGAAACGTCCTTCGTTAATCCATCCCTTCTAGGAAAGATATGTTTCTGTATAAATAGGGTCGTTCAAATACCCTGAATTACAAATATATCGTTCTTACTCTAAGAACAAGTAGAAAATCATCCAAATATTTTACGTCCATTCACAAAATCGGACGAAGACCACTCTGAAACGAACCTCACCCTCGGCTGTCAAGCTGGTACTAAATCAAAAAGCGCGCCCAAAGACTCCAGAAGACACCGGACATGACGTCACCTCTAGACTTTATTACATCAATGATGATGCTGGAAGGACAGCAAGGCGGGAACACGACACACAACCCAGACAGAAAACCTTGACCTACATACGTATAGTGGCAACATGTTGACCCCCCCCCTTCCTCCATGCTCAAAATAGAAATAAATTTCTGAAACTCTCCTGACAAGAAAAAAAAAAAATGTTTTTATTTACATGCTTCTTGTACACTTCATCTCAGCACCACAAATAGTCTTCATTCTGATCACCAACCCTCCTACGGGTTCTAATGGGCCTAGAATCGGAGGTTGTGGCAGAGGCTCTAACAACAGCGTCAGCCGGAATCTCTCCAGAATCTCCTGAATTGGAACATTCTTCGGAGGAGTCTCATGTTGGAGGGATTCAACAGAAAGGATTTTTCCCTGGAAAGGAACAACGACTGCTCCAACCGAATCAAATAAACTATGGCCACCAGGCCAGGCTCCTCCACAGACTTCCGTAACTTCAGCACAAACCTGAACACATAGGACAAAACTCTTATGAGTTTTCCCAAAGACGAAAATTTTTTGAAATTCATCACCGGAATCACATCACGAATCACCGGTGAGACAGTGATGGTATTAGTCAGTACCATCCTCTGACTGTCAGAACTCAGACAGTTCAGATCACTCAAGAGCCAGGAATAGTCTTCACCAACCAACCACTCCGGCCCAGACAACCAAAATTGTAATTGTGACTTAAACTTCTCCAAAGTGACTCCCCCCCAAGACCAGATCAGCTGCAACCTCCAAAGAATTGACTGCCACATGCAAATCAATCGTGTGCAGGATCATACAAATATCCCAGCACTCTCTCCAAGGGAGAATCATGGGTGACAAAACTGTTGTCAGTTCTCATTCGAGTCGTTAAAACTTCACTATTAGAGTTACAGGAACTCAGAGAAAAATTACCTTCCTGCATGATGCTCATAGCATTCTGGTATAGGTCCAGCAAAATATCAGGGGAATTGTGGGTCCTTATAAGGTTATCTACATAAAGATTTTCCATGAGCATATCCCTACACAAACTAGGGGGGTACTTCTCAACATGGTGTTTAACAACAAAGTTGAGGATAAATGGGCTGGCAACACACCCCAAAATTAGAGTCTTATAACGATAACACACAAGCATATCGTCAAATTTCACAAAAAAGCAAAACCGATTCTTGTCTTTGTCGGTTTCCATTCGAATCATGAGAAAAACTTTAACTGGTCGGTGAGGAATCCAAGTGTAACGGATGAAATCCTCTGGATTCACCTGCACTTTTTCAATGATATCCTCCATTTCTTGATCCAAGAAAACTTGACAGTAGTCTTCATACAGACCCTGTTTTGTCAAACGGGTGACAACCCTATCAAGCACGTTCAACGCTACTTGATGGTTGGATGAACAGAAGGTAATTTGTACACGTTAAGTTATTTTACATCCGACTGAAAAATATAATGAACATCGTCAGAATTTTTATATCTGCGAACTAAACATATAATTGACAATCTAAGTGTTTTTGTGTTCAACGCCTTACAGACTATTATAAAGTCATCCCAGGTCAATGTAAGTAACTGCATCCCCGTCTTCTTAATATATAATAGACGTTATAGATAATTATATATATATATCACCCGTCTAAAATATATTTTGTATATACATCTATTAATCTCTTATATAAAGGGCACTTGTCTGTATGTATGTATGTATGTATGTATGTATGTATGTATGTATGTATGTATGTGAAGCTTAATCTTCTATAAGTGTTATAGTGTGATAGTTATCTACCCTATTCCGTGACTATATGGACTATTCTAGGGATAATATATATAGGAGCCTACACCCCAGCAGTATTTCTGTAGCATACCATTCTGTAGTGGCAACATGTTGACCCCCCCTTCCTCCATGCCCAAAATAGAGATAAATTTCCGAAAATGTGTTTAACCGCCTCCCCCCCCCGCTTTTTAGGAGACCCCCCCCACACACACTTTCATAACTGTCCCGCCGGCCCTGATAATAATGTTTTACAAGTATTACAACATAAAAGGATTTCACAATAAGAATACACTGTGATGTTATAATAGACCCTCTCTCTCTTTTTCTCTCCTCTCGCTCTCTTCTTTCTTTCTCTGTTTTATTTACATTATTCCATTCCTCTCACTACTTCTCTCATCATTATCCCTTTATTTACGTTATCAACCCTTCCTTCCATTATCTAAAGAATTCGTGTGCATATGAAGCGTGCAAGGTGGCAAGCAAGAAAGATATCATAATCAAAATTTTAGTAACATTTAGATTATAGCATGAATGGCCATCCGTAGAATCGAGCTGCTGCAATCAACTCAGATACACATTGTCACCGGGCGAATAACATTTGTATCCAAATAGATGGTATGCTTTATGACCGTGTAAATAGCATGATTAGTCTTTTTCTTTACCGGGGACTTTTGCAAACAGGGAAAACAGACTATACGCCCGAGTTTTTTTGGATTTGCTACTCCAATGGTTAACGCTACTCTCACTATCCTCACTCTAAACAACTTGTACCCTCCCCCTTCTTCTCGCGGTCTCTCTCTTTCTAAAGGAAAAGAAAGATGTAAGAAGGAATTGTTTAGCGATTCAAATACGGCTTGTCTATACTGTGAGTAGTGTTGAATTTTTTTTGTTTATTAATGTTGAATAATGCATTTTCTTTTTAGCCGGTTTAAATAAATGTGAACTTGTTTGTTTTTTTTTGTATTTAGGAAGAAACGGAATTAATTGTGATTTTTTTTTTTTAATTGCATGGTTCATTATTATTTGATTGTTAGAAGCTAAGAACTACTTGTCAGTGTCAATAAGACTTAAAAACGCGTTATTTGTCAAAATTTACATCTCCGAATACAGGACATTTTTTTTCGGACGTATTTTGTATAATAATAATTTTTATTAAAAAAAATTTTTTTTTTACAAATTAAGCGAAAAAAATATTTTATAATGTTTTTTTTTTCTTTTATGAATTGTATTAATTCATAAAATTTTATTTTTTCCATTTATGTCTTTTTTCCCCTCTTGTATCCGTGACTATGTAAACAAAGGAAATCATTTTTCAGGATTTCTTTTTAGATGAGGATCGATAATTTGTAACATTTGGATTATTCTGACTACTATTCTCGACTTGGTTGTTACATTCATGACATTTCGGCCGATGTAACCTCCGACCTTCTTCGGGTCCATCTTTTTCGACATTTTGGACCTTCAAACCGAACTCGAACTTAAGCAGAAAAAAAATAATAATAATACTAATTCTATAGTAACAAGCAGTAATTCTACACATCTCGACAATATTGGATTTAAGTCTCTCAAAATTCATACTATAATTGTACACATGGACCCATGGCGTAACTGTTAAATACGTTGATCAATGGTCAACAATCGGTTCTAAGTGACAGTTTTAAGGATCGTAAATGTTCAAACCCTACTACTCGCGAATATAACTAAACATAGCATAACTTAACATTTCTACCCGATCATGGTTGACGAAACGAGAATAATCTACCCCCGTGTATTAAATAAATGGCTTGATTTGAAATTCCGTATAGGTGGTTCCTGATTTCGACATAAAATTTCCCAAGTTTGACGAGAAGGTTCCCAAATTCGAAAATATATGCACCCGAAGAAGGTCGGTTAAATCGGCCGAAACGTTGTGAATATAAATATAACAGCCCAGATGAGAATAGTAGTCCGAATATTACAAGCAATACAAAGAATAGACGAACCGTAAAATTGATCATGTCCTTTTTTTTGTCAGAATCATGATATTTTATTTTCGTTAAGTCCGTCAATTTATTTCCAAACAAAGATTACATTCATTCAGTAAAAAAAAGATATCATATATATATATATATATATATATATATATATATATATTATATATATATATATATATATATATTATATATTACTGGGATTTGAGTTATATACCATTATGTAACAATCGATTGATCAAATAATTTCTGTTTTCGTCTAAAACATAAACAAAAATCCATTTATTTGAATATTTTCTTCAAAGAAATGAAAGTAAAATTGTCGGCATTTTAAAAACCACGTGATTATGATGCATATCCGTAAAAAAATAAAGGCGATAATTTTCTGCTTCAATAATTGTCATTGTCAGTCAAGTGCGCGTAATTTTGCAGTTATTGTTAATTGAAAAATAACTGCAAAATTTTCATGAATTGTCATATTTCTTTACAAAAGTCCGACATTTTTATTTTCATTTTTGGTACTTATGCAGTTTACGGACCGGGCTTTTTTTTTTTAGATAGTATTTTCAAGTTAAATTCAATTTTTACGATATCTTTTGTTTATTAAATTGTTAGTTGAAAGTAACAGTTAATCAACCCCCCACCTCTCCATGTTCAGAATGGGTTTCTAAATTATAACGTTATTATTTCAACCCGGTCCGTAAACTGCATAAGTACCCTTTTTTTTTTTAAAGTTTATTTTTCTCCAATTATTTTTTTTTTAAATATACAAATTAGTATCAAAATAATCCAATGTTTTAATAATTGTCATGCAATTATATAATCCACTAACTACATTCCCTTTTGAATGGGAACAATGTGTAGTATCTGTTCTAGTGCTACCCTTAATCTTTTCTGTTCTCGGTCAGTGAAAGAGGGATCCTTCCAGACTGAGGTAATTTTTATTTATGTTCCCATCCAGAGTCTTCCTTTTGAGGTAGCTGTATTTTATCCACATTAAAAAACCGACCTTGCGCATAACTCTGCCCTCGTGGGGAGGCATGTAAATAGGAACCAACTCTCCGGCTAGGAGTTTTGAGAAAATTAATTGAAAATATAATCATGTTTACATTTTTTTATAGGATTAAAAAAATCGAGCACTTGTGCATTTTAACATTGCCAGGAAATTAACTGGTTTTATTTTAGGAGAGTTCTGTCCGCGGCAAGGGAAGAGTTAACAAATCCCCCCCCCCCCCGATGTTAAAACTGGTTTTCTAAATTTTCTAAGGATGTTAAACTGCACAAGTGCTAAAAATCGTTTTAGTTTTTTCTTATTTTATATTTTATTTCAATAAATAATCGCTAAAGGTTTTGTTTTTTTAATTTTAAATTCAAGTTACGTATAGGCGAGAAACACATACACACGCACCAGCGCGCGATCCTGTCTGATAATTTTAATAGAGATTTAAAAAAACTGAAAATAGATAAAAAAAAAAAAAAATAATACCAGGTTGGAGACCTTGGCACATTTTGATTTGGGGGTTTAGTTCGCTAGGAGCCCGACCCTTCTTTGCCGGGATGAAGTATGGTTCGGTTCAGTACTAGGAGGCCATCTTCCCAGGCATTACCACCTCCTTCTGGTTGGAGTTGGTTTATTGCCCGTCGCCTAAGGCACCCTACCAGGGAATGCCGACGGATCCGTTCCCGGATATATTTGTACCCTTCCAAGGATCCATGTCAGAGGGAGCTGACCCCTTCCCCACGTTAAACTGACTTCTCTTGGCCTTTTGGTCGAGATCAAAGTGTAGTATCTGTTCCGATGGATACTGCCCCCCCCCCCATAGACTGGTATTGTCTTGGCCTTCGGGACTTGATTTACGCCGGTCTGTGGGTTTGTCCTGTGTAGTTCTAGGAGGTCCACCCTCCCAGGCTTTGCCTCTCCTCTTTGGGGAGGAGTAAGTTTATTGCTTACTGCCTGATGCGCCCCTACCGGGGAATGCCGACGGGGCTGCCCAGACAATTTTTTATGGCCAGAGTGCTCACCTTCTCGGGCGCTGGCTTTTCAAGCCCCACTTTCCGACCCGACCTTGGGTCACATCTTACCTTGTGGGAGTAAGATAAAACTGGCCTTGTCCCGAACCTCCTGGAGAGGAGGTAAATAATAGGGTATACCAATGTTGTCAATAAATCATTAACCATCGCATTTGAGACGCTACTTCTCAATTTCGTGTATGTACGTGAATGCTACAATATTACAGGCACCTCACTTCTTTTGACAACAATTGTGGTTAAATTTTAACTTTTGCCCCACACTGTCAACGGAAAAATAAAAACATGTCAACACCCTGAAAATGCATGAAAAAATAAAATAATAATAAAATACTTTAAACTGCTTGTATTTTTAGTTTTTTCTTCTTCTCCTAATGTCACTTCATTATTTTATTCGTATTGCCACCTCGGACTTAGGGTTAGTGCTAATGAAGGGCATATTTTTGTTTATTGATTTAAAGGGTTCTACTTTATTTTTGCTAAAAGAATATAAGAAGTGGGTCTGCTAGAAAGAATTGAAATATACTAGTAGTTCGGTAAAATCATGAAAACAATTATTAGGGATCATTTTGGAAATACAAAAAATGGTTACTTGTTCTGTTTTATGCTATGCTGTCAAGAACTGGTGATAATTTTAAATTGGTTATGTATTAAAATAAACCTCAACTTTAAGATATTAAAAAATCCAACTGTTTCAGGGTGTTTACATATAATTACACCAAAAAAAAAAAGAATCTCATTTTTATTTTTCCGTTGACAACATGAGGACAAAGGGTAAAATTTTTACCGATTTAAAAAAAAAAATTTTTTTTTTAACCACATTTCAAACTTACAACATAACTTTAAAATTTAATTTTCTATTTTATTGTGATTTTTTTTCTTCATGAATAAATTTAAAAAAATTGTTTTTTATAAACAGAACAGCTTGTACTTACTTGCTTCCCACTGCAGCAAGATATGGCACAAGGCCAGAAGGTGGGGAAAACTTGCTTCCCTCGTGGGGAGAGGCACTCTGGTCGAATACAAAAATAACCATTAACAAGCCTATCCACATTCAAAGCGATCAGCAATGAACTACCCTCCCCTCCCGAAGGTGGAGGTATTGCCTGGGAGGATAGTCTCTTAGGCCCGAGCCGAACCATACCATATCCAAAAAAACAGAAGGAGCTGCCAAAAATGCAGTCCCTAGTTAGCCAGAATGATGCCAAGATGATTCTCGACTGGTATGAAAAAATGCTACTATTTACTTCCTTCCTACCGCAGGAAGATGGAGCACAAGGCCGGAAGATGGAGCACAAGGCCGGAAGATGGAGGAAGAAAGCTAGGGCCCTGATGTAGCACTCTTGCTCTTCAAAAATAATAATGAACAGACCTGTTTAGATTCCTCGGTAGGGGAGCCTCAGGCGATCAGAAAGAAATTAACTTTTCTATCGACGGAGAAATTAATGCTTTGGAGAGTGCATCTCTTTAAACTGAGCTGGACCATACCTTATCCCGACAGAAGAGGGCCTGGAGCCACCACAGCGGCCCATGATCTGTCGGATTGATTGCCAACGCAAATCTCGGTTGGCATGAAGAGAACTACCATTAAAGTGTTTATTGTAACTATTAGCAAAAATACTAGCATATAAAAATATGCGCTCATCGGTAGCATATTTCTGCTAGTAAATAATGTAAGTGTTATGTCTAGAATCCTTATTCTAATTTTGATGAAAATCCATTACATTAGGGGTGGGACGTAATGGGTGAAAATTTCAGATTCATGCGAGTAGTATTTTTTTGCGTTCATTTATACATAAATAACACTAAACAATCAAACATTTTGAAAAGTTTGCAAAATTCAGAAGGTGCAGGCCAAAAATAGCCGTTAGGGCTCCACGGGACTCAAAATCCATCATTTTTCGGTAAAAAAGTGGTTTCATGCGACATTGCAGGTCCTAAAACATCCTCAAAAGCTATGAATGGATATAGATGGTTAAATCTGATATAGTACTTTAATTTAGGACCATTTTCAGGCTGTGAAAGGGTTTTCATGAATGTAAAATAGCCAAAAACTAGTGGCCTGCACCTTCTGAATTTTGCAAAATGTTTGATTGTTTAGTGTTATTTATGTATAAATGAACACAAAAAAATACTACTCGCATGAATCTGAAATTTTCACCCATTACGTCCCACCCCTAATTACATGATCTTGATTCGAGAAAATATTTAAAATTTAAGGTTCAGGGATCTTAAGAGGAAAGTGAAATTCAAGGAATCCTGCTTAATGTCTATGGATCAAATTCAATGCAAATGTGATATATTTGAATTTTCAAATTGGAGTGTGTGCCCATATTATCCCCCCTAAAACCTTTTAAGATACTCCAAAGAAACTAACATTTGGGGAATATTTATTAATTGATGCTTAAATTTTAAAAATATCGGAAGTATCTGAATTTTCATGAAAGATTTCCGCTTCCTTTTATTCCTCTGCATAAAACTAAATTAAACTAAATATAACTCACATTTGAACCCCTTACACCAATCATTCTCAGGTGTCAAAAGCAAATGAACGAAAAAGCTGAAGAAAGAAGAGAATTTTAAAAAGACAGCAGAGAAACGCGGCGAGAACGTTTTCTCGCATTGTTCCAGGAAGTCGTTGGCGATTTTAAATTCAGCAACGCTTGATGGCATACCAGAACAAAATCGCATTACGTTGATCATTTTAAAATGTTACCACTGGTTTTATATCTGGTATTGTTTATTTTAGGTTGTTGTGTTTTTATGTAGATAGCTTTCAGTATTTAAAATATTTTTAATTGGTTTCGGAATGTATAATTTTAGTGTTATTAACTAGAATTTGTCTTAAATCAGAGGGAGTGCAGTTATGTTTTTGTAGATGTTGGTAAATTGAGCTAGTCTTTTTAAACTCCTCTTCTTTCTCCAGCTTTTTTATTCATTTGCTTTTGACACATGAGGATGATTCGATGAAGAATCGAAAACGTTCGTGAAACCTATGGAACATTTATTAATTTCTTTTGATTCTAATAATAAAAAAAATGGTATAATTAAACAGACGAATTCTGTTATTTTTAACAATGTTTGCATATATATAACGCGAATCCTCAATGCATGGAAATAAATCATTTTTCTTTTTGATAATAATTCTTCTAAACGTGATGAGCGATAATAATCTGCAGTTAAAACAAATTTTCACGCAAAACACGATGCTATCTCTATTCCGAAGCTCTGCCAAAATCGCTAACAAAGATGTTAAAAGCGGAGGTGATTCATCCGAACTTCCAACCTCACCCGCCCAATATATTTTTTTGCTTTTTTTTTTTTTAGCGAAGCTGATATAATAATTCGATTAGAAACTTCCCTTTTTTCCTTTTCAAATAGAAACTTTTTCTCGACAATTGTTAGTACAGTTGTAGAGAACTTGTAAAAAGAAAATGTAGTCATTTAAAAAAATAAAAAATCACTTCATTAATGTTAATATTCAATGATGAATGTTTTATATTAGTCACCTTTTAAAAATGAATGCTTTTTTTCATTCCGTTGTCAAAGCAAAAACGCTGACATTTTTTAATTGTTGGATTAAATAAAATAATAAAATAAAAGTTAAATACAACATTTGTTAAATAGATCGTGTTAATATATTTTGATGTGTGTAAGCTGTTGTTTACTACTAGAAAAAGTAGCAGCAGCAACTATACACTGAACTTGTTTTTTTTTTACTGGATTTATGCGGAAATAAATGTTTTCTTGTTAAGAAAAATTAGAATATTTGATATTCTATTTCTACGTATTTGTAGCGATCATGTGTTTGGGTTTCTTTCAAACAGATGGTCGCCATTTTTTATGTTTTGTTATCATTGATAACACATGGTGGTCGGAAGAATCAACAGTCCTGGGTATGATCTTAAAAGACATCCAGTGGGGAGGCCTCCATTTAGGAGCTGTGGGGAATGTAGAGTTGCCCCTTAGTTGCCATTCTGGCCCGGAGTGGTAGTACCTGTAAGGTCCCCATCTATGGGTCAAATAGAACCTACTGGCGCTACCAGATCAGGCTGTCTGAAGTTATTGACTTCCTGACTCAAAATGCACCAAACATTGATATTTTATTGTTTTTTTTCCCTTTGCAAAATCCAAAACAAAAAACAATAATTTCCCTCACGTCTCCTTCCCTCTCAACCCCCCTTTCACTCAACTAAACACCATGAATAAATACTTAAACATAAGAACTTGAAGCATAAAAACCTTCACCAAAATGACCGTTTTCAGCATTAAATGACCTGAAAAAGGTCGATATGCCGTGAAACAAAAACAACCAAACCAAAAACCATGATTAAACATTTAAACATATAAAGAACTTGAATCATAAAAACCTTCACCAAAATGACCAGATTCGGCAATAAATATGTCATAAAACAAAACAACCAAACCAAACCAAATGAAAAAGGATAATAATTAAAAATTCATTAGATTTATATATGTATATACATTTATTGTCAAGAACAAATATAAGAAGGATATACTACACACAATACATGACAGGGGTGAAATTCACAGCGTAATTATTAAAGGAAAAACTATGTTCATTTGTTCCAACACAATTCATAAAGAACATGTATTGCCAGGGTAAACGAATAGAGAGATATGCAATGAATAATGTACAAGTAAATATGCCTTTGTTGTTAATCTACTGAGAGCCTGATTTTGCGATCAGGAGAGGAGGCCATGCAAAGATGGCGAGCTATTCTGAGAGACTTGTCTAACTGCATCCAGAAGCGTCTACGACTGTGAAAGATGTCTGACAGAAAACAGCGTATAAGTGGTGAAAACCATGTAAAAATGGCCGGCCACTCAAAACACATCTGAGAACCGGACAGAAAATAGAAAAGGTTTCGTTCTGAATCTTACACATGTGTAGAACCAGTTCTCCCAGCAAAAAGGGGAGTGTATTCTCTCGTTGCTCAGTATATTTTGGGAGGAGATAACTTGAATATAGTTCAAGGGAGATAACTTCTGAAAATTTAGTTCTAAAAATAAATCTGAAAGCTTCAAAAGTGTTTATACTTTTCCTTTACTTTATTTAAGGCTCGCATTTCATTTCCTTCCACATAATTCTACAATGAATGCCTTCCCCCCTCTACATAACACTGATGGTGATTTTATGTTCTCATCGGCTTTAATCATTAGCAGTGTTTGACACTTCTTATAGGTTCGATGTTGGCAAGAGGAAAAGAATCGTTCGAATGATTGAAATTGTGCGATCAAAGTGTGGTATTTTGCTGTACTTAATAAAAATGACAACACATGGATCTTGTGAAAAGATGTATCTTTATTGTTGGTGACGGTGGGGGTGGTCGTCGGTGGGATTATGATGCGCACACTGGAATCTGACGGTTGATTCTTCTTTGAAGCCTGATTGTAAACAAACTCGCAATTTAAATTCTGGGTTGTTATATAACAATTATGTGGTCACCTCAACGCATCATGGTATGGCTTTGTCACTATAGCCATGCCCCAGGGCATTTTTTATTCGATGACAGGGTTTCAATCATTTGACAATCCAACAGATCTGTCTATCTTTCCTTGGCATGATACAATTGCACCTGGCAAGATGACCTTTCACCTTCCAACATATCTCTTTCTTTTGACATTGATCTTATGTTGCTTCTTCTCGTTTTTAAGTGCATTATTTTTATTCAAATCACCTTTTGGTCATCCGATAATTATCTTATTTTTTGACAATTGTTGTTTGTCAACATAACTTTTTTGTCTCCGATTCGGATATTTAACAAAAGAACACCTTATAATATATGGCCCACTTGTTCTGATTTGGCGCTAACCAGGCCCATTAAATAATCAGAGAAGTTCTTGCTGAAATCATAATCAAGGAGAGGCCCTGAGTTTCCCCCCTTTTGTTTTTTTGCCAAATTCAGTTCCAACTTTCAAATGGAGTCTTTTTGATTTCACCACTTAAAAAAAAAAATGGATTTCGAACATAAGTTGTGAAAAAATCTTTCTTCCTATTTGTGGGTGGGTAATTAGCTTAAGATTAACTTGGCTATTCATGGCAATTACAATTAAAGAAGGAAATGTTTAGTCAATTGGTCAATTTACAAAGCATAGTTTCGTTTCTAAGGTTAGCAAGGTTATTTTTACGCTGTCTGCATACAAGGAGAAATCACTTTCATTCTTAAAATTTAAAAAACTTTTGGACGCTAATTATGTAAGATACTATACAGTCTTACGCCCCAATCACATTTGTAGCAAGATTCGATTTATTCCAGTGTGTTAAACTGTCATTAAATCGAATATGATGATTATTAATAGAATTATGAGATAAGTTCGTGCGTGTCTTATATTTTTTAAGACACAAGGTCAGGTTTGGTTTTGAGAAACCAACACACGAGGTACAAAAAATACCTAAGCAGCCTCGTCGGTATTCTCCGGTAGGTGTGCCTCAGTCAATTAGCAATAAAGTAACCCTTTCTCAGAGAGAAGGTAAAGCCTGGGAGGGTGGACCTACTAGGACTGTACAGAACCATCTGTCAGCCCAACAGCAACAAAACCACTTTCGGATTGATTTCTATCATAATTTGTCTCATGTCTACGTAACTTTGATATTAATTTTTTTTTTTCATTTACATGTAATCGACATCATAAAAATAATTTAACTCACCCTAAAAACAAGCAACTATTTTTTGTAAATAGACTGATTAAATAATTTTTTTTTGTTACTTCTTTTAATTGTGCATGTCATTAATGGCGGTCAGTTAATTTCAATAATGGCAGTCAAGTTAATTTCAATAATGGCGGTCAAGTTAATTTCAATAATGGCGGTCAAGTTAATTTCAATAATGGCGGTCAAGTTAATTTCAATAATGGCGGTCAAGTTAATTTCTAATAATGGCGGTCAAGTTAATTTCAATAATGGCTGTCAAGTTAATTTCAATAATGGCGGTCAAGTTAATTTCTAATAATGGCGGTCAAGTTAATTTCAATAATGGCGGTAAAGTTAATTTCTAATAATGGCGGTCAAGTTAATTTCAATAATGGCGGTCAAGTTAATTTCAATAATGGCGGTCAAGTTAATTTCAATAATGGCGGTCAAGTTAATTTCAATAATGGCGGTCAAGTTAATTTCAATAATGGCGGTCAAGTTAATTTCTAATAATGGCGGTCAAGTTAATTTCAATAATGGCGGTCAAGTTAATTTCTAATAATGGCGGTCAAGTTAATTTCAATAATGGCGGTCAAGTTAATTTCAATAATGGCGGTCAAGTTAATTTCTAATAATGGCGGTCAAGTTAATTTCAATAATGGCGGTCAAGTTAATTTCAATAATGGCGGTCAAGTTAATTTCTAATAATGGCGGTCAAGTTAATTTCAATAATGGCGGTCAAGTTAATTTCAATAATGGCGGTCAAGTTAATTTCTAATAATGGCGGTCAAGTTAATTTCAATAATGGCGGTCAAGTTAATTTCTAATAATGGCGGTCAAGTTAATTTCAATAATGGCGGTCAAGTTAATTTCAATAATGGCGGTCAAGTTAATTTCTAATAATGGCGGTCAAGTTAATTTCAATAATGGCGGTCAAGTTAATTTCAATAATGGCGGTCAAGTTAATTTCTAATAATGGCGGTCAAGTTAATTTCAATAATGGCGGTCAAGTTAATTTCAATAATGGCGGTCAAGTTAATTTCTAATAATGGCGGTCAAGTTAATTTCAATAATGGCGGTCAAGTTAATTTCTAATAATGGCGGTCAAGTTAATTTCAATAATGGCGGTCAAGTTAATTTCTAATAATGGCGGTCAAGTTAATTTCAATAATGGCGGTCAAGTTAATTTCAATAATGGCGGTCAAGTTAATTTCTAATAATGGCGGTCAAGTTAATTTCAATAATGGCGGTCAAGTTAATTTCAATAATGGCGGTCAAGTTAATTTCTAATAATGGCGGTCAAGTTAATTTCAATAATGGCGGTCAAGTTAATTTCAATAATGGCGGTCAAGTTAATTTCTAATAATGGCGGTCAAGTTAATTTCAATAATGGCGGTCAAGTTAATTTCTAATAATGGCGGTCAAGTTAATTTCAATAATGGCGGTCAAGTTAATTTCAATAATGGCGGTCAAGTTAATTTCTAATAATGGCGGTCAAGTTAATTTCAATAATGGCGGTCAAGTTAATTTCAAGCCAATTCTGCAGAACCTTGTTTTGCTTACATGTTATCATTGTCATTGAAATTCTGATTTCTGGCATCACAATGGGAATTCATACTAAATTCTTAACATTGTATTCAAAGCCCAAATAAGATCTCCTCGGTATGGTTACCCCACACACACTGGCTTCTATGAGGAATGGTGTATCTTCTCCAAGTAATATTACCTCAAGTAACAACACTTAGATGGATACTCCACCAGACTAAATAAATGCTTGTCCTGTAATCCGGTAAGACCAAGAGACCACAAGATATATATATATATATATATATATATATATATATATATATATATATATATATATATTGCAAGAAAAATGACCCGTTTTATTGTTACATTTTATATTGTGATTTTTTAGAAATGTCTAACTTTAAACAGCTGGTATCCTATAACGAATAACGATATTATGAGGAATGGTGCACATTCTCCAAGTAATGTTACCTCAAGTAACAGCACTTAACTGAAGACTCCACCAGACTAGATGAACTATTGTCCTAGAATCCAGTAAGATCAAGAGACAACAAGAAAGATACACTATAACATATATAACTGGTCAATTGAGGAGATGAAAATTAATGTTTTTCACTTTTTTACTAACTCAGTGTTTAACAGGTAAAGGAGAAACTTGATAGAATATTCGAATATCTATGTATCTCATACAGAGATTAAGTGTTAGCCCCAGGAAGGGGCCACCTTGATTTCTGAGAACTTCGACTGAAATAAAATGAAACCCCAAAAACATAGACATATATAGGGGAGTTTGAATTACCTACAAGCCACTGTCCTCGAGTGTCTTCAGTCTCTCTACAAGAATCTGTCATGAGGATAGTTCACCCTTCAAGTAAACTCTGACCAAATATTAAAAATAACATAGTATTCGAAGCCCAAATAAGATCAACTTGACACAGCTACACACTGACCCATGCGAGGAATGGTGCACCTTCTTCAAGTTATATTACCTCAAGAACAGCACTTAGCTGGATACTCCACCAGACTAGATGAATTCTTGTCCTGTTATCCGGTAAGACCAAGAGACTACAAGAAATATATACTATAACATAGTTAACTGGTCAATTGGGGAGAGGAAAATTAATGTTCTTAACTTCTTTACTAACTCAAAGTAAAGGAGAACTTTAGTTGAACATTTGAATATCTCATAGAATTAAAGTGTTTGCCTCAGAACGGGGCCCCTTGATTTCTGAGGCTTTACACTGATGTAAAATGTGAAAAAAAACAAAAAACGTCTGTTCAATTCTGACTAATAGGCTGGGTACATTTACCATTATGAGACGAACGAATATATACTACCCCCCCCCCCCCCCCCCGAATTAAGGAGGATGTAATGCCTGGGAGGATGGTATCATGATGAACGAACATATTCTACACTACCCCCCCCCCCCACCAAAAGGAGGAAGTAATGCATGGAAGAATATTCTCATGACAACAGAACAGATACTCTGCTACCCCCCTCCCCAAGGAGGAAGGAGGAGGTAATGCCTGGGAGGGTACTATGATGATAACAGAACAGATACTACATTAACTCTCCACTAGAATTGAGCATTGACAGATAGTACATTAGTCTGAAATAGTATAGTTAACTGAATTTCTCATATATATATATATATATATATATATATATATATATATTATAATATAAAATGAAATAATAAAATAAGGTGTCAATCAAATTATATTATAATTCAAAGTTCAAGCAAAGTATCTTAACGTCCTTAGCTCATGAGTTTTCAAAGATAATACTTTGCTTGAACTTTGAATTATAATAAAATTAGATTGACACCTTATTTTATTATTTCATTTTATATTATAATATTAATGCTCTATCCAGTATATTGAGCTTCAGTTTTTATCCGGATGTTTCACTAATTATAAGATATTAGTTGACACTTTATCTTTTGTTGGATTACTTTATATATATATATATATATATATATATATATATATATTATTTATTTTTTATAGATAAAATAGTTATCCAGGGACATGTGTTTCGCCGTTACTGCAGCTCATCAGCGTGGCTGACTATGACCAGATTTTCTCTCTCTCCAGTAATAGTGTATATATTTCCAATAGCACGCGACCTATAAAATTTATGAATTCCTATTTTTTCTGCTATTTTTAACTCTAAGCTAAAAATAACCTGTCAATAACTTCCAAAACATGATCTTTGTATTGATTGAGTGTGAAGCGTCATACATGTCTAAGATGGATTCCACCTTGCTATTTTGACAAGACAGCTTAGAGACGTTCCCATGTAAAATGATAAGGGGGGGGGGCGTTTCCTATTCTTCATACCATTAGTGAATTAAGGTCGATTGATTGTCGCAATAATGTGTAAATTGAGTGAATATGGGTAATTGACTTGTAAGGTCACTACTTATTTATAGTGAAATGGGTTTCACCATTACTCCTAAACAACTTAGTTTTTACTTAAAACGTGTTTAGTAAAAAAAAAATGACATTAGATAAGTTTATAAGTTAGTTATATCGCAAATAGTGATTAAAAAGTACCGTTAATTGAAAAATCCAATGTGAATTGTTGAATTTTTTTTGAGAAGATGACATGTATGAAATCATAATATATATCCAAGGGAGATAACCTTTTTCCCTTTATAATTATTTTAAAATAGTGTATGGAAGTATTATCTCCCTTGGTTATATATTATGATTTTATATTTTTTTGTTGACTCTTAAAAAAAAATCAGGATTAGATTTTTTGATAAAAGGCAGTTTTTAATCAGTGTTTTGCATGCACGATTCAAATTGTTATTACAATCTTATCTAATGTTATATATTTTTTGGTCCTCCGATTTATAAAATCGGGGGACTTATGTTTTGAGGCATGTCCGTCCGGATTTTTCTTCGCAACCATCCATTGAATTTCTCTGAAATTTTGCATGAAGTTGTAACTTTGGTCAGGTTAAAAAGGCCCCGAAATGGCAAAAAATTACATTTTTTGCCCCATAACTTTTCATCCATCCATTCAATTTCTCTGAAACTTGGCCAAAATGTGGAGGCAATTGTTCCTAATAGAAAATAAGTATCGCTAACTTGAAAAATCTGGTTCGTGCCCCCAGGGGGTCAAAAGCCCCCAAAATGGCAAAAGATGACCCTTTTCTCCCATAACGTTTGATCCATCTATTCAATTTTTCTGAAACTTGGCCAAAATGTAGAGGCAATTATTCTGGATATAAAATGAGCATCCTTGACCTCAGAAAAATTGTGGTTCGTGCCCCCAGGGGGGTCAAAGAGGGGTCAAAAATGCCCCAAATTGCCCAAATTTATTGCATTTTACACTCGTCACATACAGAGGGGGACCACGCACACGCGGTTTGTTTTTACTAAAAGATGATTTTCAGTAAAAATAATTTTTTTAGGTTTAATCTGAAACTCAGCTAGTAAATTTATAAAGGAATTCATCAAAGCTGAAACTTTGCGACCTCGGTAAACTGAACCTTGCTCTCTTTAAAAGTATAACAAAGATTAGTGATTGAATGATTCCAATATTTTTCTTCATTTTGATGCAATACCGCTTCTGTTCTATATTATGTGCGAGATAAGTTTGTTCAGAAAGGCGATATGACATACTGAGCATAAATATGTTTGTGTTATCGGCTGATTTCCTTGATGACAACATGTGTAATTGGATCAGGTTCAATGAAAATAAGAAAAGTCTGTCAGTGATTTATATAAAAATAATTTAAATCAAAATATTTATAAAACTATTTGTTTCAAAACAAAATTCTTGTGCTTTCGCAACACAAACAAAAAACAATGAAATAATTTTAAAGTCTGAAATAGTTTTGTATTTCTTTCACATTTCAATATTCCAGAAATCTGAATCTCCACTTTTGTGAAACAAATAATTTTATAAATAATTTTAAAGTCTGAAATAGTTTTGTATTTCTTTCACATTTCAATATTCCAGAAATCTGAATCTCCACTTTTGTGAAACAAATAATTTTATAAATAATTTTAAAGTCTGAAATAGTTTTGTATTTCTTTCACATTTCAATATTCCAGAAATCTGAATCTCCACTTTTGTGAAACAAATAATTTTATAAATAATTTTAAAGTCTGAAATAGTTTTGTATTTCTTTCACATTTCAATATTCCAGAAATCTGAATCTCCACTTTTGTGAAACAAATAATTTTATAAATAATTTTAAAGTCTGAAATAGTTTTGTATTTCTTTCACATTTCAATATCCCAGAAATCTGAGTCTCCACTTTTGTGAAACAAATAATTTTATAAATAATTTAATTTTTAAAACATTTGTATGACTCACTAAAAGACTTTTAACTCCAAATTTGAGATATGATGACAGTGTTATTTCTTAGTTTAGTCACTGAAATATTGTCACTGTACAAAAAAACAAGACAGATAACTGGAATGAAGAAACTAACAACTAAACTGTGACCTATTTGCGTTTATAAAAACATATGTAATATATTTTCTGATACTACCCATCATCGGTTATATCCTCGGTCAGGGAAGGAGAAATCCTTTTAGACTGAGGCAGTTTGTAAAAGAAAAGTTTGTAAGATAAGTAATGCAATAATTCTTATATATTAATTAACAACAGAATTCTAAAAAGCCAACGTCCTGTCGTTTTACTGTATGTGACTAAATTGTGACCTATTTGTGTTAATACAACCATATGTAATAGCTGAATGCGAGAAAGTACTAAGTTTTTATTTTTATAACGCTTGTCTGGAGATGTTATTTTTTACGATCCTACGAAAGTTGAAGAAATGGATCGAAGTGTAGTTACTCAAAAAAATTACTCACAACGTCTAGGCATCTAGCAGAAGCCGACATTTTGAAAAATGCTCAAAGAACAAGTGGCCAGCTGTTTGTTAATTGCTATATTCTGCTCTATTCCAGAATGTATAAATAAAGTATCGGCAGTCAGAACGTCCAACATAGTTTATTGTTTAAATCTGAATAAATAGTTAATGTTCTTACTTTCACCTGAACAATAACATAAGAAGAATGCTAAAGTAAAATGAAATAAGAATACAGGAATAGTGGAAGAATTGTTATGCTGACTACGAATAACAGTTTGTGTATTTGACATCTAATCTGATATTCCTTTATTCTGCAAATAGTCAGAACGTGTCCCGGCATTGTACGGAAAAATATATAATATTGATTTGATACAAAAAAAATATTAAAGTATCAATTCTGAAGAAAAAAATCAGAAATGTGAAGTGAACGTAAAAGAAGTCTTATTTGGGAGAAGTAGGTAATCTGGAGAAAATGTAAGAATTTTTGAAAAAAGACGAAATGAAAGCATAATTTTTGGAAATAACGCATGAGGGCTTAGGCTAATTAGATGGAGGAACAGAATAGCATATGAAGGTTTTGGTTATGCAGAGGGGAAAATGGACTTTACTTTATCATATATATATATATATATATATATATATATATATTTGTAGGCTAATCAGCATAGGTAGAGGATCATTCTTAACAAATTTCATATTCCTATATCTAATAATCTAAAAGAAGTTAGAAAGCACACACACATAAAGATACACGTTAACATATTTCAATAAAGGGGCAGGCATGTCTGTTGGTCTGTCACATTTCATTTTTAAATAGCATTTCCACGGCTAAATACGTAGAATGAATGGATGCATCTCTATAAGAGATTCTGTTGGTCTGTCACACTTACATTTGAAATGGAATTTTTTTTCATACAACTTTGCATCCTTTTGGCGCGGAGCAAAGTGTAATATCTGTTCTCATAGTACACTTCATCTTTTCTGTCCTCGGTCAGTGAAGGAAAAATCCTTCTATACCGAGGCAATTTAAACTTTAGTTCTAATTCAGAATGCCCTATTTTAGGGAGCTGAATTTTTTCCCACATTAAAAACCGACCTTGTGTCTAACTTTGTCCTTGTGTAAATAAGAACATCAGCAGATGTATACATAATGGTTGACTGATCTTGGACTTTTGGCTAGCAACAAAGTGTAGTATCTGTTCCATCATTAAACACACAGACTGAATGGAGATATCTCAAGACTGGATCCATGCTGGTTTTATTGAGGTCAACTCAGCCCATATTTCTTTTAATTTTTTTTTGGAGGGTTGGCGGGGAACTTGTGTGGGTCGTTATTTGGCTCAAAGCCTACAGCTATTAATCATATTTTACAACCACCCAGCGTGGTGTAGCCGGCATCTTCTTTAATGGTATGGAGGGCCGAGGTTCTAAGTATGCATTTATCCAATCATTGCCTTTTCAATCCACCTTTCACCTACAGTGGATATTAATTACCTGGTCCACTAATTAACGTGAATAACCGCAAAGGGAAATACACTTCTTCTGGTAAGTGGTTTATGTCATTCTATTTATATATATGTATGTATATATATATATATATTAAAATATAAATAGCTTTGTCATTTCTACACAAAAAAAATATGTATTCAACATTCATAATATAATTCATCCCCCCCCTACCTCCCCCTCCACACCTCCAAGAAAATATTTATGTAGGCCATCCAAAGAAATAGTCTCCGCTGCTAACAAAATAGAAGCATTTTAGCGGTACTATCCTAACATTAATATACGGCCTTCAAGGGATTTAAATCCTTCGGATACTTGTAAAGAAGGTTTTCGACACGAAATGAACTAACAAAGCCTATACCGTTCTACCTATACCATTTGGTATAGGTAGAAAGAAACTTTGGACAGTGTCCGAAAGAAGAAGAAGAAGAAAATAAGCCCTTAGTTCAAACATAAAGATAGCAGACACTGAGCGTCCAGTGGACAGAGAGAGGCTAAGGCGATCCTTTCTGACTGGTGCCAGAGTACCGTCTGATCATTGTCCGCAATATCATAAGAGAACTCAAGTAGTCCCTTAGGGAACTAATGATATCAATGTGCCCTGCAAGCTGATTGGCCAAACCAGCTCACAGGGACACTGATACGCGTTACAAAGTAAATCTAATTTATGACTGCTACATACTGACTTAATCCGCATCATGTAGACTTAATTAATTTTAATGATTATTTCTGAGATCATTGCTTAAAACAAAATCTGAAAATGCTGTTTTTGGTTGTGAATTTCACGATTCTAGCATTCGTTTATATAAGTAAATGAATGACACGATTCCAGCATTCGTTGCATGTAAGAAAGGTAACTCTATATTCTTAAGGCTAGAAGAGTTATTTCCTCTTATCTGCCAATAGGAATACAATTTCTAAATACTACAAATCGACCGATTTCTGAGGTAATAATTGCAAAATTCCTATTAACCCGCAAAAAACACCTTCCTCGAGTTTATCAAAATTAAGATGTACTAATATGTTAGTATCTATATAAAATGCAACACTAATTTGCTAAGTATATATTGGTATGCTATCAAATTTCTATCGAGAATTTTTATTTATTTATTAATTTATTTACTTAAGGGCTAAAACATTTTTTTCTGGTTCGAAAATACTGGTTCGTCTACTTAATGTCTCCACTATAATATATGATTATATAGTTTATGTTTTCGAGGTTCCTTGATTATTTCTGTAGAATTTCTAAAGATCTTTTTCAATATATTGCTCCTAATCCTGATTTTAGCTAATTTCTACATTTAATTTATGTTTTTAAAGGGTACATTTCATTCCACTTACCCTATTTTGTACTTTTAATAAATAGTTTTAGTGGACTAAAGCATCCCATACCGAACTCCACAGAAAGCATATAGATAACGACCTTCCCACTACAAAAACACGACAAGATGACATATTAAAATATATAATATACCAAATGATGCCAGTCTAGTTGTACTGGCCGTCCAATGTTCGTTATCCCTTCTTAGTATTTATGAGTTAAGAGAGTTTGTATCCAGACCCACTATTTTTTTATCAATTATTTTGCGTTGTAAGCTAATCAATTAATATCCCTACATTTTAAATGCCTAAAATTCCTGTCATGCGCAGTATTTGGAAGAATTTAACTATATTACCTAGTTTGTGAAAGTAGTTATAATAATACATGTCTAACTGATTTGATTTTACTCTGCATTGAATACATACTTTTTATTAGCTTTGGTAATTATTATTTTATTAAATCCATACATGAATTTAATTAATTTTTACTATTTTTTAGTAACTTTTAGTTTGGCTTAAAGTAAGATAGTGTATACCTATTTCGGCACAAACAGTTTGGTAGAATCTCTTGCTTTTTATTAATAAGGTTATCTTTAGATGTCAGTATGGGTACGATTCAAGAGTACATAAGTTGCATTCTTTCGTTTATTGGGTGTGTATTTATTAGCTCTACCTAATATGGACAAATTCAATTTGAATTGATTATCATGTATATGTATTATGTATAAGTATTATGTGTATATATATATATATATATATATATATATATTGTTAAATAATGTTATCTGTTTGATCACAGTTTATACATTGCAAATTCGTGTATCCATTTAGTGCCCTGAACTGATTGTAAAGATATTGTAAAAGTAAATTTATTCATTAGTAGTTTATGGAACATGTATTAGATTTGAAAAAGTTGTATAACTGTTTACAAAATATTTTTATTTACAATATATTTACACGTTTCTCTATTATTAAGAAATGTAAAAAAAGTTTTCCATTGATAATCTTATTAAATGTTTGATGCTTTTTTTAAAAAACTTTTTTACGTAGTCTTCCCCAGCCTAAACTAAATTAACTTTAAAGTTTTCAAAAAAAGAAAATGTTTTTTCTGTTATACTTTAAAATGTAACTATTTTTCTTTCTTTTTTATATTTGAAGATTTTGAAAGTGACAAACTCTCAAAATATTACATATATTATTTGTGTTTTAGCTTCCAAAAAGTTGACCCCCCCCCCAATATTTCTTGTTACGTTTTTCCAGTGTGTAAAATAAATAGAATCTCAGTTTTATGTTTTACTTGACAGCATCGGGCCGAACAGTAAAATTTATAACTTGAAAATTGATACAGAAATAACATAATAACTAGCTACTTCTCTATTACCTATGGTGTTATGTGGGCGACCTTGATCTGGTTCATCTATATTTGGAGTCCGATGCTTTAATTTGAATCGTCAAGAAGACCCTTGATCATCTTCCACCACGCTTCTAGTGTGTCGCAAGTTTATAAAGATAGTTGAAACCGTAGAGGCGATCATACCAGGAATAGAACTAGAAAAAAAACTCTTTCTTGGAAAACCTTTTACTTTGATCAACAGTTCCAATCGGTGTAGACCCCTCACTATATAGTTCTATAAAACTAACCCTTAGTTTGAACGTCGTCGGTATCGGACATAGTGGCCAGCATATAAGGGAATTCAAAATATTCAGCATAGGCCACATCACCAATGGCATTTCTGGGCAGATATACCAAACGTGTTCCAACGTAATGTAAGTTTGTGACTCTTACATGATGTGTGTTCATGTTCCACCACGCTTCTAGTGTGTCGCAAGAACACTGTTTATAAAGATACTTGAAACCATAGAGGCGATCATACCAGGAATCATCATCATCGTCGTCGTCGTCAACAACAACAACAACCGGTTTATTTGTTGAATCAGGCCACAATTAATCCTCTGATGAGGCTGGGGCCTGATTGTCTAGTCTCGAAATCTAAGTCTTCCTCTCCACTCCTGTCTTTGGCAAGGCTTGATGGAATCCATACTCATGGCCTTCCTATCACGTTTGACTACGTCCTCCCAAGTCAACTTGGGTCTGCCAGTGGTGATGTTCTCTGCTGGCACATTCAACTGTCGGACTTTAGCAATCCAGCCATCGCTACGCTCAATGTGACCCAACCAACGCAGTCTGTTCTTCCGCATAAAAACTAGAAAAAAACTCTTTCTTGAAAAACCTTTTACTTTGATCAACAGTTCCAATGTGTGTGGACCCCTCATTATATAGTTCTATAAAACTAACCCTTAGTTTGAACGTCGTCGGTATCGAACATAGTGGCCAGCATATAAGGGAATTCAAAATATTCAACATAGGCCACATCACCAATGGCATTTCTGGGCAGATATACCAAACGTGTTCAACGTAATGTAAGTTTGTGACTCTTACTTGATGTGTGTTCATGTTCGGAAAGATATATCTTGGGTGAGTCTCAAGAGTGGAGGTGGAGGAAAACGTGGTTGAAGGTGATCGTTTTATATTATCATTTATAGTGTCATCACTATTTTCACTTAGGGTCTCTTCATATTTTGACTAGATCTTTGTAGCAGTTACATGAAAAAGATCTATTTCTTTTGTATGTACACCCAATCTCTTGCGTAATGTTTAGTAGCAATACACACGAAAAAATTTAAATTGCTTAAATTATCTCAATAATGGCATATATAGAAAGAGCTTGATGATCTAAGAAAGAATCTTTTTAAATATTTTAAATCTGACTAAAAATAAGGAAGTTATGACTATTTTTGTGCCTCGCACAATTGGATATTTTCCCCTCTTTAAGACCATATGCGTTTCGTCACATTTTTTACACTATTTTTTCAGTAAAAATGTTATATCTTTGTTAAAACACAAGATTAAGCAATGAAATTTACCATATAAGTGTATTTTTGTACGAGGAATCAGAATGTGCCACTGAACATTTCCAGAAATTAATGGTTTCCAAGTAATCTGCACTAAGTGCACATAAATATGCTGCAATACCTTAAAAATACCATGTATCCATTAAAAGAAAGAAGTTAGAAAACTCAAAATTGAATTGTAATACATTTTATGTATAATAAACTAAAATCTAATACTAGGACTGTTAAAAAATGAATATATTGCAAGATTTCTTTGGCATTATTGTAGATTAACACCTTCCGCTAACTCACCCCCTTACCTCCCCAAAATATGAGATTCTACTTTTTTTATTTAAGCAATTACATGTTAACACCCTGAAAAACTTGTCAGAAAGAAAGAAACAAAAACAATTATTTTAGAATTTAGAGTGGGGATCAGTTTCACATAAATTAAATATAAAATAATCCCCCATTTCAAGGCCATTCTAGCGTTTTAGGACAGTTAATTATTTTTTCTATGGGAGATAAATCCTGTGCGTTTTTCTTGTTTTGTTTGTTTTTTTTTCTTTTGTTTTTTTAGACGATTATGAGGGTTTTTGTGGGAGGAGGGGGTCTTAGCACTTGAACTTCAGGTTAGTGGTAGGGCTAGAGGCAATTAAGTGTGAATACCCTGAAAACTTAGCAGAAAGAAAAAAAACAATTAATTTAGAATTTCGAGTGGGAGATTAGTTTCACATATATTTAATGTAGAATAATTCACCATTTCCAGGCCATTCTAGCGTTTTAGGGCATTAATCAATTTTTTTCTATGGCAAATAGATCCTGTGCGGTTTTTTTTTATGGGCGTCTGCTTTTTTTTTTTTTAGACGATTATGTGTAGTTTTAATGGACTTTTTTGTAGGATTAGGGCTTGCCACTCGGACTTAGGGATAGTGATAAGGTTAAGGAAGGGGTTTTGTTTTGGATGGAGGTTGCCATTCGGACTTAGTGTTAGGGTTAAGGGAGTTTTTTAGGGGGTGGCTTGCCACTCATATTTAAGGTTAATGGTACGATACGTTCAAGAAGGCATTTTTAGGAGGTGGGCTTGTTAGTCGTACCTAGAGTTAATGGTAGAGTAATTATTTATTTTATAAATTTCACTAAAAGGCAAGAATGGCCGGGAAATCGGAGATCATTTTACATTAAATTTATATGCGAAACTGATCCCCCACTCTAAATTCTAAATTATTTTTTGTTGTTTTGTTTTTTCTATTTGTCGCCAAGACTTTAAGGGTGTTTACACGTAATCGCCTAAAAAAGTAGAATGTTATTTTTTTTTTTTTAAATTGGCAACTAGAAAGTCATTACTACTAGAAGTTCGAAAGTGGAGTGAAAACCAGTATTTCTTGAAGTATTTTTATAAAAGAACCAACTAGGATTAACTTTTTTAGGCACAAAAAGTATTTTTGTCTTATTTTCAAAAGTTCGTAAACGAATTTTACAAAGCTTTACAAGACTAGATTGCTGCTGATTGATTGTTATATCAGCAATACTAGCAGCCATTGTTGACTTTCGCTCAAAAAAAGGACAATATTTTTTCGGATAAGGTAATTTAAAATTACTACTACGGAAAGACAAAACAACATACAATTATAATTTTAATGCATAAAAAAAAGATAAAAGATTAATTTATTTACTAGTTGGGTACGAAAATGTAAGAAGATTTTCTATATTCATATTTTCAAATTTTTTAAATTCGTTCTAGAATGAAAATAAACAAAAATCGCCTCGTGTTTATAGCTGCTAACTATTACTGCTACTACTACTACAGTCAGTTTTTCAAACTATAAATAGAAAACTTTTTTATTTTTGATAGGGTAATGAAATATTATTACTACCAAAAGAGAACACATATATACAATTATAATTTTGATGCATAAAAAAGTAAAAAGATTGATTTACTTACTAATTGGGCGACGAAAATGTATTTTTCAAAAATGTTCAACCCACGTCATATTGAAGGATTATTTTTTAAATTTCAAAAAAATGAATGAGCCGATTTACTTTGTACACTAACAAACATTAAAAGTGATGTTTCTCCTAATTGGTTTCCAAATTTCAGGACGAAATTCTGCACAGAGGCATGGTACAAGAGTTTTAAACGAAGGTGGGGGTGGGGGGGGGGGTGGTTAAAAAAATAAAGTGACGTAAATTGCTGAAAATAGCGTCAACATTTTTTGGCTTTTATTTGCTCAAAACGCTTACAAATATATCATGTATATTATTCATGAATGCACGTGAAAGGATATTCATTTCCTAACAAAATGATGGTATTTTGAGCACTTACAGTGCTTTAGTTTTTAAGATATGACTATTTTAATAGAACTACGCTGAAATCTGTGATTATCCAAACAGTTTTCTGGTCGATGTGTATTGCTATGTTTAGTTGTAGTTCGGTTGGCTAAAACAGGCAGGTTAAGACTCGCGTAGGAATACATTGGGCAATTCAAATACTTCTGCGCATGTGCACTACTTTCAGCCAATTTCCCTTTCTGCTCACCTCGTTGGTGGGAAGGTACAATTCAGTTTCTGAACAAGATGCCACGAGACACTAAAAACATGTGCTTGTTCTTTACCAGAAAACGGCAAGACGGGATGGAACTCCAGAACTCAATATTCTGTCTTTAGCCTAAGCTTGCCGAGCAAACTTGCCTTACGTTCTTGTTTTAATGAAGCGTGAAATAATTTTATTCTAGTGAAGATGTTAGTATTTCAGAGCTGTGAACAGGAATTTCTTGGCTTTCTCACTTTTTTTCCGGACAGCACCAGGTATCACACAGGTCCCGCTAGTTGGTATATAGTAGAATATTCAGTATTTATTTTAAAAGTGCTCAATACAAGGTAGAGGTTTATAGTATTAATAATTGTTCCGAGTGACTATATTGAAAATAGGACATTATCAAATGAAAGAATAAAAAATAAATAAAAATAAAGAATGAAAAATAAATAAATAAAAATCACGTCGGCGTCACCAATATCGAAGAGACCACAAAGGTCACCAAGGTTATATGTAAGTCATTATCAAATGAAAGAATGACAAAGTCTGTCCATACAAAAGTAATTAATTTTTCTGGACAACTTGTTAAGACAATCAAAAATTAGTAAAGATGGAGAGTGCAAAGTGTCCAAGAACGTTCTAGGTGAAAGAAGGTGTTTTGTCTGGAGGAAGAATTTGAGTAGATGTGTTTATTTCAGCTAGCGCTGTACAACATTTCATGTTACAGTGTGTGTGTGTATGGGATAGGCATTGTAGATGTGCGTGTATATTAGTGTGCCTGTTTTGTTAGTGAGGGAGTGCATGTATGAACGCGTGTGCGAGAGAGTAGTTTCGTGAGTGTCTCTTGTTGTGTCTGCTAACCTTAACCCTAACCCTCAGCACAGGGTGGCAAGGCTTTTTTGACTGTGGAAGAAAAATTGAAAAAATGGAAGAAAACCGCTGTGTTAGGGTTTTTTAAGTGAATATTTCTTGCACTGTGATTGGTTTAAAGAAACTGCTGATTTAAGCTTTTGTTCAACCGAGCGTCAATATGTAAAAACAACATTTACTATTGCTGCTGCTTCTTCTAACAACTATTTGACTGAAAATCATCATAATAAACTTAATCATATTCGGTTTAACGTCTTGTTTACATGCTAGCAATAATATGCGGCTTTGGTTGCTTATTTTGTCTAATATATATGATGAACGAACATGTATTGCAATATCCGCCCCTCAAAAGGAGGAGATAATGCCTGGGAGAATGGTATCATGACAGCAGATACAACCTTACCTCCAAACCCTCAAAAAAAGGAAAAAAGGAGAAGGTAATTCCTAGGAGGATTGTGTCATGATAATGAACAGATAGTGCACTAGTGAGATTCGAAACTTGATTGACAATTGAAACAATTTTAAATTTAAAAAAAAGAAAAATTACTAGATGGCTATCCACTTATCAAGGTCAAAAGCCACTCGAGGATAGGGGTCAATAGGATGGAATGATTGTCAGTTGAACGATGAAGAATATTATGAGAGGATTGAGAATGATTGATGGAATGGACCAAGTTTGACTACTTGTGGGGACGGTTCATAGCAGGAATCTATTGATGTTGGATTTGAAGACGACCATATTGTAATTTGCAGGGAAGCAGTCCTGCGGTAATGTTTCACAGACAGGACACCCTTGCGAAGAAGCTCTGTTTGTGGAAATTCCGCCTAACGCTAGTCAGAAAAAGAAAAGTTTTTTTTTCCATCATGGTAGAAGACGAGTTCTTGCTGAGAATGTCTTAGAAGGAGAAACACAAAGATTGGAGCTCACCAGGAAAGTAAAGAAAATTTTTTTGTTTATTTTGTTTGCATTACCAACTGCCTAGAGAGCTCAATTTATTTAAAAAAAATTATTTTATTGGAAATCGCTCCAGACAACGCATAAAGCAACTTGATGTAAGGAGCTAAAAAAATACCACTTCACAGTCAAAATCTAGCCAATCATAAGTGTTATATGGATAGATTCTGACCCAGAAAACAGCAATTCTTCCCCCTTTGTCAGAAACATCGCTCATGAAATGTGAGGACTAAAGGACAAAATAAGGGAAGCGAGAGTTACGAGACTGACGAAAGTAAACCCAAGGTCTACTTTCTACTCTCCATTTTTACGAAAAGCAATGCCTTATGCTAAGTGGTAACCGTTAATTCCCTTACTAGAGAGCTCAACCTACAAGCTGGGAGCAGATATAGTTATCCACAGACAATATCATTCATATACTTATGTAAGGTATGGTGCTGTGCAGTCCTAGGAGGCCTACACTCCCAGGCTTTACCTTCTTTTTTTGAGAAGGGGGTAGTTTATTGCTAATTGCCTGAAGTGCCCCATCTGGAGAATGCAAATAGGGCTGCTCAGGCATTTTTGTAGGCTAGTGCATTTCTCTTAGTGCATTGGCTTTTCAAGTCTTCACCCTACCCTACCATATGTCTAATCTCTTTAAAAGGAGGTAAATAAACATAGCCGACCACTTTTTCAGTTGACCTATTTTTTTCCTAACAACACTAGTACTCTTTCTAAATGTATACATACGCCATGTTTTTGTTAAAAGTGCCCCTTTCCTATTCATTGCTGGAAAGTTAATTAAGTCAAAAACCTTCCATGGAAATTACGTTCGCTACAAAAGTAAAGGAAATTAAAGTAAAGGTTTTTTTAATATTTATTTACATTACCAACTGCCTAGAGGGCTCAATTTTTTAATGAAAACCAATGCTTTATGCTAAGTGGTAACCATTAACCCTTAAATGCTTTTTGTTTCAAATATGACACATTCCAACAAAATGCCTATTTGATAAAAATATTCAACAAAATGTGTCAATCTGCAACTTGTTTCACATCTGCAACGAGCATGTTGGCAAGTGTGAGTAGGTATTAGTATGATATTGCATAAGCACATCTGCTAAATAGGTAATCAGTATCTTCGATGTCACAGGCGAGTGTCATCGGTGTGTCATCTGCCTAATTCAAGAGCCTAAACTTTTAAATCTGGTCGTTATAATGGTAATTAAAAATTATTTTATGATTCTCTAGTGTATTATGATTATTTAGATGCATATATTGTAGTGTTTTGTTATACATGTAAAATTTTATGCCATTTGTTGCACATTTGCAACATCATTTATTTTTGTTGAAAAAAAATTAATTCATACTACTTTATATTATCCCTTGAAATGAGCAGAGACGAGACAAGAGTTACCTTAGGATGAAGGCTTTAATTAAAAACAAACATGGCCGGTTATCTTTTACTGAAGAGTTCCCGGATGAGGGCAGGTAATACATAAAGAAAAGAGAACAGTTCATTCAGAGACTTTCAAGGAGGGGGGGGGGGTAATAAGATTATCAAGTAAGAATATGACACCCCTCTGAAACGTTTTTCACTTGATAAAATTGTTTTCAAAGCAATATAAAAATTAAAGCATTTAAGGGTTAATTCCCTTACTAGAGATTTCAATCTGGGGAGAAAATATCATTCATGCACAGAAAATATCATTCATGCACAGAAAATATCATTCATACACAGAAAATATAATAAACTTCTTGGCCTTTTGGCTAAGATCAAAGTGTAGTATCTGTTCCGATGGATACTACACCCCATAAACTGGTATTCTCTTGGCCTTCGGGTCTTGATGACGCCGGTCTGTGGGTTTGTCCTGTGCAGTTCTAGGAGGTCCACCCTCCCAGGCTTTGCCTCCTCTCTTTGGGGAGGAGTAAGTTTATTGCTTACTGCCTGAGGCGCTCCTTCCGGGGAATGCCGACGGGGCTGCCCAGGCATTTTTTGTAGGCCAGAGTGCTCACCTTCTTGGGAGCTGGCTTTTCAAATCCCACTTTCCCGACCTTGTGTCACATCTTGTGGGAGGAAGATAAATAAAATAATTCATACACAACTTTTTTTTTTTCAATTGATCTATTATTTTTTTTTCCTAACAACGCTAGTACTCTTCCCAAATGTCTACATTCGCCATCTTTTTGTTAAAAGTGCCTCCTCCCTATTTATTGCTGGGAAGTTAATTAACTGCACCCCCTCCCTCCGATAACGAATAATTGTTAAACGAGCTGAATGTGTGTTAAAATGTGTGTTGATGAATAAACAAGCGACCCACGAAGAACCCCCCCCTCTCTCGAAAAAAAGAAAAGAAAAACTACTTGTTTGCAGATTCATTGCAAAGAGTTAAGAATTCAGATGAATCATGCCTAACTCTAACCCTAACCCATGCCGCTCATATCTACGTCAGCAGTTTCGGCTCACTTCTAATTATTAAAAGTGAAACGAGTATTATACCTGTAAAAACTGAAGCCAAACCTGCCACAGTTTGTGTAGGTGTTGTTTGTACTAGTCGGGGATACGTCCTTGCCAGTGGCTTTTTTTTTTTTTTTTTTGAAATCCTTCCAGACAAGGTATGAAGCCACTTGATGTAAGGAGCTAAAAAAATAACAACTTCAAGGTCAACAATTACTTAACGATAAATGTTAGATGGATAGATTCTGACTCAGAAAACAGCAATTCTTCCCCTTTGTCAGAAACATCGTTAATGAAATGTGAGGACTAAAGGACAAAATAAGGGAAGCGAAAGTTAACCCTAGGTCAACTTTCTACTCTATCTTTGTTGCTGTCAGGCTGAGGTATGGTTCTGTTCAGTCCTAGGAGGTCCATCCTCCCAAGCTTTACCTTCTTTCTGAGAATGGGTTAGTTTATTGCTAAACGACTGATGCACCTCTATCAGAGGAATGCCAATGGGACTGCTCAGGCATTTTTTGTAGGCCAGAATTCACTTCACCTAGTGCTATGGCTTCTTAAAACCCTACCTGACCTTGTGTCTAACCTCCTGCACAGGAGATAAATAAATAAATATATCCATGTCAAAAATGACTAGAGAGATTAGTTATATAGGTATCACCAAAAAATGACTAAAAGGGATTAGTTACTTAGGTATCGGCAAAGCTACCACAAAATTAAAGATTTTGCCTCCAAATCGTCTATCTGTAAGGATGGTTGAATTTATTATAGAATAGAAGATTCTAAAACTCTGATAACCTGGCTTGATTGTTTGTTTGCACATTGAATGTATTAGATAGGAGGATGGACGAATAAACCGAGAAGTGGTTGAAGAAGATTGTTGTTGCTGTTTAGCGAGTTGGAATTGTGCATAGAGTTCACGAAGATGGTGTCTGCATGACGTCCTCCTCGTTGCTCACAGCTTTTCGTTAGACCTGCAGGACTGCAGGTTTTGCCTCCGACACCGGGAGCAACAAGGCTCAGCGGTTGGATGCGAAGTCGAAAAAATTGGCCCCGAACACACAAAGGTATGCCTACAGAAGAAACTTTCACTCCATTGATTTGCGGTTCCACACCTGAAACGTCTTTGCTTGCCAAACACAGAGGACGACAGGATGATGGATCTTGATGCCAACTCCTGGATTTTCACCAGAGACCTATCAGCCAGGTAGCTTTGACACTACCATGCTGCCACCGTCCCTACCATGGAGAGGAAGAGTTGAACTTTAGGGGGAGGTAAGAAGAAGGAGGAGGATATATGAAACACAAAAGTCTCCTCACCTGTGAGTTTCCTCACTATACAGACAGTAGATTTTTATTATATCTCTGGCAACATCCGAAAATAAATTGTCAGCCGAGTAGCTTTGACGCTACCATGTTGCCACCGCCCCAGAGTGCTCAATTAATTGAGAATTAAAATTAAAAATTTTAAATCCTACAATCAGATACTCTATTGTTTTTTTTTAACTAATGATATATATATATATATATATACACACACACACAGCTGTTTCTTCAATTGTCTAGACAATCAAGGTTTCTTTTGGGATCAACCACATACTGAATATTTTAGACAGTTATCTCGACACTGATGATTCCTCATGAATGAAACTTATATGTCTGCAGATAATAATTAAGTACTTATTAAATATATATATGGGATTTATATTTTTTTATCTCTTTAAATCTTCTCCTGTTTAAATCTCAGCTGTTACTTTTCACCCCCCCCCCCTTTTTCTTTTCAAACCTTATTAAACCTTCCTTACACTAAATTTAAACAAACATACATAACACTCTAAGCAAATAACGCGTCCAAACGAGAGTGACACATGACTTCACATTTCCGAAACAGATGACAACAGAAGCTGAAGAGAGCCGGATGGCTAAGTCCTTCTGTGCTTGAAACCGACGGTACGAATGTTGTACTAATTTTTCTGTACCAAAATAAATAAATATTACGCTCTTAATTTTTAATTTTAATTCTCAATTAATCTAGCACTCTGCTGGGATTTTTCCTGCTATATTACAAAGAAGTCATATATATATTTATATATATATATATGCTAACTGTGTCACTACCATGTTGCCACCGCCCCTACCATGGAGAGGAAGAGTTGAACTTTAGGGGGAGGTAAGAAGAAGGAGGAGGATATATGAAACATAAAAGTCTCCTCACCTGTGAGTTTCCTCACTATACAGACAGTAGAGTTTTATTATATCTCTGATAACACCCGAAAATAAATTTACGTATAGATTGAATCGCAGTCAAAAGGCTGCAAAATGTTGAAGGTTTTGTGGATAATTAGAAACGTGTAAAAACCATTTCAAATAAGAATGTTTTCTAAATAGTTATATAATTATCCTCTATCTCTACAAAGCCACCATCCGCCCATGCATGGAGTATTGTTGCCACATCTGGGCTGGTGCATCATCATAAGGTCCAAAAAAGAGTCGCCAACCTAATAGGTCCCTCACTGTCAATCCTTGTCCCATCGCTTGTTTTACAAATACTTCAATGGATTATGCTCCGATGAATTGGCTACTCTGGTGCCCCCTCGACATAAATTCACTAGAGCAACTCGACAATCAACTAAATCCCATCCATTCACTGTGGCGGTCCCCAGATGCCGGAGAGCTTTCTACTCAAATAGCTTCTTTCCTCGTGCTGCTGGCCTCTGGAACTCCATCCCTGCCCCCTGTTTCCCCGACAGTACTGACATGCAGAAATTTAAAATTAATGTGAACAGACATCTCGCTGCGCAGATCCTAGTGTAGGTTGACCCCCCCCCCCCAAACCTTCTCTCCTTTTCTTTCTTCTCAGTGGCCCCTTACGTCTACAGTGGCGGCCTGCCTTGTTTGGAGTGAACTACGTTTAAAAAAAATTTTTTTTTTAATTTACTAACTAATAAATGAACTTTTGAAAGATCTACTTAAAGTTAAAGATACTAAATTTATACACAAATGTACAATATATAAATGACGACCCAACGGGTCACAGGTCATCTACTGTGTGTATATATATATATATATATATATATATATATATATATATATGGTGTGGAACTTGGGACGAATACACATGTCTTTGGACAAAATACATCTAAACCAAAAGTAAGTTTCGATTTTTTTTCTGATGGATCATTGTCTAAAAGATTCAGTATTTGGTTGATCCCAAAAGAAACCTTGATTGTCTAGACAATTGAAAAAACAGCTGTATATATATGTATGTATATATATATATATATATATATATATATATATATATATTAGTACTTCATGTATCCACATAAAATATTATAAGGAGATATAATTTTTTATGTGTCAGTTTTCAGTATTTACTTCAACAGTGCTCGATACGTAAGTAGAGCTAGGTAGTAAGCAATGAAAATATATATGGCAATCAAGCTACACAGAGGCTCCCGTGTTTCATCCCCGGGGGGAATCGTCAGGCTAAATGCCTTTAGCCTGACGATTCCCCCCGGGGATGAAACACGGGAGCCTCTGTGTAGCTTGATTGCCATATATATTTTCATTGCTTACTATATATATATATATATAATAATGGTAATAATCCAGGTAAAAACATCCGCAGGGTAATAATCCAAAGAATTTCAACCGGGTTTATAAAAAGTGCTCAATATCAAATAGAGCTTCTCTCCAAATATGATCTAAGGTTAAGATCAGATTCTAACTCTGCCTGATGAGATCTCAGTTTATAACTGTTGATTGATAACATCGACATGCCAGTGTCGCAGATTTTGTACATGTCTGTGTAAATAAAATAATCATATATATATATATATATATATATATATATATGCCAACTGTGTTCATTCAATATGATGCAATAAAACAAATTACATACTCTCTTCAAAGAGCTTCACCACATGATCGAGAACAGAACTTCTGCTCCATTGTGTCAACACGTATGGATTAGCAGGTTATACTAGAGGGCCGCAGTACTAGGGGTCTATTAAGCTAGGTGCAAATGGATTTTGAAGATAGACCCATAGTAGTGTGGCCCTCTAGTTATACTTAAGTACTTGCTAAAGACATCTTCAGGGTTGAATTTTATTTTTTTGCAGGGAGGTTTTGCCATCCTCCCCCATGTAGCACCTGAGAATTCCCAAATGGTTACCCATTTAGTACTGGCCAGGCTCAACGTTGCTTAACTCTGGTGATCCAACGAAAACCTGTGTGTCAATATGATTATGCTGTATCGTTCATATGCAGGCTTAGCTATCTCCTCTATGCCGAAGTGTATCTTTTTTTTTTACTTCTGATTTCTTTGTCCATTCATTTTTTTACATCAACCTATCTGTCTACAGATTGCCTGGATCAGGTCTACATAACACGTGCCTGTGATTCTTTCCAGAAGAATCGGGCAAGAAAGCGAGAGGACAAAAAATGCGCTGAACTTCATGCTAACTTGTTGGCGCATCCGAAAGGCATCGTAACTAGAGTTTCAAGGTTTAAATGAAGCTTAAATAAATTCTCTGAGTAATTCTGGCGTCATTGCTGACTTCCAGATTGTTGAACATATATGCTTGCTTGGATCACTGTGTTAAAATTGGTTTGATTTCTGCTTGGATGAACAACCGAGATATTTGGAATCTATTGTCTGTCTGTCTGTCTGTCGGGCATGATTTATGTTTGTTGTGGTTAGAGGACCATTATCAACTCGGGCATGTGAACACACAAATAGTTCTATTTATAAACTATTTGATCTATATTATATTTGTGGGTTCTTCATGTATAGTCATCTATATTTATAGTAACATAATTATGATTTCTTACTTGCTCATTAAAACTCGTATTTATAGAAAGTAAAACAAATATGGAAATAGAGAAAAAAGCAAAAACGACAGACTAATATGAACAAAAAAAGATTAAAACAGTCATAATTTTATTCAATATTTCACTCTAAATTATGTCTTCATCAAGAATAAACATAATGGAAAAATTTATCTTAATGGGCAAATCGTGGTTGGATATTCAGATTTAAAAAAAAAACTAGGTGTAAACAGACATTTTCCTTTGTGTAATATAGTCAGCAAATAGAAAATATGTGAAAAATAGAATTTAAAAATATAATATATAAAAAAAAATATAAATGTTTTTCCAGCCCGATGGGTGAACTTTTTATAGGCATTGATGAAGCCTCCTCAAGAAATTGATATTTGGTGTATTCTGTATATCATGAAAATATATGTGATTGAGTAAGGTCGAAACCATTGTATGCTAATAAAAACTTTTTGGATGAATTTATAGAAATTTGTTCCCTCAGTTTACTGAGGTTTATATGACATATATATAAAGAGAGAGAATAAAATACATAATATATCATGAAATGCAATGGAGACAATGTATGAAAACGATAAAAGGAAAAACAAATTAAACACTGGAAAAAAACATCAAAAACGAGAGGTTTACCGGTTTCGTTCAGATCATATTTTCTGAGAAACCGAAACCAGTAAATCTCTTGTGTTTGATTTCTTTCTGTGTTTAATTTGTTTTCTCTTTTGTCTTTTTCATACATATATATATTTCTATGTACAGGATAATCTAAATGAATGAATGGATCATTAGTAATTTTGGAATATATATTCTATGCAACATGATGAGTAACATAGGCACATTATTTATTTTTGTTAATTTGAACTTTTAGGGTGTGTGTATATATATATATATATATATATATATATATATATATAAGAAGTGTGTGTGTGTGTGTGTGTGTCTGTAATAAAAACAATTACATAAAAATACATTAAATATTTAGGTGATAAAAATCGTACATATTTCTAGGCAGGACGTCATAGTCCATTGGTAAGACGCTGGACTATAGACATCGATATCAAAGGTCCGATCCTTGTCTAAGTTAGCCATGCTGATGACGGCTGTGAGCCAGAAACATGTGTCCATAGATTACTTTTATGTACGTATAAAATTAATAAATATATACATTTATCTTCGTATATGTATAGTAATAGACACATTAATAAATAAAAGAATGCACACAACCTAATATTAAATATAGGCATACAATTAAAGTGGGACTTGATATTGACATTGGTGCTTGTCGTTATTCACATGATAATTGCGAGTTAAATTTAAAACGTAATCAAAATTAACTTTAAGTATAAATGTCCTTAAAAGTACTTTTGAATCCTCATAATATTTTAAAATGAGGTATTTAAACATCATTTTATAAAAAAAAAAAAAAAAAAAATAAATAAATATTTAATAGCCCCCTTCGGTATTTTGAATCATGTCTAGGTAACTGCAAAATATTTTCGTTGTGAGTGATAATCCCCCCCCACCTTAGTTTCGAATTTAATAGAAACTTACTACTTCAGTGAAGAATTCTGGGTAATTAAGCTTATCTTAGTATTGATGGAAACGATTTATAAATAAATACTAAACATCTTCCACAAAAACATCGAAGTATAACAATCTTAATAGTTGCTTGAGTCTATGAAACTAGCTCTAAACTGTTGAACTTAAGAGTTTTGTATCCAAATGACCTGAATAGACATCTGAAGGCTAATTGATGTAATTTTTAGAAAATAAAAATTACCCTCAAGTGAATTAGAATTTTTATAAATAAATTATAGAACTATTACTGAATTAAAATTTATAAATGTCTTTTAGGATGTACAAGCTTTGAACGAAAAATTCAAAATGGCGTATTAGTGGGTTCCCCCACGTGTGAGTTTTTGCTCTCTTTTTCTTTGTTTTTGTTTGTTTTCACCCAAAAATGAACCACTGTATAGTGCAGGTTTCAAGACACTTTAATCCAAGAACTTTTTACTCTTTGTGAATTTTTCTGATGATTTTGTAGTGTTGCAGAGACGATATTGACATAAAAATGTTGTTTGGCACAAGACAAATGAAATGGACCGTAAAAATATATCTCACAGAAATGTTATGTCTTTTGGAAATGTGAAAAAATAAAAATAATAAAATAAAACCATGGTTATTGGAATATAATATGAACTGACTTATATATATATATATATATATATATATATATATCGTTGTACATGATAAACTCACTGTAGATAGCTATCTCAACTATTCTACATCTACTTAACACAAGAACTCACATCCATTATTCCAATCTGGCCATCAAAGTCTATTCTTTTGCACACGTCTCCTTATACTGTCCAAATTTAATCTTCCTTTGAGATCATCCAAAATTTAGCATCCATCATATCATTCTTATATCATTTGTTTTTTAATGGAAATCGCTCCAGACAAGACATGAAGCCACTTGATGTAAGGAGCTAACAAGAACGAAGCATGATTATCGAAAGGACAGGAGATGCCTATTGGCCTTAATATTGAAAGGACCAAGGCTATAGATAGGAGGAAAACAGTCGGCAAGAAGAGAGTTCCACAAGCCTGCAATTTTTGGAAAGAAGCTACTGGAATAGGAAGTTGTATTACAATGAGGTATCAAAACAGCGAATTGATGGAGACCACTAGAACAATGAGTGAAACGAGCTGGAACAAAAGAAGCAGGGAATAGCAACATCATGTCAATGAGGGAGAGGATGCAAAGAAGAAGAAAGGATGTGGCTAATCAAATTAGACATGTTTATGCACCTTATCAGGAACCCTCAAATATGACAGAGATTTAGCAGCCCAAATATGACAACAGTACTCCATACATTGTCTGATTGTAGATTCGTAGAGATAGAGAATAGCCTCCGGTATGAGAAAGTGTTTGGAGCAATAGAGAGAGCCGACTTTATGAGAAGCAGAAAGAGCAATGGATCTAATGTATGAACTCCAAGAAAGATTTGATGAGAGAGAAAGACCAATAAGTTTCAGAGTTGATTTCTCCTCAAGAGCAGAGCCATCTTACGATTGAAAGACACGAGCTGAATCTTAACAGGATTAAACGAAACAAGCCATTTTGTACTCTAATCCACAACTGAACTCAGGTCATCTTCTAGATCAGCTGCATATTTCAACTGATCCGAGGGAGATCGGCGAGAAGTAAAACCAAAATAGAGAGTGGTATCATCAGCATAGATGTTAATTTGCTGAATAGTATTCTCTGGAAGATCATTTATATAGAAAAGAAACAGTGTTGAGCCTAGATTAGAGCCCTGTGGAACAGCAGCATTGATAGGAAAAGAGAATGAGGAGACATCGTTCAAAGTTACTCGCAAGTTTCGATCAGAAAGAAAAGAGCTAATAATGTCAAGAACCTCACCACCAATGTCATAACCAGAATTGTTGATTAGCATGTCTTTGCCACACCAGATGTGGGTTGCATGTTGGTCATGGTTGCACAAAGTGATTTTCTCCATGAAATCCTATCAACTTTGATGCGCCATTGCAGACACGCGTAAACCAGCCCCACCCGGCCCTAACTGGACTATCAAATACCCAACCTCCTCTCCATCTCCCTGCCAACGTGATTCACGTGTGCTGAATACCTCTCTCTCCCTTCTTCAAAGAAAGGAAGGTAATCCTAACACCACTTAGAATTGAGGTAAGGAAAATTCCTTCAAATAAATCTAACCGTATTAGAAATACATAAAGGCATGTCAAGGACCTCACCACCAATACCATAACCCTGACCCTAACCCTGAATGCATGTCCTCAGTCACTAGCCATGCTATGAATAATAATGCATTTATTCTTAGCAGTTTTATTCACATTTCGTAAGTCTTTATTTACTGGTCTCTCCATGAGAGCAAAGTTAAACACAAGGTCGGTTTCTAATGTGGGGGTATTCATCTCTCTCCTCTTCCCAAGAAAGAGTGGCCCTCAAAAGGACAAAAATTAAAATTGCCCCAGTTGAGAAGGATTACCTCATCAACTAAGGAAATCTATGAGTCCAGCAAAACAAATATTAAACACTAGCGGTACCCGTCGCCCGGCGTTGCACGGGAGAAAGTACTACCTATTGCATAAAAAAGAAACCGCCTATTGTTCTTCCCCCCCCCCCCGTCTACCGTGTTGGTGAATGTTTTAAATTATAAAAAAAAGAAAAGAAAAAGAAAGCAGAATGGGATCGAACGCCGATACTGACGATTATGGCGAAAATTAAACCTCCCTTCTTAACCATTGCGCCACAGTTACAACTTGAAGAATACATGTGAAAATAGGCCAGTTAAGCTAAGCTTGTTTACTGGCAGCTTCTGGCGACGAAAATTAAAGTTCAACAATGACACGGTTTAGGTAATTTATTTGGGAAGGGTTAAAGGTATATGATTTTGAAAATATAAATGTGTCGGGTTCTAACAGCATGTTGGCGGCTATTGAATTAAGTAGGAAGTCGATTTAATGAAGGAATTTTAGCCGTCATGTTTGAAGAATGAATGTTGCAGGTACTGTGTTCGTTAATGTCATTCGCTTAATTCCGGAATGAATGTAAATGTGGAAATCATAGTTAGAAATAGAAAGAACGTAATCTGATATTCGCGGAATATCATCGGATTCAACGGGAGCGGTCATTATTTGTTTGCGTATTGCTTTATATTATGTAGTAAATTAATACCAGGCAAATAATAAATAAGGACGGACTGTTTTGTGAAAAGTAAGCTGTGTTTATTAGTACCCGGTGTCGATGAGTGTAGTCACAGTACACAATTGTTAGGGAGAAAAGTCTTTGCTACCACCTATATGGAGTTGGTTTGTCGGAGAGACGTTGATGGTGGGCCAAATATAATGTTTAGTGTTAGGTTGGAAAAAATAATAACAACTTTTCTGAAACACGCTCGAGTGAATAAGTGTAGTATAGCGGTGATTTTAGTAGCCTGTGATGTATGTGGTTATTTTCCTATACTCCGAGAAGGTACAGGGGAAAAAACGTCTCTACTTTATATATTAGATGAGCAATTTAGTCAGATCCGAAATTGAATCGGGTTCCGTTACTCGCAATGCAAAGTCTAAAAAATATAAACATCGTCTTGCAGACAAATTGATTTTTACTCGAGTGACTATTTTCGAGATTGTTACCCCTTGTTTAATTGCATTCCTTCGGATGATTGGTGGGATTGTGGCTTGATTAAGGAATAAGTTGTTAGGTTTAACAAAGCAAATGAAAGAGTGATATCAATGGTATGTTTGTATTTCTAATTGCTGCTATCATGACGGATCGGCAAGACATGTCTTATCATTCTAAAAGTGTGAGCCTCGAACAAGTCAATTATTTATAAACGGTCTTAACCATGACTTCTTTTTATTTAACGACTCCCTCAATGTCTATTTTACTTACACATTCTGGTATATTGTCAGTAGTCTTCTTGGCTTTTACCACAACGGTAAAATTAGACACAAGGTCAGTTTTTTATGTGGGTATATTCAGCTTCCCTAAAAAGGGGCACTCGTCATATTCGGTTTAACATCTATCTGTTTTACATGCTGGCATGTGTTGGACGGCTTTTAGAAATTGACTTCCAAACTAACCCATCTCTGGCTGGATCTTTATTTATTCTTTCTTTCTTTCAAGTCTATTTTTATCACTTCTGCCATGTTTTCTTTGGCCTTCCCCTATGGGCTGACCATGCTACCTCAATTAGATGATACAAAAATAAAAATTGCAACAAGTTGTGAAAGATTTCTCCTCTTCTAAGGACAGGACAGATACAACACTTTAATCTGTCATGGGGATACCATAAAAAGTGCATCCATTGGTATACACATACATTTATATTATTATAACTAAAGTACCATGAATATATCTCTTTTTATTTGAAGGCTTCATTGATGTCACTCCAGAAATAGAAATGAGGTTTCATCCTCTTTCTGATCATGCTCTGTTTACAAATACTAAGCTATTAAGAATTTGAAGCATCAAAACTTTTACTAAAGTGACAAATAATCAGTTATAAATTATATCCCTTTAATAGAACGCTTCACTGACGTCACTCCAGAAATAAAAATGAGGCATCATCCCTGGCTTTGTGTATAGTTCAGATGTGTTAAACACACGGCTAATAAAAGAATGAATTGAACACCACATGGTCTCTCTAATTCTTCATTTTGCAATGACGTAGAGAAACACAAACACTATTGACATTAGGGTTTTTAATTTGTTACTTGTTAATTACTTCTCATTCGAATTAGTAAAAGGTTAATTAAAAACGAGGATGGCAGAAATAAGAGACGACTTTAAAAAATTGAAATGAATAAACCATTTGTTGAGTGGCACCGTTCTAGCATTTCAAATCATGGAATATCTAGAGTAAAGTTTAATTATTGTAGCGGATGAAGATAATCCCAAAGGAAATGCTATTATCGAGTGATTCATTAATGCCAGCATCCTGACGATTATAAAAAAACGATTTTAATAAAAAATTAACGATTTTAATAAAAAGGAACAAAACCAAAAATCTACTTAAAAAAGTAATTCTTTTAATTATTTGTGATTGCATTTGTGACTGAGGGTACGTATCATTACTTGTGAATTACATGATGCTAGCAGAGGCATCTGGCATTGCCCAGGAATAAAAGAAGTGGCTCCCTAAAAAAGAATGACCCTCAAACAAATTCCACTGATGGAATCGTTAATAAAATTCACATTCCTTTCTACAATCCAATTATATTTAGTACAAATAAACTTCAATCTATGCCTGACTTGCCCACCAAATTTCAGTCATGAATGCCCAACAGTCTTTGTTTAATTGCCATTCAATGATATGTGGGGACACTTTGCTAATCGTTTCATCAGTAGGAAGTGTGATCCTTAATGGCCTTCAGATTCATTGGATCTTATCTCCCCAGATTTTTATCTGTGGGGTTATCTCAAGGATAATGTCTGTCAAAACAATCCTCATACCTTATAACGACGTACACAAACCCTTTAAAATACTCCAAAGAAACTGAATTTTTGGGGAATATTTATTAATTGATGTCTAATACTTATTAGTAAAATTTTACAAGACTTAGAATTATCTGAATTTTCCTGAAGGGCTTCCACCTCACTCTTTGCATAAAAGTAATTAAGCTCTTATGCGTAGAAATAAACTTCAATCTATGCCTGACTTGTCCATCAAGGTTCAGTCATGAATTCCCAACAGTTTTATCGCCATTCAGTGATATGTGGGGACACTTTGCTAATTGTTTCATCAGTAGGAAGTGTGATCCTTAATGGCGTTCAGGCTCATTGGATCTTAGCCCCCTAAATTTTTATCTGTAAGGTTATCTCAAAGATAATGGCTGTCAAAACAATCCACAGATTCTTTCTAAACATGAACGTTGCAAGTATACCTGATAACGACGTGCACTTACAATTAATAATATTGATACACTCCGTTATTGCCCTCTAAAAACCCTTTAAAATACTCCAAAGAAACTGAATTTTGGGGAATATTTATTAATTGATGTTTAATACTTATTGGTAAAATTTTACAAGAATCACAAGTATCTGAATTTTCATGAAAGGCTTCCACCTCACTCTTTGCATAAAAGTAATTAAGCTCTTATACCTATCAGATGTGTTCCAAAATTCATAATGATCGGTTAATTAGTTTAGGGGTGAATCCTATAGATAAAAATAACTTATGTAGCAGAGTGCAGGAGGAGCAGCTGGCTACCGTGAACGAAGACACTTATCTGCGTCAATCAAAGAGACAACGTTTGGTTTGCTGCTTGCGCAGAGGGGACCTGCCGGCGCGAACCTGGAAACGACCACTTACGAAAAATTATATTAAATTTTTGAAAGCAAACGGCAGCGGGCAGCTTGTGTCGTACACGGCTCACGAGCATAAGTGAGATGTTGTTGCTATAAAGAACATGACAAACGTGATTTTGGCAGATGTGTTGGTCGGAGAAAATGAATGGAAGAGAAAGACAAAGTGCCGCATTACTTTTAAATAGACTTTTATTTTTCATAAAAAGCAGAATTGACGAAAATAATTCCAGGGTCGAATTATTTTTCGCTAAACGTTGTATTGACTCGTTCAATATATATATATAAAAAACCCAAACAAAACCCTAATCCTGAAGACGACTACGAAAGTCGAAAGCGCTCGAAAAAATGGCCCAATTAAGAACTATCAGAGAAGTACTATACGGATTGCCACCTGAAACCAGAAAGATGGCTCGACGGTTTGAGAACCTCACGAGAAAGATATACAAACGTGAAAGTTCCGTGATGTTCAACAATGCTGGCTTAGATAATGACTTGCTGCCTAAATATACACATATATATATATATATATATATATATATATATATATATATATATATATATATGATGATGATTATGAAAATAATAATTCCAGTTTGAATATGTGGCAGGCCTTGAATCTTTTAACTGTTTTGGTGATGTTTTTGATTGAATTAGCTATCATTGTTTCTAGGGCAATAGTTTTTCCTATATATGTTTGAATTAAAGTTGAACACACATCTGAGGAAGAGAAATTTTTTCCCGAAATATTATGTTATACAGTAACCTCCATCGAACTGCACTCATGACGGCAATTAAGGCTATATGTATGTGCTCTCCGATTATCTCGGCATTGTTTCCAGTCGTCCTGGATTTCTCCTTGCAACTGGACTCAAGCAGTATCAACTCATGAAAGGTGTGGTTGAGATTGCGCAACGCTTGCTTCATAATTACACGTGCAGGCGCTCTTACAGGGTGTATCCATTGTCTTTATTATTCTAATCTCTTAGTTATCTGAGCTGAAAACCCAGGTAGCCTTCCCCAGGGCAAGCTTTGAAGTCTGCATGAAGCCCAGCTTTTCAAATAATTAGTCATGAGATTTTAGTATAAAAAAAAAATAGTTAAAAGTTGTTCTTTTGTTTGCGTTTCTTTTACCTTTTTGTTAAAGGTACTTAATCTTCTTAAAACTGGGATGGAGACATCTGCAGTATATCTACACAGGGTGTGGCCGATTATAAGGTAAGTCTGGCTGGGGTACATGTGGTTTAATGATCGCTGAGGGTTGCTTTAAGTAAGTTTATTGCTGTTAAATGTTATTAATCATCTAAAGAAAGAATAAAATTATTTTTTAAAAATGGCCTCATGCGCAGTCATTGTCTCATGACATTGAAATAAGCAAATCGTACCAAGTTAGTCTATGTCGTCTTTTTGCAAATCAAAACTCCAAATCTCTTGCTATTTCTTGTCAATATAGTGATCAACTAAATATAACACAGACTCAGGGTTTATTGAGTGATGATATATAGATGGCGCCACTAATAAAAAAAAAAAACATGATTTTTATAAAGTATGAGCAGGAAAACCTGACGTTGCTCGTGATTGAATGAGGATCACGACTATGTACTTTTTCACTTTGCTCGTACACCACATTACTTTAAAAAAATTTTTTTTAACGTAGTTCACCCCAAACAAGGTAGGCTGCCACTGTAGACGTAAGGGACTACTGAGAAGTAAGAAAAGGAGAGAAGGTTGGGGGGGGGGGGTCAACCTAAACTAGGATCTGCGCAGCGAGATGTCTGTTTACATTAATTTTGAATTTCTGCATGTCAATACTGTCGGGGAAACAGGGGGCAGGGAGGGAGTTCCAGAGGCCAGCAGCATGAGGAAAGAAACTATTTGAGTAGAACGCTCTCCGGCATCTGGGCATCTCCACTTACTTTGTTTTTATTACCCCTCTCTTCTCGTTTCACCCCCTAATATTGTTGGAAAGAAGCTGAAATATTGGAAAACTCTCTGAATCAGTGTCTTATACATATGGTTTAAATTTGATTAAAATCTGATATACGTATTTGAAGTTTTAAGGGCGTTCTCTCCTTAGGGGGCACATAGATATTCGGCACATAGAGGGTAACGTAGATTCAGGACCAGTTCCATTGTCTTCTCTGGAAAATTTTTTACATACAGGGCCGGCGGGACAGTTATAAAAGTGGGGGGGGGCTCCTAAAAAGTGGGGGGGGGCCCGGTTAAACACATGCATATCAACTTAATTATTGATGATCGTAAAGTGGGGGGGGCCCAAGTCAAAAAGTGAGGGGGCTTGAGCACCCCCCCCCCCCTCTGCACCCTCTCCCCCTGCACCCCCCCCCGGTGCCACCGTCCATGACATATGATATAAAATTCCTAAAAATAGGATATATTTCAAGTTTTAAAGGAGATTCGGCCCCCATAGTTCCTTTAGGTTATGAGGGTACTTAGAGATTTGGGGCCACTTCCATTGTTTTCCCCAGCAAATGTTATACATAGGAGTTAAATTTCATTAAAATAAGATTTAATAGTTGTTTTAAAAGTGTTATACCTTCATAGCCCCCTTAGGGGTTCACATAGAGATTCGGAGAACACTTCCATTGTCTTTCCCTGTAAATTTTATATAAGAATAGACTTTTAGATTTTATGTAGATTCTCTAACCTTTCTTTCTATAAAGAACACACAGACATCGAGTTTTATATACATAGATTAACCTTCAAATGGCACGTGTCAAAATTTGAACCCAATCTAATTATTAGTTTTGCTAATGTTGCAAATTTTCAAAACAATGGAAAAATCTGAATTTCAAATGTTGGTAAGGCATTGCTTTCTGATGGGAAAAATACTGTTCAAGCAAAAAAATGATAAGTGTAATTCGAACTCTGATCTATTTGAAATAAGGGTTAAGAGGTGATATGCTGCCAAATTCGGCAGTTGTCCCAAAAAGCATAAAAAAGAAGGGTGCTTCTATAATAAAAAGCCGAAAAAAAGTTTTTCTTGTCTTTAAGTGTTGGAGAGGTAAATAAGGGGCAGGTAACTCTTCACAACGAATTTTAAACACGATTTTCCAGTAATCAAAACTGATGGCTTTAATTGGCGTTGCACATGTGGCTACTGTGCAAGGAGAATGTAGATTAGACATAAAAGGATTAGGGTTTAGGTTTAGGGTTAGAAAAATATTGTTTGAAAGCTAGAGCTGTTGTGAAGAGTTACCTGCCCCTTATTTACCTCTCCAAGCACAACACGGCTATGTATTTTACTTGTAGGAATTTTTCTTCAGCACACCTCACACACTTCATCCACTCATGCATAGAGATTTATACTGTAATGATGTGATAATGAAATGGTTTGGTTGATATGTTGTCATACGCTTAATGACAATAAAAGTGTAAAAATTTGGGAATTTCCTTGCTTTTGTACATTTAGTGTATATGAATTTTCATCTTAACCCTATTAAGGGCATATGATTTCAGTATACTGGCTTTTATCATGGAATGTCACTACTTTTGTAAAGGCTATGCCTCAATACAATAGTCATTTTTAAGGTTTTTTTGAATTTTCTGGAAAACTAAGGTATATGGTAAACTGAAATTAAAATGCCATCAACTAGACCCTAGAACCTGTATCTCTGCCAAAAATCAGCTGAATCCACCAAATAGTTGATGAGATACAGGGTGGCACGCACGTACGTACGTACACACAGATAACATGATTTCATGATTGTACTTTCTGGATCTCTGGGTTGCCTTGACTAATGATGCTGAAATTCTACACTCTTATAGAACCTATCAAATAAAAATTTTGTGCAAAGTTTTAACTAATTTGGTTTATTGGTTTTTGAGTTATGACTGATCAAAGAAATGAGATTTCTAGCATAGGCCGTTTTTGAAGTCTATTAAGGGATAGAGCGCTATCGCGCCTCCCTTGATTATACTATTGTACTATCTATCAATGCTTAATTCAGATGGGGGGGGGGTTAGTGTGGTATCTGTTCTGTTTTCATAAGATCATCCTCTCAGATATTACCTCCTCCTCTTGTGGTGGAATAATGTGCTATACAATCCTCCCAGGCATTACCTCTTTCGTTTTTAGGATGGGGAGAGTTTAGTATAGTATTTGTTATGCTGACATAACACCCTCCCAGGCATTAACTCCTTTTTTAGCGGGATATTGTAGCATATGTTCGTTCATCATGACTAGCAAAAATATGTGACCCTTTACTTCTTATGACACCACCTGAAATATATGCCAATAAACAACTCAGCTTGTAGCAAGATAAGGTGTGTAAAAAATAACGACAGAGTAAAGAGAAATCGAAAAATTCCATTAGAAGTTAAGATTAGAACTAGGATATTGTGTCATAGATAGGAAGTCGATAGTGACACGTAGCTGATAAGCTGATAAAATCTTTCTCTTTTTTTGAACCATGGAAGAGGATATTATGTATGTATGTTGCATTTCAACCTTGTGTCATACATGCAGAAACGAAGTTGCCGTCATCATCACAAAAACACATGACAGTTCACAATTATTATCCATACCTTCTTTGCTGCTTGTTCTTGTATGCACCCTGTAATATTTAATTGTACATTTTGGGAATGACAATGGTTATTTCCCTTGCACTGTAATTATCTCCCTTGTTCTTTTCTGATGTATATAAACATGAGTGCTTACGGGTATCGTTCTTACGCACCGGGCGACCGACGAAGTAACAACATGTTTGTGTCCTTTTTGACCTCCGTCCCCTTTGCTCGTATTACTTCTTATTTTCAGTGAATAACCACATCATAACAATTGGCGAGAGAATTTAAACGAAAAAACTCACAAAGTGTTCGAACATACGAGCTAACGTTTTTTTGTTCAAAAAAAAAAAAACGAAGAAATATCCACGTTTTTTTTATTAAAAAAAACAACAAAAAAACAAAACAGAATGTCTCACAACGGTCCAATGCATTTTCCAAGTTTTAGCGTCCACGAAAATCCGAGTACTAACGGAAATCGTTGGCAAAAAGTGGTTGGACAAACTTGAGAATCTGTTCGTGGCTTTCGATATTCGAGGTGACGGTAAGAAGAAAGCGTGTCTACTTCACCTTGCCGATGACAAAGTTTTTGATATTTTCCACAACTTTACGGAGATACAGAAAGGCGTCGGTGCAACCGTCGAATCGGATGGATCAAAAATACCAAACATCTACGAAGTAGCAAAGAAGTCACTGACCGACTATTTCACACCGCAAAGAAATATGTCTTATGAGATCTTCAAATTTCGACGAGCATCGCAGAATGTTGACGAAAGTCTAGACTCATTTCATGTGAGATTGAGGACATTAGCGTCCATGTGTGACTTCATGGATACAGATCGGGAGATACTCGCACAGGTCATCCAAGGCTGTTCATCCTCTAAGGTCAGACGAAGGGCAGTACGAGATGACTCCACACTAAAACAAGTGTTAGACGAGGCCAGAGCAATTGAATTAGCTCGCACACGAGCCGCAGACATTGAAAGACAAGAGGTGGTTAGTGCCCTGTCGTCACATAACAATAAACGAGACTGCAGGCAGTACACACGCAGAGAAAAAAAAATACCGACGAAAAACGTAACTACGGACACACACAAGGCAGTAATCGCCAGTTTACTCCGAGGACCCAGCCATGTGGCAAAGACGCCGGAAAAAGAACCACTTCACAAAAGTGTGCAATTCAAAACCGGTAAGACAAATTTCTTACTCATATTGAAATGATATTGAATCCCTTTCTACGTCGAGTGATGAGTCTGTCTACACAATAAAACTCCCACGTCGACAAAAACACCCGCAGCCTCGTTAATGACTCCCCAGTGACCTTCGTTTTAGATACCGGTGCCAGTGTAAATATAATGTCTGGACGCACATACGACAGTCTTCAGTACAGGCCGAAAATACACAGCACTGCTACACAGATATTTGCCTATCGGTCCAGGAAAGCCATGCCAGTCCGTGGATTTATCACTACCCCCATCGAATTTAAAGCAAGACGCTGCAAAGCAAAAATTTTCGTCATCGACAATGAAAACCCTTTGTTCGGACACGATCTACAAAATCTACTCGGTGCCCACTCTGCTGAGGCACTGGGTATGATATCCTTTAATTTTACGTTTAATGTGACAACATCTATCCCAGATGAATTCCCCTCATTATTCGACGGAAAGATGGGAAAGATTTCTGGACCCACTGGTAAGCTGCACATTGATACTTCGGCCCCACCGGTGACACAGAGACAATGGAGAATACCATTCCACGTGAGGAATGACGTTGAGTCGGAACTCAAACGCCTCAAGGAGATGGACGTGATTGAGGATGTTACTGGGCCTACCCCCTGGGTAAGTCCCGTGGTGATAGTCCCCAAAAAACCGAGTGGCGTGCGAATCTGCATAGATATGTAAAAAGCAAACGAAGCTATTCAAAGAGTCAAACATCCCATGCCGACCGTGGATGACTTGTTTGCAGATTTAAACAAGCTGGTGGAGGAGACAGTGCGCAACTGCATCCCTTGTCAAGCTACCAACTCAACATCATCACACCGTGAGCCCATACGCACTACACCACTCCCTGCTGCCCCATGGACTGAAATCTCCCTAGACTTCGCAGGTCCTTTCCCATCTGGAGATTATGTGCTAGTCGTCATCGACGACTACAGCAGATTCCCAGAAGTAGAGATACTCCCCTCGACATCAGCAAAAGTGGTCATTCCCCGCCTCGACGCAATCTTTGCAAGACAATGATACCTCGATATTGTCAAGTTTGACAATGGTCCCCCCTTCCAAGGGCAGGAATTCAAGGATTTTGCCACTCAAGCAGGATTCTGCCACAGAAGAGTTACCCCTGCGTGGCCAGAGGCAAATGGAGAGGTCGAATGGTTTATGAGAACTCTAAACAAGTATGTTCGCGCCACCACTGTGGAGGGCCTGAACTGGAAAACCCAACTAATTCATTTTCTAAGGCAATACAGGGTCACCCCCTACAGTACAACCAAAACTTCTCCATTCGAAGCCCTCACTGGAAGGAAGATGAAAATCGGCATACCTGCTGTTCTGAAAGAATCCATGCCAAAGCCGATTCACACTCACATAGCGGAGAATGATGCACGAGGGAAGAGGAAAATTAAGACCTATGCGACACAAAAAGAAAGACAAAGGTCTCTCCTCTTTGCCTAGGTGACAAAGTACTTGTCAGGCAGAAACGTCTCAACAAGCTATCTCCACCGTTCGACCCGAAACAACTGACGATTATCGGTATAAAGGGTAGCATGGTGATAGCACAAAGAGAAGATTACCACATCACCCGAAATTCCTCTCTCTTTAAGCGAATAAGTCCAGATAACCCTCCCAGAGAAAGTGTAGAATCAGACTCTGAAGATGAGTTATACTCACATCCACAACAGGAAAACTCAGACTCCAGACACGAAGGCCAGACACATTGGCAACACCAAAACATAACCCACCAGTGGTAAGACGCAATCCAACACGGAAACGACTCCCACCAATACGCCTTGAGGACTATATCAGATAGTTAGATAAGTGAGTAAAGTCTCTATTCTGTCTTAGAAATTTCTGTCAGCTCCCCTGAAGAAGAAACAGATTCTGATTCTGAAGAATCGAAAGTCGATTCCTCCCCATTCTGCAGACGACGTAAGTAGTTTTCAATTATGTATTTTACAAAAAAAAAAGAAAGGAAAAACGATTCTTCTTTGACTGAGACAATTGTTTAATCGGTGAAATATACTTTGAGGGTTTCCCTTTGAAATCAGAGAATTCCCATGGACATATTGCATACATAAATGATGGACAATAATGAACTGTACTCCCTCCCCTTACCATACGTATGCACGCGTACATTTAATTTAGGTGGAGAGAGGTGTAATATTTAATCGTACATTTTGGGAATGACAACGGTTATTTCCCTTGCACTGTAATTATTTGTAATTTGTAATTATCTCCCTTGTTCTTTTCTGATGTATATAAACATGAGTGCTTACGGATATCGTTCTTATGCACCGGGCGACCAACCAATTAGCATCGTGTTTGTGTCCTTTTTGACCTCTGTCCCCTTTGCTCGTATTACTTCTTATTTTCAGTGAATAACCACATCATAACACACCCGTATGTGATCCTTCCAGACTGAGGGCTTGTCATCCTGAAATCAAAGCTCCTTATTTATACTTACAAAAGGACTAAATCAAGAGAAAACTAATGGAAGATAGAGAAGGTTTATTCGACTTGATCTTCGTTCTAAATCACTGACCAGTAAGTGGGGTACACAGAGAGATCGATAATTATGATTTAATCATTGCATTTTCTTATGTTCACACATTGCTTGCTTCTAAGGAACTAACTGTTCATCGTAGATTATACAGATATATACATATACAGGTGAAATTACTACGGGTCCCTATTAGTAATTATTAATATTGTTTTTAGTGAATTTTGAGTGAAAGTTTTTACCCCAAAAAATGATATTTTGATATCTGTGAAAAATGTACATTTTTGTCATTTTATGGGGAACATTTTCTTCCCAATAGGTGGAGTGTGGAGGAGGGGAGATCAAGGCAGATTTTTACTGTGATCATCAGTATGTGAATCGTGGAAAAAAAAACATTGATCACAACTTTTCTTGAATTTGATGAAAAAATATTTGAGAAAAAGTTAAATATTTATCCATTTGATGGTCATTTTTCAGTTTTAATCAGAATTCTGAGGTCACCAATATTTGTTTAATGTAAATAATTATAATTTTGAGTGGATTCTGAGCAAAAACTAACAAAAGAACACTTTAGATATTCACTAAAAATCGTCATTATTGTGCATGTTTGGAAATTTTAGCCCCAGGAGGAACAATCTTATTAAAAAAACGAGTACATTAATAAATTATCTACCTTGTTTCTTAAAGTAGATTATCTGCTCTTTTCTATTGTGTTAATAAATTATCTATGTTCTCTTTTAAATAGCTCATTTGATTGGCTCATACACTTCACGTATCGACCAATTACTACACACTCTATTTGGTGGAGAAAAAGGCAAAAGGTCCAATCGTCGTTCTCTTCTGAAATAGTCTTAGCTTGCATTGGACACATTTACAGGACCATCCTTGTGACATTAAAATAAACCCTCTTTTGCAAATTCTGTTATACTTAAATGGACAGTATCAGATAAGTTCTTTTGCAAATGCTGTTATACTTAAATGGACAGTATCAGATAAGTTCTTTTGCAAATGCTGTTATACTTAAATGGACAGTATCAGATAAGTTCTTTTGCAAATGCTGTTATACTTAAATGGACAGTATCAGATAAGTTCTTTTGCAAATGCTGTTATACTTAAATGGACAGTATCAGATAAGTTCTTTTGCAAATGCTGTTATACTTAATGGACAGTATCAGATAAGTTCTTTTGCAACTGTTGTCATACTCTTCTTCTCGTGTCCATATACAAAGCTATTCAGCTTATATAATGTCTAACTACTGCTTGGTACATTGCTGTCCCTTGATGTTGTAGAATGCTAGGTCCTTTGCTGTGCAGAGTCTGCCAAGCAGAGGGCATCGAAGGAGGTGCTCCATGATCTGGGATTCTGTGCCACAGTCACATGTGGTTGGGTCACTAAGATACCTCATCTGCTTAGGGCCTCCCTTGAACGCCCGACACCTGAGCGGAGTCGGTTCAGGCATACTTAAATCGACAGTATCAGATAAGTTCTTTTGCAAATATTGTCATACTTAATCAGACACATTAGAACAGTATCGGATAAGTTGATCTTTTAATTAAGCTGCAAACACACTTTGTTTACAATACATTTTTTGTATAATAATTTCAATACATTAATCTCTGTTTTGCATATCTTTTTCATTATGTTTCCATTTCAGCTTATCTTTTACCACATTTTGCAAACAAAGAACTAACATTTCACAACCATCTGATTCAGTCAGTTTTCTGCATCGTTCATGGTCAGATAACTTCATGCAAATTTTCATAAAAATCTAATGAACCAATTTTAAGAAAATCAGCAAAATAACGAAAAGTGAGAAAAACAAACCCTTTTCAGATCAGCGTCCTTTTATTTTTATTTGCTCGTCTACCTCTTCTCTTTTCACCTCATTTTTTTTTCTCGAGTCTGTGAGAATAAATATTTAAATTCCCCTTGCTCTCAATCCCCAACCTTCATTAAAACTTCTCTACGTTCCAACCTCCGCACAGGTTATCATCATTCAACATTAATTCTTCACTTTAGCTTGTATTGCTGCCAACAGCTGCACATAACATCATCACTTATCAGCAACAACCCTGCATCTCTGATGACCCATGAATTTACATTATGACTGTTATAAACTAATGGATTTTATGGCTTTGAATATTCGTAAATTAATTGGCTATGTTAAGCTAACAAATATTTTATATCCCATCTTTTACGTTTTTAGCAACCACTTACATTTGTGTTGGGCTGTTCTGGGAGTCTAAGCGACTGCTACTGAAGAGGTGCCTGACGGACATGGTGTCTGTGTTTGTGAAAGCCATACAGAAATGGCCAGCTCGTTGAACCACATCTGATGGGGTTGAAAGACCAGCACGAAAAGGAATAGAGCTTCATTCTGAATTTCTGTGTGGAACGAGTTTTCGTAACTTATGGACATAAGAGCGATTTCCAAACGTTGACCAGAATAATTTAAGGGAGATAACGTGGATATCAGTCCAAGGGAGATCACTCAGATAATTCTGAGACAAAATGTATTTATTGTTTTTAACTCTAAAAAAAATATGTTACGCTTGCACATTATGTGGGTGAACTCTTAAATTGTTATCAGGGCTGTGAAGTGAGAATCCAAGCAAATTCGTTGCTTTAGACATTGGGGTTTTGTTGATAATTGTCCGACTTCGACTCAAGAAAAAAGTAATCCATGAAAAATTGGCAAAACAAAAACACAGCAAAGTATTTGTGTTGTTATTAACCAGTGACGATGTTACAAAAAAAAGATGACAAAGATTTTGATGTTTTATCTGAGGAAATTTTCATTGTGTGTTCCTATTAAAAACTCTTTTTAAAAAGTAAAAACATAAATGTATCCAATTAATTTTCTACAAACCATGCATTGAACCCAGGTATTCGAAGCCATCGATTACACTACCTGCATCCTCGCAACTTTGATAAGGAGTTTGTTTTTTTGTACCTTGAAGGTCTTACTAAGCTTTTTTAAAAACATTTTTTTTTATTGTTGTTGCCCGTTCCCCCCCCCCCCCCACACGATTTTTTTTACCCAATGAAATCATATATGTATAAACAAATTCAAACTATCAGGTATATTTTAAGTAGGTAGCCCATAGAATGAACATATTGTTAAAGTGAAATGGCGAAAGAATGTGTTAACTAACTGTGCCAGAAAAAATAAAAGAATTAAAAAAAAAAGTTTTGACTGTGATTCAATTTCCAACCGAATTTCGTGCAACCCACGTTCTCTCTGCCTTTCTCTCTCCCATCCAAATCGCTTCTCACCCTTCCCAGCTGTCCTCTTTATTTATATCACCTGATATGCACATATGCAAATCAGACCACCATAAACACTTGCACTTATGAAGAGAAGCCCTTTTTAAATCTGCATACACGACATGCGAAACACCTCCTTCTTTTTCCTGATTGTGAGTGTTCCTCTTTATTGTCACAGAATGAAAGGAACAGTGCTTGGACAAATGGATCAGAAGGGATCTCATTAAGAATAAGATAGATACAGGATGACCAATGATCATCCCCACGCTCTTGATGGCCTTGTGCCTAATTTGTTCAAATGTATTTTTATATTTTTGCAAATAATAATTAAAATTGTAGTATCTGTTCTGTCTTCAGTTAGAGGAGGAGAAATGCTTCTTGACTGGAGCAATTTTTTGATTTTTGTCCCATCCAGAGTTCCTTTTTTGGGGAGCTGGATAACCCTCACATAAAACTTTGCCCTCGTAGGGAAACAAATAATAGGAACTTATCCAAAACAATATATAATCCAATATATGTCAGTTTACAGGAATTTATTTTCGTTTGATTTATTGGAAAATGAGTAGGCTTATCCGGTGTTGCCCGGGGCATGAATAACAAAATAAAAGAGTTAAAAAAAAGTGTGCATAAACTCTTTCTTATAAAATTTCTCTCCCCTTGATCCCCCCTCTCTTTCTCTCTCTCTCTCTTTCGCTCTCTCTCTCTTTCTCCCTTTCTCTCTCTCTTTCTCTTTCTTTCTCTCTCTTTCTCACTTTCTCTTTTTATCTCTCTTTCTCTTTTTATCTCTCTTTCTCTTTTTATCTCTCTTTCTCCCTTTCTCTTTTTATCTCTCTTTCTCCCTTTCTCTTTCTCCCTTTCTCTTTTTCTCTCTCTTTCTCCCTCTCTCTCTTTCTTTCTCTCTTTCTCCCTCTCTCTCTTTTTCTCTCTTTCTTTCTCTCTTTCTCTTTCTCTCTCTCTTTCTCTCTGTGGCAACTTGTCTATCTGTATAAAGTTATGTAAGTTTATGTTTGTATGTATTAGATTCACTCCTAAACTAATAAACCAATCCTTCTGAATTTTAGAACACAGTTGCTAAGCATAAGGGATCCCAATGTGGGCTATATTTAGTTTAATTTAGTTTTTTGCAAAAGGTGTAAAAAGTTGTTGGAAACCCTTCATGAAAATTCAGATACCTTCGTATTAATAAATTCCCCAAACTTAATTTTCTTTGAAGCAATTTGAAGGCTTTTTAGGGGCATGATATGAGCACAACCTCTCATTTCAAAATTAAAATATCAGATTTGCATTGAATTTGATCCATAGTCACTAGACACCAATTAAGCACGATTCCCTGAATTTTTATTACTTCAGACCCCTTAAGCTTAAGCTATAAATTTGAGGCATTTTCTAGAATCATGTAATGGATGTGGATCAAAATTAGAATAATGATTCTCAACATAAGTTTTAGTATCATTATATCTTGATTTTAATCTTCATAAGAAGACATAAAAGTGGTGCAAACTATTTTCTGTTCACGGGATTCATTTTACCTGTCCTGAAACGGGTATTCTTCTAGTTAAATATAATAAAAAGAAGTAAAAAAAAAAAAAAAAACTAGAAAGAAAGCTGACCGACTGTTTGACCTAGTTTCAGTGTTATTTTTTTAACAACTACCAGTAAGAATGAAAAAAATAATTTTTATCCTGCAACCTGTACTAATATGATCTCTGGTGACCAGAAGGAATGAATATTACAGAATTGTTTTTTTTTTTACCATAACCAGGTTGGGGTCACATTAAATCCGATGATGTAAGGTTTGCAAGTGTATCTTGTGTAGTTTCTGATTTTTAGCTGAACGGACATGCGACTAGGGACTGCTTGTGAATTTGATATCCTCTAGAATATCGGAGGAAGCCAGCTGAACCTGCCCTAGGTACATGTCACAGCAGGACAACTGGCCGGCCGGACGGCCGGACAGACGACCGTTACTTTATATAATTGGTAATGTAATCTTGAAATATCTGGGTTTTTTTACGGCCAAATAAACACAAGTTTATTTAGGAAAAGGCAAAATATATAATATATGAAATAAAAAATGAACTTGGACTTCTGCATCTTCAGACCCCCCCCCCCCCCCCGCTCTGCATCTTGTTTTAACAGTTTCACAAGATTCGTGGTTACATTATTTAAAAATGTCCTTCTTTCTATTTGTTTTTAGCACCCCCAGTTCCTGCATACCAACTCCTGATCAATGCTGTGACATGAACAATTCCACCAATGACCCTTACGATTCTCAAAATGGCACGGGACAGATTTCAAACTGCGAACAGTCATTTCACATATCGCCCGAATACATAGAGGAATTCGGCTACCCAGACATCTCTCTCATCGTGGAGGATGAGACGCTTGAATGCCACAAGGAGGTCCTCTCGTCTAACAGCCAATACTTTAAGGCCATGTTCGAGCGTCCGATGAAGGAGAAAAACCTCGGCACGATAGATCTGAAGTGTGTGTCGGCAACCAGTTTTAAACTCATCCTGGATTCTTGTTATCGGAAAGAGCTTCTCATCGATCGCGATAATATTTTTGATTTAACGCGGACTGCGGACATGCTGGCGTTCACGGATGTTTATGCTCGTTGCAAGGATTTTCTTTGGGACCACGCGAATCAGAATTGTTTTGCAGTACTTATGCTAGCATCGACCCTCTTCATGAAGGACTTGTACAATTACTGCAAGGCATATGCGCTGTGGTATTTCAGTCAAGTGGCGGAGGGTGATGACCTTTTGTATCTAACCAATGATGAATTGGAAGCATTCTTAAGCGACAGACGACTCAATACACCAAATGAACTGCTTGTCGTCCAGACATTGGTGAAATGGGTAAGTCGGATTTTATTCTTTTCAACTGTTTGAGTAGAAATTCTATCAAGTCGGTATTTACCTGCCTCCTCATGAGGGCTGGATGTGACACACGGTTGGGCTTACCATGGAGTATAGTCATTACTGAATTTCACATGTGCCTTCATGGCCTGTAACAATTTAAAACTTTGTAAACTGTGACACATCTGTATAACTATAACTAATATAACTGACTGTGTTCTTGCATAACTAAAAATAATAAGTCTCTTTACTTCTATATTATAATTATAGTTATTGTGTTTTTGAGGTTAGTCTGTTCGTATGCAAATAGAAACATGTGATTGGTTGACAGAAAAGGCTATTCAGTATTAGTTCAAAGCAACTTATTTTTCCTTAAAAACATAATTTCTAATGTTTTTTGCCAATAAAAAAACTACATGAATACATTCATCAGAGTTACTTATTCTCTTATGCAAATACTAAATATATTTTTTTCATGAAATTCCACAAATATCTTTAGTTAGGTAAATGGAAATTAATATACCTAGGTACTGTACCAATACTGCTCAAACAGATTATTATTATTATTATTATTATTATTATTATTATTATTATTATTATTATTATTATTATTATTATTATTATTATTATTATTATTATTATTTACTCACTAGGAGTTCTCACACAGGTCATCAGTGATTGCTCACCGACAACCGGTGGTATTCCCTGGAATCTGAGTGACAACAAGTCTCCCCAGATTTCCAGTATTCTCCACCTCTTTTCGATAGCCACCGCAAATAAATGTGCAGTATCACAACAGCCGTTTACCATTGATTTCTCGCCGGCAAGGACCATTGGTGTTTTCTGGGGTTTGGGTGGCAGTAAGTCTCCCCGAGGTCCCAGCAGTTTCTGCACTTCCAGTGGAGGTCTGGTTTGTGCTGTCCCTCCTCGGTCTTCTCATCCTCCTTGACCCTATGCAGATATTTTGTGTGGTGTCAGCCTAGACTGGTACCATTTAAAAAAAAAAAATTTTTTATCATATATATATTTTTATTTTATTTTATTTTTTATTTTTTATTATTTTTTATTTTTTATTTTATTTATTTATTTATTTTTATTTTTTAAATATTTTTTATTCATTTTTTTGGGGAGGGGAGCTGATTATTTTTTATTTATTTTTTGAGGGGAGCTGATTATTTTTTATTTATTTATTTATTTTGTGGGGTGGGGTGGTGAGCTTATGGTGTTACTTGCTATTTCTGTTCATTGGTCCATTTTTGTGTTGTGTCAGTTGAGGCCGTAGTAATTTATTGGGGGGAGGGGGGCTTATTAAGTGATGTTTCTTGCATTTTCTGTTTCTTTGTTTGTGGTGTGTTCTTTCATTAGTTTTGTTTTCTTCCTGTGTTAGATTCCGTATGATCCTTCATAGCTTATGCGGGTTAGTTTCCGCATTCAATAATTTTTCTTAAGATTGTAGCTGTTTTGATCATTGCTGTCCTTTGTACAGTTCCAATGATTCCTTTGATCCCAATTTCTCCCAGTCGTTTTTCCAGGTTTTTGGGGATTGTTCCTAGTGCTCTTATGATTATTGGTATTATACTGACTTTCTTCATGCTCCATATTCCTTTCAGTTCTCTGGCTAGTTCTGTGTATTTGCTTCGTTTTTCTGTTTCTTTGCTTTTCACTCTGTGGTCTGCTGGAACGGCGAAGTCTACGATTTTGCAAGATTTTTCCTTCTTGTTGATTATTATAACATCCGGTCTTCTTGCTTGTATGAGTTTGTCTGTTTGTATATCCATATCCCAGATGAGTTTGTGTTTTTCGTTTTCCAGTACTGTTTCTGGCTTATGTTTGTACCATTTGTCTGTGTATTCGAAATTCAATTGTTTGCACAGTTCCCGATGTACTGCTTTCCCCACACAGTCATGTCTGTTCTTATACTCGTTCTGGGCTAGTTTGCTACATTCACTTATTATATGATTTATTGTTTCGTCTCTTTGTCCACAGAGTCTGCATTTACTGTTTTCCTGAGTTTTATCTATTTTAGCTTTAATGTAGTTTGTCCTAATTGCATTGTTCTGTGCAGCCATCAGTAGAGATTCCGTTTCTCTGTTCAAGTGTCCTTTTCTTAGCCATGTCCAGCTGTTTCCGTTGGTTTTTTCTCTTGTCAGTCTTCTGAAGTGTCCATGTAGTATTTTTTTTTCCCACTTTTCTTTTCTTGCCGTTTTGTTTCTGGTTTCGGTGCTTCCCGAGTTGTTCGTTCGATTTGTGTCTCTTGCTGCGGTGATAAGGATTTCCCTGTGTTGTGTTTTTTCAGCTCTTTTTTTGAGTCTTCCACACAATCTTCTATATTTACCAGTCCTCTTCCCCCTTCGTTTCTTTTCATGTAGAGTCTGTCCGTATCGTCTTTTGGGTGTAGTGCATTGTGCATGGTCATTAATTTTCTGGTCCTCTGGTCCAGGTGCCTGAGTTCTTCTTTGGTCCAGCCTATGAATGGTCCAGAGTATCTTATTAGTGCTACTGCCCAGGTGTTTATTCCTTTTACTAGGTTCCTGCTATATAATTTCGTTTCTAGGAGTTTTCTTGTTCTTCGTAAATATTCTTTTCCAATCTTCTCTTTCATTTCCTTAGATTTGATGGCGTCTGCCTCCAGAACTCCAAGATATTTGTAACTATCCTGTTCGTCTAGCACCCTCATTTCCTCTTGGGTGGGGAGTTCTATTTTCTCTGTTGTCTCCAGTTTTCGTTTTTTTATTTCTAGTAGTGCACACTTTTCCATTCCGAATTCCATTTGGATGTCCTGGCTGAAGATTCTGGTCATATTTATCAGTTTTTCCAGTTCCTTTTTGCTTTTTGCAAATAGTTTTAGGTCATCCATGTACATCAGATGGTTTACTCTTATTTCTGTGTCTGTAAACTTGTATCCGGCATCACATTTTCTGAGTATATAGTTAAGTGGCATCATAGCTATTATGAACAGTAGTGGTGATAGGGAGTCTCCTTGGAAGATGCCTCTCTGTATCTTTATCTCAGTCAGCTGTTGTCCTCCGGCTGTCAGTTCCAGTCTCCATGTTTCCATTGCTTTCTTAATAAGATTAATCATCCTTTCAGGTATTTTGTATATTTTCAAACATTCAATTATCCATGCTTGAGGGATTCTGTCGTAAGCTTTTTTGCAGTCAATCCATGCCATGGATATGTTCTTTTTCCTGTTTTTTACCTCCTTCAGTATCTTTTGATCGATGTATAGGAGGTCATGCGTCCCTCTTTTCCCTTTACGGCATCCTTTTTGTTCTTCGGGGAGTAGTCCACGTTAGTTTAGGGACTGGTACAGTTGTGCGGTCAGGATTTTCCACATTGTTGGTAAACAGGTAATTGGTCTGTAGTTGCCTGGGGTTGTTCCTTTTCTGGCTTCTTTTTGTATAAGCGTTGTCCTTCCTTTGGTCATCCACATTGGTATGTCTGTTTTGTGGATACATCCTCTCAGATTCTGCGCCAGTCTTTCATGTAGGGTTGTGAATTTTTAAAACCAATATGCATGTATTCCATCATGACCTGGTGCTTTCCAGTTTGTCATTTTCCTCAGGGTGTCCTTAATGGTTTCTTTAGTAATCTCTGTTTCTGTTCCTTCTTCTATTTCCTGTAGTTCATTTTTCATGTTTTTTAACCACTTGGCATTTTTGTTGTGTGTTTTAGGATTTTCCCATATCTTGCTCTAGAAGTGTTTTGTCTCTGTCGGGTTAGGATGTTCTGATGTTATTCGTTCTCCGTTTACGTTTTTGTAAAACTGGCTTTCATTGTTTTCAAAGGTCCTGTTCTGTTTTTGCTGTTCTGATTTGTATCTATATCGTCTCAGTCTTCCCTCTATTGCTGCTATCTTTTGTTTTAATTCTTCATGTTTCTTATTCAGTTTTTCCTTGTCGACCGGATTTCTGCTCTTCCATTTTTTCCTATTTTCTTTCATCCTGTTTACGGTGTAAGCTTCTTTTCGGAGTTTGGTTATCTGGGTTTCCAGTCTGATTTCCCATCCAGGTTTTATCGGTCCTTTCTTTTGGTCAGGCTATTTTTCTTTTCTAAGTTTCATACTTACTGATTTTGCCCCCGCATATATCAAGTTGTTTAGGTCTGTGATGGTGTCTGTTGGGACGTACGCGAGTACCTTGTTTACTGTCTCTGTTTCAGCTTTCAACTTCTTCCAATCTTCGTTCCTTAGAGATGGGAGATTTGTTTTGTTCTCAGACATGTATCGTTTGATGTTTTCCACTTCTCTTGTTTCTTCCTCGGTGAGTTCTACTTCGGTGAGTTCTGTGATTTCGTAGTCTTCGACCTCTTCCGTTACTGGGTTTATGTTTTGTCTGTCATCTTCCTGGGGGGTTTTGTCAGGCGGTGTTTCTTGTTCTGTTCCATTCTTCTGCTTGATTTCCGTCAGTTCCATCTCTGAGAACCATCCTCTCTTGAGGATCTGTTTTGCTTGGTCTGCTATCCTTTGTTCCGTTGTATAGTAGCCAGTAGCAGTATCCCAAAGATGTTTCAATCGTTTCCGGTAGCCTCTCTTTTGTAGTAGCATTCCATCACTAGTCTGTTCTCCTTTGTGGTCCATTTCTTTCTATATTTTTTAGTTTTTTTTTCATTTCTGTTTTTTTGTGTTGGGTCTGTGTTTTTGTCATAACTGGAATTGGAGAGGAGGATTATTATTATCATCATCATCATCATCATCATCATCATCATCATCATCATCATCATCATCATCATCATCATCATCATCATCATCATTATCATTATCATAATAATAATAGCAGCAGCAGCAAAAACTACCTACCCTCTGAGCAGCAATAATCGGATTTACAGAAAAACAAAGAAACAATTTCAATTTTTTTCACATTTTGATAATTTGGAGAAAAACAACAAAAAAATGATTGCCATGGTGTTATTTGATATATTCCAATATTGAGAAAATATACTGTGTATGAACATAGTCATATTTTATTAAGTCGGAATAAAAAGTTATTTTATATGGTCTTTTTGATATTCAAATTCGTTGGATTTAATTTTGTATAAGCATAAAAATGAAAATGAATTCCCCATTCAAATCTGGTTGTATATAGAATGAATAACGAAAAAGCGGAACTTTGATTTGTCAAATAAAACAATTACCAAGTAATTTGAAATGGTTACTTGGTGCTTTCTGCTTTATTATTAAAGACAGAAAAATTACAAAAAGGAATTTAGATAAGCCTATAAATATAGTTCGGATGAATACAAAAAAAACTTTTGCATTTATTCATTTAGAAGACAGAAAAAAAATTACTGAAGCTTTTAAAAAAATAGGAATCTATTTGTATTTATTTTTTTTGTAATTTAGAAAGATGAAAGCAGGGGGACTTTTTTCATGGCAATTTTTTTCACTTCGTTGACAAAACTATTCCATATATATAAGAAAGTAGGAGAATCAAATTACAAATGAATCGTACAGAATATTAATTTATTAGAAATTGTTTATAAAATAAATATGCAAATGAAGTATAAAATTGGCTGTGTTTTTTGTAAGTTTTCTGATCAGTATATATCGCGTATATGAAAATATTTTGTTGTATCATTGAATTAGGTAAATCTAAAGTGTTTTTTATATAAATATAGTTCAGATAAATGGAAAAAAACTGTTGCATTCATTGATTTAGATCAGGGGCGAGCAACCTTTTCAAAGTGAGGGCCAGATGAGACTTTTGGAAGGAGATCGCAGGCCGGAGTGAAACACGAAATCTCAGAATTACTATATTTTGTTTACATGAATAAATTGTACAAAAATTGCATTGAACACTCTACAAATCTGATATTTTTTCTCAAGAGACTTCTGTATGTAATGTTATAAAAGGCGCCGACGAAGAGCCATTTTGGAATCATAAAAAATAATGATGGGAGAAGTAGCAAGTTGATCCAGCATTCGTTTTGACACACCTCACATAGGTTATATGTTTCATGCCCTTTCCTCGTCTCTCGTTTCCTCTTTTCCTCTCTCTTTCTCTTTTTCTATTTTTATTTCTTAATAGTTAAAAAAAAAATGAAATATACATGCATCATCGCTCGCTGATATTTATACATTTTTATCTCACTGTAAATCTTAATTGAAACCTACTTTTACGTCTATGTCACAAAATGATATGAGTTTTACTGGGAGGTCCGCGGGCCGCATTGCAATAATACAGCATAGCAGGGTGTCGGGCTGGACACTAAGCCGTCGCAGGCCACATGCGGCCCGCGGGCCGGAGGTTGCCTGCCCCTGATTTAAATTATACTTTCCAAATAAGGTGGGGGAAATTTTATATATTTTTCATGAAAAATGTAAACATTACTAAACCAATTAAATTGTTTACCTTTTGTTTTCATTTTTCAATCAGAATGGTGAGATAGATTCCCCATTTTAGCTTCGAATTTTGTAAATAAGAATTTGAAAAACAAACTTTTAATACTTTTAATTACCTTTAAAAAAAAATGGTATTTAATTAGCTAATTTTAAAGGAAGATATTTATTTATTTTTAACAAAAAATGTAAACACAACTAAACATATTAAATGTTTTAAATTAAAAAATACAAAGCAATTTTTTAAGCGGTAGTGTGTGTGTGTAGGGGAGAGTTAAAAAAAATATGTTTTACTCAGAGAATTCCATATTGGGAATAATTGCGAATTAGGATTTAGCTTTGAATATTGCAAACAAAAATTTAAACGTATTGACTGCCAAATTTCAGCCTCTGTCGCATCTCTGCAGTATTGCATCCCATTGTTTTTACACTTTTATTGTCATTAATTAAGGGTATGACTACATATCAACCAAACCATTTCATTATCACATCACTACAGTATAAATCTCTATGCATGAGTGGATGAAGTGTGTGAGGTGCGCTGAAGAAAAATTCCTACCAGTAAAATACATAGCCCTGTTGTACTCGCATACCCTTAATGACAATAAAAGTGTAAATATTTTGGAATTTCCTTGCTTTTGTGCATTTAGTGTATATGAATTTTCATCTTTACCCTATTAAGGGCATATTATTTCAGTATACTGCCATTTATCATGGAATGTCACTACTTTTGTAAAGGCTATGCCTTAATACAATAGTCATTTTTAAGGTTTTTTGGAATGTTCTGGAAAACTGAGGTATATGGTTAACTGAAATTTAAATGCCATCAACTAGACCCTAGAACCTCTATCTCTGCCAAAAATCAGCTAAATCCATCAAATAGTTGATGAGATACAGGGTGGCACATATGTATGTACGTACACACGGATAACACAAAATCATGCATGACCTTTCTGGATCTCTGGGTTGCCTTGACTAATGATGCTGAAATTCTACACACTTATAGAACCTATCAAATAAAAATGTTGTGCAAAGTTTTAACTAATTTGGTTTATTGGTTTTTGAGTTATGATTGATCAAAGAAATGAGATTTCAAGCATAGGCCATTCTTGAAGTCTATTCAGGGATAGAGCGCTCTCGCGCCTCCCTTGATTACTCTTCAGACCGCTTGTCTTTGAAATATCTCCACGTTCAGAAAATAAAATGTCATGTGAACAAACATCTTGTTGTCTAGCTCCCCATTCAAGTTGACCCTTTTTAATCTCGCCAATACCATAGTAGCCCCTTACGGATCAGTAGCAACATGCCTTATTTAAGAAATTATTTATTCATTTAACGAAGTTATTTATTTATTTTTGATGGAAAAAGATAAACACTACTAAACAAATCAAATGCACAAAATGTAAAAAAAAAAAGCAAATTTTTTTTTTTACATTTTGTGCATTTGTTTAGTAGTGTTTACCTTTTTCCATAAAAAAAAAAAAATAACTTTGTACAGTTAAAAAATATACGATTAAAAAAAAGTACAAGTACATTTGTAGATTAACACCCTTAGCTGAATCACCCCCCCCCCTCCAAAAAAAAAATTAGGTTCTACTTTTTTAGCAAAAAGAAGAAAACAAAAACAAAAAAAACAATTATTTTAGAATTTAGTTGAGGGTGTCAGTTTATATAAAGTATGTTACAAAAACGATATTTACATTCATATAAAGTATGTTACAAAAACAATATTTACATTTATATAAAGTATGTTACAAAAACGATATTTACATTTATATAAAGTATGTTACAAAAACGATATTTACATTTATATAAAGTATGTTACAAAAACGATATTTACATTTATATAAAGTATGTTACAAAAACGATATTTACATTTATATAAAGTATGTTACAAAAACGATATTTACATTTATATAAAGTATGTTACAAAAACGATATTTACATTTATATAAAGTATGTTACAAAAACGATATTTACATTTATATAAAGTATGTTACAAAAACGATATTTACATTTATATAAAGTATGTTACAAAAACGATACTTACATTTATATAAAGTATGTTACAAAAACGATATTTACATTTATATAAAGTATGTTACAAAAACGATATTTACATTTATATAAAGTATGTTACAAAAACGATATTTACATTTATATAAAGTATGTTACAAAAACGATATTTACATTTATATATAGTATGTTACAAAAACGATATTTACATTTATATATAGTATGTTACAAAAACGATATTTACATTTATATAAAGTATGTTACAAAAACGATATTTACATTTATATAAAGTATGTTACAAAAACGATATTTACATTTATATAAAGTATGTGACAAAAACGATATTTACATTTATATAAAGTATGTTACAAAAACGAGCATTTTCTAGGGATTGATATTAGATGATTTGTTACTTGGTCAAAAATAGGTGCAAATTGGAAATGGGGTTGTTGCATAGTTGCTGCTTAGTGTATTACTTTTGCAATGTAAAGAATACAATATTCTCTTCTACATGCAACCACTTTGTGTTTCACAACTTTGCAGCAGACACATGCCAATCGTGGCCGTTTGTCTTGTGGCCTATCTGTGTAGCATTACGGAGGACAAGGTCTTCTTGAATCATAAAATTTTACTGTTCTTAAATAATCACCTTAAAAGAAAAATCTGCTTTTATGTTTTTAGTAAGAGTTAGCATTCCTAGGCATATTGAACATAGAAATATTTACAAAATAAATGTGAACATAATGGATCCCGGACAACGCAGCTTGTATGTTTGTCGATTTCGTTAATTAATAGCTTTTATCCGACAAAATTAGTGTTTTATTCTGGTTCAGCAATTTTTTTTTTTTTTTTTAGTTCAACGTTGGTACATGTTCTTAACAAGAAAAAAATTCTATTCAATTCGTTTGAGGAATTATTTTCAAAATTACACCATCTTATGTAAAAAGGGAAATGTTTTGATGACTAGAGAGTTACTTCCCTGTGTTTGGTTTATTTTTCACTTTTTTAAATAAAGGACAGAAATCATTTTTACATTTCGGTCACGGAAAGTAAAAATAATCCTTAGCAACGCCAGGTAGGCACAGTTTGTAATATATGTGTAGGTATAGGTTCTTTAATCCCAACAGATTATCTGTATGCCGGCTCGTCACATAAACAACTGGAGTCTTGTTTGGTAGATGCCACATAGCAGGTAGTAGGTGTCACAATAATGTTGCTCTCTTTCTTTTTCCCTTCTTGTTGCAGTTGTCTTTTTTTATGACAGCAGTTGTAAAAAATACAGCACAAAATCATTTGGGGTTTAACAATATTTTCAGGGCATTTTCTTCCTTTTACAGTATACATACATGATACCTTGTTTGTCTTTCCCTTACCCATACCCCATACCCCATATAGGAAGGGAGTAACTATCCCAAACATGAGCATTTTCTTTCACGATTCAGAAAAAAAGAGTAAGATTGTATCAGCTTATTCACAAGTGCTACTGGTGACTTCTTGTCTGTGATGCAATATCCTGACACGTTACCCTTAATTCTAATTTTAACTTCGAATGGAATTTTCCAATTTCTCTTTACTCTATCCTTATGTGGAAAATTCCGTTTTTAACACTATTTTTACACACTTGCCTCCAATCTTGCTATATCTGTGTCATTGCCACAAAGTGAAAATGATGTAAGTGTGTCTCTTTTGTTTAGACCTGTAAAAATCTGTTATCGTTTATGGAGAGTCAGCATTTCATTTGAAGATGTCTTCTGGGTACAGGAGTTACATACTTTCAAGCGTTGCCTTGTAGTGATATTAGATTTGGGTGCATAAAAATAATGTTAAAAACGGTATTTCCATCAGGTGAGGTTAAGAAGAAAAGTTGAACATTTCATTAGAAGTTAAGATTGGTATTAGAGCGACATGTCAGGATATAATATAGTCAGTAAGTCTGAAGTGACACTAGCAGATAAGCTGATCAAATCTTTCTCTTTTTTTCTGAACTGTACGAGAGAAAGCAGTCATGGTTAGTACAGCTGCTCTCCCTCCCCTATGAAGGATGTGTTGAGGGAAGAACCACGAGTATTATGTATATATGTTGCAAAAGGAGTACAAAACCTCCGTAAACATTGTTAAACCCCAAATTATTGTCTGCTGTCTTTATTAATAACAAAAAGAAAAAGAAAGCAACATCTGCTACTGCTACATGTCATCTACACAACAAGGCTCTAGCTGTTTATGTGATGAGCCACCGTCCGGATAATCTTCAGGGATCAAAGAATTAGTCAACTGTAGTCTTACAACCGTGTAGTGATTTTGAACCTGTTAACATTTGTTGTTTTCTTACGCTAAATTCTATTCTTAATTTTATTTCTCCCTTCTCTTGTTTTCTCAGTTTTATTTTTGTTTGAAAACCTGTTGTCTGTTTTTACAAACCATAAAAATGGGTTAGGGTTAGGTGATAAAAATGGGATGCATGATGGAAACCTGAACTCTAATTTTTTAAATGTGCACATAACCATCTGTCGGTTTTAGGGTTAACCATCTGTGGGGTTTTAGGGTTAGGGTTAACCATCTGTGGGGTTTTAGGGTTAGGGTTAACCATCTGTGTGGTTTAGGGTTAACCATCTGTGGGTTTTAGGGTTAGGGTTAACCATCTGTGGGTTTTAGGGTTAGGGTTAACCATCTGTGGGTTTTAGGGTCAGGGTTAACCATCTGTGGGTTTTAGGGTCAGGGTTAACCATCTGTGGGTTTTAGGGTTAGGGTTAACCATCTGTGGGCTTTAGGGTTAGGGTTAACCATCTGTGGGGTTTTCTTCTATACAAAATGTTGACCTTTTCAGTTCTCAATTTTGGGTGTGTGATGGAAACTTGGTTCCTATTATTGAATTGTTGATTTCACATTTATAATCAACGCATGTTTTCTTTTCTTCAAGGTTGAGCATGACGCTGAAAACCGCGGTGAGAATTTTGAATCCCTCTTTCATTCTTGTATATGTTTCTCGTCGCTCGACGCAGAAGAGATTCAGAGTTTGCAGTCTTTCAAATTATTATCCAAATTCCCCAAGTGCCTATCTACCTTATCGTCCATTTGTGACCAGTCGGCAAGTAATGGACTTCAAAATGATGACCATCAGGTAAGTTTGTTGGAGAAATTCTTTTGGTACTTTCCAGTAAATGGAGGTCATTTTCAAAAATGTAAAAATTAAAAAAAAATTTTGGTGCTTGTGCAGATGAGCGGCCGTACGAAAAAATTATTTTTTTATAAAAACAGTATTATGTACTTATTCAGTGTTATTTTCTTACTCACTGTAGAAAAAAGTAGAAAAACTTATCCACTAGAACTTTAATTACAAGTATTTTTCCATTTTTCGTATCATAACAACGATTCGTTCAGTAAGCATCAATCTTTTTTTTAAAAATAATTCAAGGGCAGATAATTCGCAAGGGATATAATCACGCAATTTAAAAAAAAAACTACATATATAAAAATTAAGTTTATTCCAATAAAACAAAATTAATTTCGTTTATTTACTTTCATTTTGTTTTATTGGAATAAATTTAATTTTAATATATATAGTTGTTTTTTAAAAATTGCGTGATTATCTCCTTTGCGAATTATCTGCCCTTGAATTATTTTTAAGAAAAAAGATGGACACTTACTGAACGAATCGCTTTTTTCTACAGTGAGTAAGAAAATAACGCTGAATAAGTACGTAATACTGTTTTTATAAAAAAATAATTGTTTCGTACGGCCGCTCATCTGCATAAGCACCAAAAACTTTTTTTAATTTTTACATTTTAATGTTGGCGAAACTATTAACCAAGAAACATTTGCTTAAAAAACAGTTGTTGCCGTGTTTGTGTTAACAAGAAAAAAATTGACAAAAATGTAAAAAAAAAACATTGAAAAAATTACAAAAAACAAAATCATTTGCTTAACAAATCAAACAAAATCATCATGTGAAACTTTCCGGTCCACAAAAAAACAAACATTTTATTTAAAACATTTGATTAACAATGGTTCCTTTGACAAAAAAGAACAAAAATAAGCATCTAATTACTAACAGTTGTTTAGCTATGGTTTGTTCGTTCTTTATTTGCATATATGTATTTTAGTTTTATTTTCTTTGAGCGTAATTTATTGGCCGCCAATCTTCAATTTAACATTTGGCAGTTTCGCCTCGTCAACTCTCGGGCACTTCCATAACCTGCCTGAACGTTGACGACGCGAAGTCACGCAAACATCGTGCGTCAGCTATAGGAGTACCAAAATTTAACATGACCCCCACGAAGTGTAGAGAAGACTATGTAACTTGACTTCAATATTTTCTAACTTTCTGAAACTGACTAAGCAGTAGCAATTTTGATAATTACTCAACCTGGATTTCAGAATTCTCAACCACCACCCGGACTTAGGGTTAGTTTTAGTGTTAATGCAGGCCATGTTTTCGTCCTCATTATCGTCAAGTTATCTAATTGCTTTTTCGGTGTTCGGAAGATGTCATATTTTCATTGTTTTTCCTAAGAAAAACTTTAAACAAAAAAGGAAAGCAAACAACTCTGTGAAATGTCTAGGCTATTTGGCTAGGAACAAAGTGTAGTATCTGTTCTGGTGCTGCATTTTGTCTATTCTGTTCTCGGTCACTGAAAGAGAAGTCCTTCGAGACTGAGGCAATTTAAATTTTTTTTCCAATGCAGAGTGCCTCTTTATGGGGAGATGGATTTTCCCCACATTTAAAACCGACCTTGTGTCTAACTTAGCCCTTGTGGGGAAGCAAATAAATAGGAACTAACTCTGTGAAATTTGATCAACAATTTTATTTTCACATGTTTGGTTCCTCATTTCTAGAAAAAATTTCTTCATTTTTAAATAAACTGTAGAATATTTTAAAGTTGAATTCTTATCGTCATGTTTGCATCAATACAATTTCTTATGAACCTTTTTTATTTATTTGGAAATACTCACTTCATATTCATTGCCTCTACCGACAGGCCTTCCCAGGCAATTTTTGTTGCTCTACCTCTAGGGCGCTAGTTTCAAAATCCCACTTTTTGACCTTGTGTCACATCTTCCTGCCGTGAGGGGAGGGAGATAAATAAACTCACTTCTTATTCATTCAAGAGTAAGTAGTTTAGCATTCTTCTTTAATGACATCATAAAATGAAAGTAAAAAAAGCTTTTCCTGGAAAAGAAAACTTCAATGGGAGACTCTCCCTCTCCACCCCTATCACTTTTTCAGATTACTTGTCCCCCTTTGTTTTATCTTAATGATTCTATTTTTAGTAAATTTTAATAGCAAACTGACCCCCCCCCCCTCTCAGAGCTAAAATGATTTTTTTTTAATTGAAATTTGCAACCAAATTAATTTAAATAACAAAAAAAATCTAGAAAAATCATCCATTTCTATCTTTTTTTTTAAAATGCTTCACTGTTAACCAAAAGTACAATTTAAGAAAAAAAAATTATATATTATTTATTTTTGAGTGAATGTAAGAGGCTGTCTTTTAGAAAAATGGCTAATTTGAAATGTATTAGGTTTATGGAAAGTTCTATATTTTAGGATATTTTGTTTGAAATAATATAACTTGCCACTTGAAATCTTGACAACTTACAAGAAGGCCACTGCAAAGTATAACATCTCTTCATAGTCAGCTTCAGTTATGTTGGGAATTCTGTTATAAAAAAGAAATTTAGTCCCGTAAATGCACGGACATATACCAAGTGATTAAATGATGGGCTTTATTTGCTGATACGAACGTTCGCAAATGGTCGAGCTTGGACTGCCATTTTTTTTTAATGTCTATTATTTACCCTACTAAGCAATGGGGATTAGAGCCCCCTATTGCATACCATCTAGATTATTCAGCATTAATATGGTTACAATTATGATGGTATCATGAAACGAGGAAATCAAGGAATTAAACTTACTTGGCCAGTTCCCGGGTCCTGTTTTGTGCCTGACTATATATGTCTGGTGACGATTCTCCATGGGGTCGTCTCTCTGGCCTGTTCGTTGTCAATTACAAATAATTTGTACTCAAAAAACATGTTTATTTTAATTCTTCAGGTACATTATTCAGGAAGAGAGAGAGAGTGAGAGAGGGGGTTTATGTCTGGCTATTTTTAAGCATTACATCTTAAAATGTGTATTCGCCTTGTCTCAAAATGAATTCTATTAAATTTCTAGCATGTTGATTGATACTTCTGCCTTGCCTCTTCTGTTCCCACATCTCTCAATCCTAAAAACTTACATTCTGCCTTCATCCTTTTCAAGGCCATCTTAATGTATAAAATCACTTCATAGGCAGCTCCATAGTTATATTTGAAATTTTTTCATAAAATGAAAATTCAATCCAACAATGCAATTTGTCATTTATACAAGTTCCGACCCAAAATTTGCACTCATTTACAAAATTAAATTAATTTTTATGCACATTTCTTTTTATTTATGGCGATTTGCATTCATATTTAATTATCCTACCAGAATCTTTGGAACATATTACACCTAATATTAATATCTTTATGAAGAGAGATGTAAAAACTAGCAACCTCGACTGAAATATTTTGATATTATTGTTGCCGTGAACTTTCGGTAATGATAAATAATGAGATTCTACTGTGTTTAGGCGAGTTCATGTAAGTATCCTGAAAACAATATTTTAGTCTTTAGTGTGTGGGGTTCAAAATAAGCTAAAATAAGTATTTTTCAAAATACTGCAGCCTGTTTAAAGGTCAATTCAGTTCAAATAACAAAAAATTCTAGAAAAATTATCCATTTTTAGTTTTTACAAAATGTCGCACCATTGACCAAATGTAAAATTAAAATAGAATAAAATCATTATTTATTTTGAAGAGAAAGTGGTCTTCTCAGAAAAATGTCTAATTTCAGATTTTTAAGTTTTTTATGATATATTGTTTTAGACAATAGACCTTTCCACTTTTTAAATCTTGATGACTTACATCCTGTCTCCGTCCTGCCGAAGCCAACTTCAACGTACGACATCTCTTCATAGTCAGCTTCAGTTTTGTTTGGAATTCTCTTTTGTCAAAATAATCCAATCCCAGAATTGTAACAATGCATGTTTTTCACCGAGGAGAGAAAACACATGGACCTTTACTGAGAGATTGAATGATAGACTTCATTCTCTAAAGCAGGTGTTCGCAAATGGTCAGGCCCAGACTTCCATTTCTTAAATGTCCATTATTTACCCCATTAAATAATGCGTGTTCAAATTCCTCATTCCTTACCATCTATAGTTTTTGGCATCAATATAATGACAATGATGATAGTCTCATGAAAAGAAGAAATTAAGGGCAAAAACTTATTTAGCCAGTTAGCTGACCCTTCTACTGAACAAGTCTGGTGCCGATTCTTCATGGGGTTGTCTCATTGGCCTGTTCACTGTCAATTGCAAATAGTTAATGCAAAGATGTTTGTATCCAAAATACATATTTATTTTATTGCCTCAGCTACATTATTCAGGCAGAGACAGAGACAGAGACAGAGAGCAACACAGAGTCTACTACTGGCTATTTTTAAGCATCACATTTTAAAATGTGTATTTACCTTTTGTCTAAATTAATTCTGTCTAGTTTCTAACATGCTAATTGATATTTTTCATTTCGTCTCTTCAATTCTAAAATCTGTCAATGTTGAACTCCTGCAAGGCCATCTAACTGTATAACATCCCTTCAGCTCCACATTATTTTTTTTGATTATTTATTGAAATCAAAATACTAAAGCACACTTTAAAAAATTCTTATTTAAAAAAAATTACTAAATTAAATCTGCTAAAATACATTTCGATTTATTCGTAAACAATTCGACCATTTGAATCTTTTGTTAATTGTTAGAAACAAAAATGAATATCTTTGTGACCCTTCCCTTCATAAATAGGAATTAAAACAGCATTACCTAAAGAAAAATAATTATAGTTTCATAACAATTTGGTTCAATTAATAACTTAATGACCAAACAATGTTGTAATAATTATATTTAACTTTCAAAATATTATTTTAAAAAATAAAAAAATAATAATTAATTCAGGGGGTGGGGGGGTGACGAAGTTAAAAAAATAATACTCCCCCCCCCCAAAAAAAAAAATCTGTCAATCTTGAACTCCTACAAGACCACCTCAATGTATAACATCCCTTTATAGGCAGCTCCACAGTTATGTTATGAATTCTCTTTCATAAAGCAAAAATTCAATCCAACAATGCAATCTGTCACATGTGCGCAAGTCTATAAACTTCGACTCGAACTTTGCACCCATTTATACAATTATACTCATTTTTACGCACATTCCTTTTTTATTCATAGTGATTTGCATCCATATTTAATTATTCTATCAGAAACTTTGGAACATATTGACAGATACTTTAGAAAATAAAACCTGACGTAAATATATTTATGAAGGTGGATATGTAAAAACTAAAAGCCGTGATTTTGCTAATTCTTCTTCTAAAAAAAAGAAATAATATTACAATTATTAAATAATTACATGAAAACGGCCTGAAAAAGTAGGCAATAAAAAATTATAAAAACAACCAACAATATTTTAGACTTTGAGTGGATGTTCATTTTCGCATATACCTCCGTCCTATTTGAGGGTTCTTGATAAGGTGCAGAAACGTATCTAATTTTCTTCTCTACACCCTCTACACCCTCTCTCTCACAGATGTGATGTTACTAGTCTCAGACTTGTTTGTAAATACTATTATGCAATGTGTTCTTCATAATTTTTTGATCTATTCCCTACTTCTTTTATTCCAGCTCGTTCGACTCGTTGGTCTAGTGGTCGCCATTAATTCGCTGTTTCATTGTAATACAGCTTCCTATTCCAGTAGCTTATTTCCAAGAACTGCAGGCTTGTGAAAGTCTCATCTTGCTGACCGTTTTCCTCCTACCTATAGCCTTGGCCTTTTCAAGACTAAGGCCAATAGGCATCTCTTGTCTTTGCGATAATCATCTTTCGTTCTTGTTAGCTCCTTACATTAAGTGGCTTCATGCCTTGTCTGGAGCGATTTCAATAAAAAAAATTTTTATTAAATCATGTAAAAAAAGATCTTTATTTCTTTGATGAATTAGCTACAGTTTTACCAAATTTTTAGTTGCTATAAACATCTCTATCGAACTTATCGGTTAGTCAGTCTGTCACACGTAAGTTTGAAATAGCATTTTCATAGCTTACTGTGTGGATTGAATGGCTGTATCGTTTGTTTTGTGTTTTAACTAAAAGAAAAATTATTTCTTTTCCATTTTGTCCACAGGAGGAGTTGAGAGTTGAATGCCGAGAAATTCCGAAGGCCCTCCTCTGGGTTGGTGGAGACAAAAGCAAGATGAGTAACAACCTTCCAAGTCCAAACTGGTCGATAATGCGTTGGGACCCAACCATGAAGGTCTACGTTAAGATTGACGACATGTACCCGGTTAAAGCTCCGGTTGAAGCAGATATGGGTTACCGGGTGTGTACCATGGGTGGGTATGATGCATGTATATATTTTTAAAAAGTAGAAATCATTAGAGTAGTTTTAACTTAGCTGAAATTCTTTGATAAAGTGTTGTTAACTATTATATCTCAATATATAAAACTCAATGTGTGTGATGTTTGTGTGTTCCCTATAGAAAAAAAAAGTTAAAAGATCTACATAAAATCTAAGAGTGTATTCTTATGTAAAATTTATTGGGAAAGACAATGGAAGTGTTTTCCGAATCTCTATGTGAACCCCTAAGTGGGCTATGAAAGCATAACCCGCTTAAAACAACTATTAAATCCTATTTTAATGAAATTTAAATCATATGTATAACATTTTCGGGGGAAGACAATGGAAGTAGTCTCAAATCTCTAAGTGCCCTCATAACCTAAGTAAGCTATGGGGACCGCACCTCGTTTAAAACTTCAAATATATCCTATTTTGATGAAATTTATATCATATGTATAAAATTCTCTGGGGAAGACAATGGAAGTGGTCTTGAATCTCTACGTTACCCTCAATGTGCCGGATATCTACATGCCTCCACCTCTAAGTGACAAATGGGGACAGAACCCCCTTAAAACATTAAATACATATATCCAATTTTAATCAAATTTAAACCATATGTATAAGACACTGATTCAGAGAGTTTTCCAGCATTTCATCTTCTTCCATTGGGGGGGGGGGAGGAGGGGGGGGGGTTAAAACAAATAAAATAATATGGTGTTATGAGACCAGTGAAAAAGTACATAGTAATGATCCTCATTCAATCCTGAGCAACGTCGGGTCACCCTGCTATTATAAACTAGAGTACCCGTTCTGTGAAAAATGACGTATTTTCCTTTAAACAATGAACTATTTATATCATACTCATCAAAATTATTTTTATCACAACAGTCGTTTATTGCTATTTTACATCAAGCGACCACAAACAATTCTCACTTTTTATATATATCTATATAATACTAAAACTCTATTGTTCTTGTATGTTTGCAATCAGCTTTCAGCTTTCCGGTTTTCAACATCCGGTTGCGCATGCGTAAATAGCATCGTCTTCAATCTGTTATTCCAATTCCGTTATTCTCTATTATGATTAACGAACGCATGAAATTTTTCATTCTGGAAATTTTTAAACAATTTCATTTAATTTCATCAAATAGTTTATTTGTTTTCTTCACAACTAAAAACATTCAACGGGAGGACTTCGTAAAGTCTGTCGCAGTTTCAAAAAAACTCCTCCCTTTTAAAAAACAAAAACAAACAAACAAAAAAACAACACTCATTATTAATATCAGCCATACTAGCGGTCGGTGAACGAAACCACCTCCCACTTTCCCTCTCATAGATTTCACCACTCCTACTCCCTCTGTTTTCGTTACGTACGCGAGAAAGCCTGCTGTTCCCCCTTCCTTTCTCAAATCGTCCTTTTATTATTCTGTACTTTCATCTAACAATTTCATTTAAAAGATGATATATCAAAATTTGAATTTAACTATAATAAGTATTATGGTACCTGTTCAGTGCATATTTACCTATAAGTATGGCCAACCACTTATAATTCAGTAACTGTAATTAAAAAAAAAAAACCATTATAATAAACAGAACGACTCATAGAAATCTATCTATATTCTTTTTTCATTTTAATATACTTTCATAGAAATGCTTCTGTTATGTAAAAAAAACCTATTTTCTTTATGCCACAAGTGTCATGCTCATACATGAATTCCATAGCTAATATAACAAACTGACCCAACGGGTCACGGGTGGTCTAGTATACTACTAAAACTCTGCAGATCTTTCTTGCTTGCTTGTCACTGTGCAAAGTGGATGATGACATCCATTAAAACAGAAGTGGGGACAACCATGCACAGCAGATGACGTCACAAAATACTAAAATCATCCATCAAGCCAGAAAGTAACACACGCATATAGTGATTGATTTAAAATTTTCCATTTCTTTTATTGTTTTTCTTTCTCCTTTACTTTTTTGACTTGGTATTTTTTTTCTTTCTTAGCTGTTATTCAAGCACTTTTTCTAAAAAAGAAATTTTGCGTCTTTTCCTCTTCCGTCTATTTTCTCCCCTGCGGTTCTCACGTCTATGTTTTCGATTGTAAATCTTCAAAAGAAAAAAAAGAAAATATCCTTCGCTCATCATCCGATTAAATCTTCAAATTTTAAACTGAAATCGTAATAGCTCCGAAAGTGTATTCAATGATATTGTACATAGAAAGAATAAAAAAGTAATTAGATTGACCATAGTTTAGGGTGACCCGAAGCCTCCCTTTTCATTATCAAAGATGTAGGGGAGGGCGCTACTCCTTACTATGGATTGCTCCACTTACACTTGATCCTCACCTTACTGTTGGATAGCCCTTTAGTAATTCATACCTTCGTATCTTTTCGGTTTGCTCTGTCGTCTAGTGGTTGAGTACTTTCTTTGCCTCTGCACTGTAGTGGCCATCTCCGTGAGCTGTCTGTAACAAAAGACCTTTCTCGCTTCATAAGACAACAATCTTTTCATTTTAATTACTTTTTTATTCGGCGACAGTTTCTATTGCCCGTGGAGGTGTTTTGCTATCGTTGAGAGAGAGAGGGAGAGATATTTACGAATATCATAGTTAGATTATTAATGTTTTCCTAACTATTCCTAGAGAGAGACGGGGAGGAAGGATTCTTGCGCTTGTCTTCCCATTAGGGAAAATATTCTGTATTCCTACATTGGAATCGCACGTCTTAACAGTTCGCCCTCTGTTTACAGACTAGTTCAAATTCGCTTCTTGCGAGAGCGAGTGACATCACAGGTCCCTTCGTTACCCACGCAGGGCCAGCCCTTCGCAGCTGCAGACTGACCCCTCTGAACTCAGGTCTCATCACTCGGTAACCTTGTCATGTCTGCCAGTTCCAATGGTGAGAACCAGCCTTGTTCTGCACTCGACTGCCCCGCGTTAATTCGCGCAAGTCAAACCCAACTTCCACAGATGCGTCCATCTCTCCAGGGCCATTATCTAACACTCTCATAAAGGTTTTTATAATCCCACAAGTTACGTCCGTCATTATATAACCTTACAATGGTGTGTTAGAAAGGAGGCATCAAGTACCATTTTGTTTTTAGTGTTTGGTATTTTATTTTGGCTTTTTTTAGTCTTTGGTATGACTCAACTGAGGATTGAACCCTGATCTCCCGGCCCATTAGCGAACACTCCAACCATTATGCCAAATTCGCCAGAAAGTCTTAATAATAAAGAAGAAATATTAAAACCTCATCAAACGAGTTAATTTTATTGTATTGGTTTGGTATCTCTGCTTTCTCCAATCAAACTATTTCTTCATATCAATCTATATAAATTTTCTCCCCACTCATGGGTTGAGCTTTTTAGTAAGAGAGATAACGGTTGCCACTTAAAATAAAACATTTTTCTTCATGAATAGAATTGAGCTCTCTCGGTAGTTGGTAATAGAATGCACAATTTCATGATTGCTGTGGTCTTTAAAGGCCGAAAAGAAATAAGACAACAAGGAGGTAGTTAACAAAAGTATGTATTTACAGAAAGTACAGAAGTAATGGGTTGCCAGAGACTTACCACCACTATTCATAATCTCATGTAGTCCATGTAGTGACGCAATAGAGCAGATAACCATTACATTAACCTAAAGCAAAGAATAAATATTTATTATTCTTAATTTTTAAATCAGTTAATTTATCTTTTTCTTCTATTCTCCAACTTTTTTATTAAAAGTTTAATTTTTGTAAGTGGACATGAAAAAGTCATGTCAAACTGTTCCGTTTGAGCAATTCATTTTACCCGTCTTAGGACGGGTATTCTTTAAGTTCTGTATATAAATAAAAACTCTAAAAAAAAATAAAAAATTGCTGTCAACCATTTTCTAATGAATTTCAGTTTAAAATTTGAAGTAATTCATTAACTGTTGTGGCCTTAAAAAGAAATAAGATAACAAGGAGGTAGTTAACAAAAGTATCTAGTTACAGAAGTACAGAAGTAATGGGTTGCCAGAGACTGCTTATGGATTCGTCATATCCACTCTCTCTGCTAACACCATTATCACTATTCATATAAAGACGCAATAGGGTAGATCACCATAACAATAATTTATGAGCATATTCAAATATCGATCTGGCAGATTAAATGCTATTTAGGTCTGATGGTGAGAATTCTACAAGATAACTTGATATGTTAGATATAAATCTTTGAAGTCTATCATTTACTTATCATTTATGAATAGTCGCTTCACTTTATGGCAAGTGTAATATTTATTTTACATCGATTCATTAAATATTCTTTATATTATTTGCTTCATAGATAGCAAATTTATTTTACAACTTAATAAACATTATTAAACAGCTTTGTCATTCTTGCTTTTGATATTGTTTCTCTTTTTACAATATATATATATATATATATATATATATATATATATATATATATATTTGGATGATTTTTCACTTAGAAAAAAGATTATTCAGTGAAGACCGGGATTAGTCCAATAAAAACAAGCTCGATGATACTCGATTACAGGGTACAAAGCATTTATATGTGATTTTTTTAAAGTTTACCAAAGCATTCCGTTCAGGAGTCCAATCAACACCACAAAAGATTTTTTCATTCAAAAATTATTTATTTATCATTTTTCAAATTAAAGAGTTTTTTACCTACACGTGTTTCACTACCAAGCAGGTACTTGCTTGGCAGATCATCAGGGAAATTAAGTACCTTGAATAAGAATTACAACAACCGGCAATACACAATGTGGTGTTGCTTTAATTGAGGTCACTTAAGAAGGGAAGAAAAAAAAAAAAAAAAGGATAAAAACGAAAAAATAGAGAATATCTTAGAAGGATATCTTGCACGATTTTCGCAACATTGTTGCTTCTAGGCGAAACAGCAATATATATATATATATATATATATATATATATATATATATATATATATAAAGGTGTACTAAAAGCGAACTTTTAGGAAAGGTAAAACCTATTGTGAAGAGTATACAGCTCAATATCCAGGATAGAGCAGGTAGATATGAAGAAGAATGGAAAGGAATTAGAGAAGCAAAAGCCAAATCAAAATTCAATTCAATTGCTCAGAGCAAGGTATATTCCGCAAAAAGGCAATTTATTCAAGTTAAATTTTCCTTAAGCCAGTATTTGCTTGCATTCGGGCAGAGTTTTGCCCTGTGTTTCTTTCCCTACAACTTTTATTTTATTTTTTCAAATTTTAAATCTTGGCCTTTGCCAACTTATCTATCCCAGCGACTTCCTCTGATGATAAGATTTTGATCTTTGAAAAACCTGGCTTAAGGAAAATTTAACTTGAATAAATTGCCTTTTTGCGGCATATACCTTGCTCTGAGCAATTGAATTGAATTTTGATTTGGCTTTTGCTTCTCTAATTCCTTTCTATTCTTCTTCATATATATATATATGTATATATATATATTTTATTTATTTTATACGTACATAAAAGTAATCCATGAACACGTGTTTCTGGCTCACAGCCGTCATCAGCATGGCTAACTTAGACAGAGATCGAACCTTCGATATTGATGTCTGTAGTCCAGCGTATAAAAGTATGAAGTTAAGGGCGACTAATAATGCAATTTTCTGCATCTTAATCACTTAGGAAAGTTAGCCAATCAAATAATAGTAAGCAAAATAACAACGAATGCTACAATCACCAATAAAAATAATTACATAAAAATACATTATATATATATATATATAATTATAAATTCCTTTAAATTCACAAAAAAGTGGGTTAATAGCTCGAGAGTATTTATATTATTAGAGCTCAAAATATATAATCGCAGTAAAACTTGAACAAAATGGCGGCATGAATACTCTTTTGTGGCGATAAGAAAAAAAGAAAGAAAGAAGGAAAGAAAGAAATGAAAATCGAAAAACAAAGAGTAAAGGAAAAAGTTGAAAAAAAGTCAGGGGTTACTTATTATTCTACGCTATTGCGTTTGCGTTTATATTTAAACATGGTAACATTTTCTTAACTCCGTGATTGCAAGTCTGCATAAGCACATTCTCTTTCCCATGAATTTAATACAAAAAAAAAAATTCAGCCACTACAACTCGACCAACCAGCAATATTACTGCTGACATTTAAAAGAAAATGTAGCATGGTTGGCTTGTGAGTAGAACACTGTGATATTAGTTCACTTTTCCCTGAATTTAATAACGTAATAAATTATAATGTTCATGAATTTCAACCAATTTCATATTATACTTGGTAATCATAAACAAACTCACATGAAAAGAGATATTATTTTTAAATGACTTCCAGCAAATGTTGGTTAGCTACAATCAGTAAATAATAAGATGTACTTTACCGCAGTTTCACGGTTTTATATATGATCATCAGAAGTAAAACATGGTGACAAGATAAGACCTGAGGAGATGAGTTATCTGCCCATGTTTATTTATTACTTTTAAAAAAAATATTTTAACCAGGGATGTGAGTTCTCTGCCCTTTTTGCAAAATTGCGCCTTTTTTTTTAAATTCAGAAAAAGCGAAATTCCGCTTAAATCACTAAATGTGAGTTCTCTGCTTTTTGGTCAAAATCCGCTCTTTTTAAAAAAAGAAAATGAGCAAAGCTGATTTCTGCCAAATTGCTCGAGCTTGGATTTTCTTTCTCTTTCTCTTTCTTCCTCTCTCTTGCTTTACCTTTGTTTTTCTTTTCTTGTTTTTTCTCTTCCTTCCTTTATCTCATCTTGTCATGCCTCCCTTTCCCCTTATGACAGTTGTGATTCATGAAGCATATAAGGGAGGTAAAAGACTTTTGTTTCATTAAAGAATGATTTCCTGTCTCCTTTCCTCCATATCCACACTTCAGTTTTTTCTCTTAATTTTGAGTTTTAGCTGAAACAGATTGCAGATGCTTAGGAAAATGTCGAAAATAATTGATTCAACTGTAAATGAAGTTAAATTGCAGCAAATAGATGCAGTTGTAAGTAACAAATTTAGATGTGATTTGTTAAAGAAGGGTTCTAACCCTTTCCACATTGTGCAAGGGTGTGGTGTTGTGTTGTGGGGGGTGGGACATTGTTCCCAGGTTTTGAAATGGGTGTGTGTGTAGGGGAAGGGGTCATGACCCTCCAGGTTGGGAAATTTGTAATGATGGGTTTGTCACCCCCAAGGTTGGGAAATTATTGGTAGTGGTGTGGTGGTGACCCCTCAGGTTGGGAAATTGGTAGTTGTGGGGGGCGTGACCCCCCACCCCCCGGTTGGGAAATTGGTAGTGGTAAGGGTTGTGACCCCCCCCCCCGGTTGGGAAATTGGTATTGGTGGGGGTTGTGACTCCCCAGATTGGGAAATGAATCTTGATTTCAACTTATTTTGCCATTCGCCACTCACATCACTGTTTAATTTATATATGACCCTCCCAGGTTGGGAAATTTGTAGTGGTGGGGTCGTGGACCCCCAGGTTGGGAAATTTGTAGTGGTGGGAGTCAATCAAGACAAACTGCTCCTTTCAATCTCTTAGTTTTTAACTACAGACAGAGAATCCATTGTATTAGAAGCAAACATTTCTTTAAATTCCTCAGTTTACTCATTTGTAAGTGGGCTTGTGATGCCACAGTTTTAGATTATATTTGGGAAGCAGCACAAGGCACAATCCCCATCATCACCACATCACATGGCCAAAGAGTGGTTTGAAATTTCCGTTGCATATCTTATGCTCTCCCATTTGATGTCATAACTGCAAAAGTTTTCTCTCAAACAACCAACACTTTGTACATTCGTCTTACGCAGTTGTTTTTCGTACATGTGAAATACATAAGAAGCTGATTACTTACATGGGTGTTCCATGGTGGTAGATATACATATTTATTAAAAGTACAAGCTCTTCAAAACAAACAGTGATTGTAGCTAACAGGGACAGAGATTTATTATATGGTCAATGTTTTTTTTTTTTTTAGAAATCTTATATATTTCTAACCAGGCTTACAATCATTTACCGATGGATGAGAAATATTTTACCCGATTGCATATGAATCGATACAACATTTTGTTTCATAAAACTAACAATTAAAATAAAAACAACTGTTTTTTGTGTAAAAAAAAGTTTTTAGATACATTTTTTTTACCATTTACAACATATCTCTTAATCAACACCTTTATTCTCTAGGCCATGTGAACATAGTAACATCCGAGATGGGTATAACAGTCCAAAACGTGTAAATCACAATACCTCATGGCAGAAACACCCAGAGCTATATTTATTTAAAGCTGTCCCTATTCGATGTTGTCTGGGATTATTTTTACTTTAAGTGACTGAAGATTTACATCCTCTATAAAAAAAATGTGGAAAGTAGACCAAATAAAGGGAAGTAACTCTCTCTTCACCAAAACACTTCTCTTTTTCATAACATGTCATTTTGAAAATAACTTCTCAAACAAATTAAATAGAATTACAATTTTTTTTATTGTTAAGAACATGTACCAACGTTACACCAAAACATTAATGAACCAGAATCAAACATTGATTTTGTAAGACAAAAGCTATCAATGCCCAACATTATATACTAGCTGTACCGACTCGGCATTGCCCAGGATCAATTATGTTCAAATTTGTTTTGTAAATATTTCAATGTTCTGTACCCACGCCTAGAAACACTAACTCTTGCTAATAAAAGATAAAAAAATTTTAATTGATTATTTAAGAATTTCAACATATTACCAAACTGCTGGACTGGACTAAGTAATTTTAAAAATAAATTGTGGCAAAGTATGTTATATTGCCAATAACACGGTACAACAAACACAAATAAAAATTTGCTCGTCAGAAGAATGGTTTGATCTGTCTGCTTAAATGCTATTTGTCTTTGACTTTGAAAAACTAATTGACAATGTTATAGATTAACTAGCTAGCTTTGCCAGCTCACTATCGCTTTGCAAAGTTTGCTACTTGCAATAGTTGTAACTAAAATTTAAAATAATAAACATTTCATTCATAAGTCTCTTGTAAACACAAAGCAGAACGTTCGCATTTATTCATATAAATAGATAAAAATTAACATTTATTCATATAAATAGATATTAACATTTTGGTAATTTTATACAAATTTATATATCTTTTAAATAAGACCGTAAAGAAATGAAAAGAAAGAAATCATCTCGTCCAAGTGATGTTTGTGTGAGTAAGAGAGAGAAAGCAAGCAAGCAGTCACTCTCTCCCCTCTCTATGAATTCTTTTTTTTATGTCTCGTCAGTATATCTTTCTTGCCAGCAATGTTAGTTTAATTTAAATTGCCTCTGTTGAAAAGTATTGAACAAATATTTCAAGAAAAGTTTTAATGATTAATCTTTTTTTTTATTAAATCACTTTAATTTATTAACTATGACAAAAATATTACATATATAAAGAAAAATAGGACAATAAAATTACAAATGAATAACACCACATATTAATTTATTATAAACTCAAATTTCAAATCTCATTTCTAAACATATTCCGTTTGTTCTAAGTTATCCCCCTTTGTCTGCCCATATAATAATAACGGCCCACACGTAAATTTAAATTTAGAATTGAATAAATAAAGAAAAGTTAATAAATCATATAAAATAAAATATAATAAAATTATAATAATTAGTATATAGATAAACAAATGTTAATAAGATGTTAACTTTATCTGAATAATTATTTAATTAAATTTTGACATTTTCTCCGTTCCTACTCCCAATAGTCTGATGCAGTGTTTCAATCGTTTGATTCCGGTTTCCCCCGGTTTTTCGACCCTTTCGGTCTTTAATTGTTGTCTTTTGATAATGAAAGTTTTTCTTTCGAAAATTTAAGATTACCTTTTGCCGAACTTTTTATTTACCTGACAGTATTTACTATTCTGGTATTTAATCAGTTTTTCGTGAAATTATTAATAAATCGTTTTGAGATTCGTTTTCTCTTCTCGTTTGTTTCTGTTCACACTCTCCACCTTCCGGCAACTACATCGCATTGCTACAACTTCGGATTACTAACCTGCACTTTTATTATAAACTGTTAAAAAAAATAGTTATGCAAATTAGGCATACAAATAGCTGAGTTTGGGTCTTTCGTCTGTATTATATATTTATACAGTATTTCAAAATATTATGTTGTATAATTTATTTAAGTAACAGTAACCCGTTTTAATGGTAATATAGGAGTGATAAACGAAAAAGAAAACTTTTGCATCTAGTCATTTAAATATATGAGAAAGATTTTGTACATAAGATAAAAAGAAACATAAGAAGATAAAATAAGATAAAAAAATTGTGCAAAGCAATGTTTGTGTCCCCCATTGAGCCACGTCTTTCTATTGTGGGAAGGAACACAAAGGTGAAAATGAAAAGACGAGAAAGATTTGTATAAAGAATTTTATAATCAATTGTCCAGAGAAAGAATTGCAACTGATATCAGTGTTTGCTTGTACGATTTGTTTTTAAGTTCATGAGACGTGTCTGGGTTGCAGTTAGGAAAGCATTTCGGTAGTTTTGTTCCAGTGTTTTCTGAATAAGAATTCCTACCCGGTTTTAGACCGTGTTTGACATTTTACTGTGCCACAAAAGAGATTTCCATTTGTTATAAGAATAAACAAATTCTTCCATCTACGTAGCGAAGAATGTTGATACGAAATGTACTTTGCTTCTAAAACTTTTAAATAAGAAGGGTGAATGGACATAACTATATACCCCAAAACTTTAAAAAAAGAAGATATTTTAAAATCTTCTGGAGAAAACAAGGGAGATAACTACACCACGACACTATCGTTCAAAGGGAGGTAACTCCAGACGCATCAGCTTGCCTTAGATTAAAAAAAATCAAGAAAACATTGATTTACTTATTTTTGTATGCAGGATTTTAAATTGTAATACATGAATTTTAAATGCTGCGTTGCTTATTGATATAACTAGAACTTCGGGTTAAACACATCCACAGGAAAAGTTTCTACACTGTTTGCCACTCTTTTTTTGTCATTTCTTTAGACTGAATAATGTATTCTTCGTTGTTACAGAAAAGCTAATATTTTTATATCTTAGTTTCTATGGTTGTAGCAACCACGTGTTCTGTACAGATGATACCCATTTTATGTGTTATGTTATCGTGCATAACACATCGGTATCGGAAGAAAGAGGAAAAGTCAATAGTGAAGAAACAGCTGGATTTACATACATGCACATTTATTCTCATATCAACAGTTTGTCGAAGACAGACATAAAAACGGGTTATGAAAACGTAATGTGTTGCACAATAATTAAATAAAGAACAACGGCCATTAGTACTAAAGAAGGAATACATTATGGTTTCAAATACAAATGATAAAGAACACATGTTGCTAGGGTTGTAGATAGAGAGATATGTGTGAGTAATGTATCAGTACATGTCACGTTTTGTTGTGGTGTTCTAGGACTTCATGCGACTGCTACCAGAAAAGGCTTCTAACGGATGCAGCATCAGGGTTTGTAGAGACCATGTAAATATAGACAGCCGGTCAGATCTCGTCCTAAATTCTGCACATGCGTGGAACAAGTTCTCTAACTTCCAGAGAGGAAGGCGCACTCTCTAACATTGGCCAGGATAAGTCCAAGACAACTTGGGTAATTCTGCAGTTAATCCTAACCATTAAAATGGTGTCATCTTAAATGACTTCTCCACATAACAAATGAAATTTCTTTGCCAAATAACAACTTAAAAACTAACTTTAATAACTTTCTGTTTCTACAGTTTCTTTTTACTTACCTCCCCACGAGGTCAGAGTTAGACACAAGGTAGGTTTCAATATGGGAAAAATCCAGTTCCCCAAAAATCGGCACTCTGGACTGGGACAAAAATAAAAATTACCTCTGTCTAGAAGGATTTCTTCTTCACTGACCGAGTACAGAACAGTTGTAGTATGTTATGCATTCAAACATAAGTATATTTGATTTTCTCATTCATATTAGATATCTCTTATTAATAAAATTGTGTGACTACATCTTTGTTCAGTGTCCAGTATACAAATGAAACTGGGAAAACAGTTTTTTTTTTTGTTGTAAAACCGCCCATAGCTGGAGTTTAGATTTTTTTGTGTGAACATAACTTTGATAATTACACATTGAATTATTATTTTTATTATTTGTTATTAATCGAATATTTATTGAAATAAAACATATACTAGCATAAAATAAAGTGAAATTCAAAAAATCTCTGTACCGAATAACAAAAAAAAAAAAATGAATTCTGAAAGTAAATTCACCAGAATGCATTTTGTTTTGTCATAAACAAGGTAGCCATTTTAATCTTTGTTTAATGATTGAAAAGCACAAAAAAAAACCAACAAAAAGACAGCAACAACAACAAACTAATTATTTCGTGACTCTTCGAAATTTAAAAGCATTTAAATTGTTTAATAAAAAGTCATTGCTGGCTTTTAAATTCTTGGTAAATCTTTATGTATCAAGATTCAACGTTTTAGGAGCTATTTATATCCATTAATTTTATAAAAAGAAATAACAACAATATTATCGTTACACAATTTCTTATAGTTTTATAATTATTTGGGTCAATTAAATATTCAATGACCAAAAGTAATAATTAATTTCAACTTTTAAAATCCGATTAAAAAGAAAGTAAAAATAATCCCGGGCAACGCCCAGTAAGTGCAGCCATAGGTGTGCAGAATGGGATGGTGGCTCTAGGCATCCAAATTCAAACTATCTCTCTTTCTCATAATATTTCTCAGTACTAGGACTTGTACTTGACCCTTTAAGGCATACAATTAAGGAGTTGGCCCCGGGGCATCACTAGACATGTGCGATTAGTTAATAATACTGTTTGTATAAATCTTTGCATATTTATATTTTCTGTATAAAACGCCAGTAATTTAAACAGAAAATCAAAAGCATGAACTTATTTTTATATTTAAAAATCCTAATCATTCGCTCAAAAACTATCAGCTAGTTAGTAAGTAAAAAAAAAATACATGACTGATAAAACCTCGATCGAGAAGGGGGTAGGTAACAGCAAAAGAAAAGGTACTGATATCGATCCTGAACCAGTTTTCGTGAGGTTCGACTCGGAAGCGTTCGACTGTCCTACGCAAACGCCCGAGAGTTGACGAGCCGATTTGTACCAGACGACAATTTTGATACGGTGCTGCGTCCTATGATAATAATGTTTTTTTTTGTTTTTTTTTTGTTAGGGTTTAGGGTTTGGGTTAGGGTTAAAAATATTTATTTGATAACAGTAACTTCGCTATGTTTTGCTTGTTTTTTTTTGTTTTTTTTGTTGTTTTTTTTGTTTCTTTTAGAAAATTTATTGAAAATATAACATACAATCACAGGACGCAGCACCGTATCAAAATTGTCGTCTGGTACCATTCGGCTCGTCAACACTCGGGCGTTTGCGTAGGACAGCTGAACGCTTCCGAGTCGAACCCCACGAAAATTCGGTCAGGATCGATATCAGTACCAAAGAAATAAGGCGCTCTTGTATAAGCAGTGACCGATCTGAGGGGGACAACTCTACCTTACCCAGCCGCCGCCATTCCGAACTCGCCCACACTTCGGCAAGGGAGACAACTTTCACACACATTTATACAAACCCTTTATAACAATTAATGCGTTAGAAATAGCTTTTGAATGCGTTCAGAGTAATTTTTAAACAATTAATAAAAAAAACATGTTACGGGTTTTAAATGCACTTTTAATCACTTTTATTTACATGCCACAAATTGTATACACTAAAAAAAAATAAAAAAAAAATGTTACGATTTTGAAATGCGTTCAAAATAACATTTAAATACGTTAAAAATAACTTTTAAACAATTAATTTAAAAAATGTTACGGTTTTAAATGCGTTCAAAATAACTTTTAAACACTTATTTACATGCCACAAATTGTACACACTTTATAACAATTAATAAAAAAAAATGTTACAGGTTTTAAATTAATTGTTTGAAGGTTGTTTTGGGCGCATTTCAGAATCGTAGCGTGTTTTTTATTAATTGTTGTAGGGATTGTAAACTTTGTGTCAAAGTTGTCTCCCTTGTCGAGTTCGGAATGGCGGCGGCTGGGTAAATTAGAGTTGTCCCCCTCAGATCGGTCACTGCTTATACAAGAGCGCCAGAAATAAAACGAAACTACCTACCCATTAAATCAGAAAACAAAAAAGAAAAGGAAAAAGTGACTTGATAATTACCATAAAAAAAGTATTGTTTTACTTCAATTACAGAAAAGTATCGTTGCCCTTAATTTTAACCAAACTTATCATCCAAGGGAAGTAACTCTGAATATCTTTTTAAAGAGTGATTCCCACCTTATCAACATGACCGACTCGACTTTTGGGTGCCGATTTAGCTTCGCCTGTCGCCTTCTTTGGCTCTTATGTAGACAATGTTGTAATATTAGAGGGAAAGAACTTTTTCAAAATCCAAGGGACATAACTACTTTTGACTTAAAAAATCTAATGCATGTACGGATGGACAGAGGGGTAAAAAGTAACATTATTATTTTTTTAGAGGGGGGGGGGATTCTACTTTTTTTTAGGTAATTACGTGTGCTTTTACAACCTGGAACCACTGGGATTTTTTTTTAGAGAGGGGGATTCTACTTTTTTTAGGTAATTACGTGTGCTTTTACAACCTGGAACCACTGGGATTTTTTTTTAGAGAGGGGGATTCTACTTTTTAGGTAATTACGTGTGCTTTTACAACCTGGAATCATTGTGAGTTTTTAAGAGGAGGGGGATTCTACTTTTTAGGTAAGTACGTGTGCTTTTACAACCTAGAACGACTGGGATTTTTTTAGAGGGGGGGATTCTACTTTTTTAGGTAATTACGTGTGCTTTTACAACCTGGAAAAGTAACATTATTATTTTTTGAGGGGGTTTGGGTCAACTTTTTTAGGTAATTACGTGTGCTTTTTTTACAACCTGGAACCACTGGGATTTTTTTTAGATGGGGGGGGGGATTCTACTTTTTTAGGTAATTACGTGTGCTTTTACAACCTGGAACCACAGGGATTATCTTTAAACGTATATTTACCTTTAATTAGTAAAAACATAATAAATCGAAAAATCAAACAAGTTAATTAACGAACTAAAAATGAAACAATGTTAGGTGAAAATAACGTTAAAATAAAATAACGTTGAAATAAAATAAAATTTGTTAATTAACGCCATTATTTTTTTTGGGGGGGAGGGCCTAAATAATTTTTTTAAATATTGTAAGTTTTTTTTTAAGTATGTAAACATTTTTCATTGGTTAATCGGAAGACAACTTCTTCATCATTGGATCTTCAAAAGATATACAAGTTTTCCATTGGCTATTGAAATTTAATATTTTCACCCTTTCGCTACATAATTATTCATTAGTACGATTTCTTAAAACCGAACAACATGTATAGTTTAGGACGTCCTCGGTTAAATACCGACCATATTGTGAACCATGTCTTCACTCCTCTGGAAATTAAAGACTTTAGCTGGACATTTAGTTCAATTTTACCCAAGATAACAGAAGACGAGGTCAAATTCGCAGCTTCTCTTGGGTTAATAAGTAATTCTAGCATTTATGAATCATGCAAAATACCCAGGATTTTAACCAAAAGAAGTAAACACTTAGACGGATGGCAGTGGGTATGCCGTACCGGTACCTGTCGGTCAGTGGTTAGTGTGCGGAAAGGGTCTTTTTTTGCCAAAAGCCGTCTGCATATACGGCAAATAATAATGATAGTGTTTTGTTGGAGCATGGAGATGAAACATCAGGCAATTTAGAAGGAAGTCTGCATTACTTCACACTCTGTAGTAGATTGGAAGCAGTTCATCAGAGAGGTGTGTGAACAAGACATCATAAACAAGCCGCTATTGCTTGGTGGTTTAGATGAGAATAACTCGGCCAAGGTAGTGGAAATTGATGAATCTTACTTCTTCAAAAGGAAGTACAACAGAGGTCGATTTAGAGACGGTGTTTGGGTATTCGGGGCAGTGGAAAGGCATAGCAATAACTGTAACGTCACGACGGTAGAACGTAGAGATTGAGAAACATTGTTCCCGATCATTCGATCGTGGATTTTACCAAAAACTCGAATCATATCTGATGGTTGGGCTGCATACGAAGGGTTAAACAAGTATGAAAATGGCATCTACGAACATGACACAGTCATCCACGAAACCAATTTCGTCAATCCTGCTGATGACAGCATACACACGCAAACAATAGAAGGTATAGTTTTTCTTTTAGAAACGTTTAAAAATAATTAACATAGACATTTGTATGTTTAAATTTTTTAAGATAAAGATACGTTTTAAATTAACGTTAAAAATTAAGTAACATTGACATTTCTATACGTTTCTTTATTACAGAATGAGATACGTTAAGCAATAATTAACATTGAAATTCCTGTATTTTTTTATAAACTAAAATAAAGAAAACATAAATTTCTTATTTTTAAATGAAGGTTTTTGGTCTCATGCCAAGAGACACATACGAAAAATGTTGGGGATCAGAACTGAGATGTTCCACCTTCATCTCATGGAGTTTCTTTGGCGGAAAAGAGAAAAGGGAGAATTCCCGCGTATAATTCTTTCAATCAGGGAGCAATATGTGATATAATTTCATTTTTCGATAATTAACAATTTATTTAATTTTTGTATTTGGTTAATTAACATTGTTGTATTGTTCCAGTTTGTTTCACCTAACATTGTTTCATTTTTAGTTCGTTAATTAACTTGTTTAAATTTTCGATTTATTATGTTTTTACTAATAACCTAAAAAAAGTATAACCCCCCCCCCCCATTAAAAAAAAATCCCAGTGGTTCCAGGTTGTTAAAGCACACGTAATTACCTAGAAAAGTAGAATCTCCCCCCCCCCCTCTAAAAAAATAATAATGTTACTTTTTACCCCTCTGTCCATCCGTACATGCATTAGATTTTTTAAGTCAAAAGTAGTTATGTCCCTTGGATTTTGAAAAAGTTCTTTCCCTTTAATATTACAACATCGTCTACATAAGCGCCCTTTCTTTGGCATCGCTTATAGTCCTTCTCCACGAAAGTCTCTATTTACCTATCTCAGTCTAGAAGGATTCCCCGTATTCTGACCGAGGACGGAACAGATACTACCGTTTGATTTTTTTTTTTATTAAGGTCTAATTTATATTTATTTCTAATGCTGTACAATAGAGATCTCCAAAGCGTACCACAAAACCGATGACGTCATCATTATGTGCGCACTTTACATCAGATGCTTAAATGCGTTTTTAATTCTTTGTTTTAAATCTCCCCAAAAATAAAGTTATATATATAGGAAGTTGTTTTTAAAGTAAAATAGTTTATTTAAACATTAAATTATCGAACTGGGGAAGAGTACGAAATTCTTTTTTTTTCCAAAACCGGGGTGGGGGTGGGTATTGGTTACAGTAAACTTCACACTTTTTATTTATGAATTCACGGATACTTTACCCAAAAGAGGTTAACCAATAATAAAAAAAGGTAAATCTGATGTGCTTTTTAAGACTCTTTCGCTTTATATAACATTAAAATTTCGATCGATCAGAATATATTTTGTTCAAATTTCATAAAATGGAATAACGCAGAAAAAATATTTTCCATAATAGATTTAAAAAAAAAAGCATATTAAAAATAAATTAGTCCAATAATGCAAAAGTATCAAAACTTTCGTGAAAATCTGACCATTACTTGATTTTCGTTAGATTTATTAAACACACGGGTGTTAGCGCAAAAAAATTGTTCACTACATAGGAACGTTGTTTTAAGGCGTAAATGAAGTACACACGTTTTTAGTTTCTCATTTTCATTATTTTCGTACGCTGAAAACTTTTTACAAAAATCATCAGCAGTTTATTTTATATTTCTTCTTTTAAATGGTAAAAAAAATATGATAATAATATAAAGATATATTAAAGTTACATCGTGTTACATATAGGGGGAGGGGTAAATTCTATGGTGAGCTTACAAATGGTTTTGCGATAATAAATCTCCCGGCCATAGGTAGTGTGATAGATGCCTTTGTAACGGCACGTAATCTCACTGTTCAGATTCCACCATCAGACCACGTGTAGATAAAATAAAGAGAAGGTTTCAGACAAACAAAGAAGAAAGAAAGAAAATATTATTTAAAATTATATTAAAATGAAAGCGAAGGAATGAGGAAGCTAAACAACATATAAGAATAGGCCTTTAATAAAGTTGAAAAAAAAAAGGAAAACATTTATACTTAACAAAAACAATTTATTTACTTAACATTTAAAAGAGAGTGTAAGTTCGTAATTGGGGCGTATAAATGTGATGCGTGTTGAAATGTCTTTTGTGTGTAGAATGTAATACGTATGAAGAAATAAGAGTTCGTTTGGATGGAAGATAGATTTCTGAAGAAAAGTGATTACCTTCTTCTCCCCGCCCCTTCACCTTCTCGGCTGATGCCGTCGGTGGGGGTGGGGGTTGTCGACGAGCGTTCCTTGTGTTCGTCCGTCCAAGAACGCTGCAGGCAAAAAGAGAGGGAGAAAAGGAACGCGTGTTCTTTTATTGACCCCAAATCACGCATGGTCAAGTTGGCCGGAATCTTTCGGCAAACGTGAATCTGCGTGACTTCGTAGGTTCCCTACTTCGGAGACGAAGAAGGATTAAGTAAACAAAGAAAGAAAGAGGGTCACCCGTTGTGGTGTTCACCACAGGCTTTGGAGGTCCCTATTGTACAATCATGTGTTACCAAATCATGAGAGTGCCAATCCTTTCTTAGATTCCAATTTCTTCTCGTCTTTCTTCATTTTTTTTTGTGTTTTTCTGAATTGTTCCTAGTGCTCCTACACTTATTAGTATTACAGTATTTTTCTTGTTCTATAATCCCTTTCAGCTCTCTGAACATTTTCGTGTATTTTTTTTTATTGCTTATTTTCACCCCAAACAAGACGCATTGCCATTGAGACATAAGAGAGCTACTGGGAATTAGAGGTCAAATTTATAGTGAAGAGGTGTGCAGGGAGATGTTGAGTTAGGTTTTCTGCCTCTACCCACTAAAAGTTCCTGCATAAATCATTACCAGTGATCGCTCATCGCAGGAAACAAGTCTTGTTTCGTGGAGTCTGAGTGACAGACCCTGCCCCCTCTTGCAACAGCCGTTTAACATTAATCTTGTGGAGAATGGTGCTTTCTCTCTGTGACCTTTTCATCCTCGCATTTCGGTGGTACCAATCAGTGTTGGTGCCACTATGTCTTATTTGTGGAGCAGGGAGAGGTGTCAAATTATGGGATTTTTCTTCGTCTTATTATCTCCATCTCAATGTTCTGCTCTGTTCTTTCGGTACTGTCTCCAACTCCATACCTTGAAACTTGCATTACAATGCCAGCCTTGAAAATCGGCTCCTAATATCAAAATGCAATTAAAAACATCTTGTTTGAATTAATAGATTTTGTGACGATGCGGAAAAATGTGAACACTGGGAAACTGAATAAAAGAAATAAAAACAAAAATTGACAAGAAGACATTATATGTCATATTGGTACTATTTTCTTTTTATCTACCACCTCTTTTGGCCTCCTTTCATCCATTTTATAGAGTGTATGTACCAGTCATAAACATCGACATTCGTTATCTCTGGCAGAGATCAACCTGAGTTAGGTTGTTTGGTCACACGATGACCAATCAAGCTCTAGGGCGTAGTAATTTCGACTGGACCCTTTAACAACTCCATCCGGAGACCTTTAAGAGTTTGCAGAGCAGTCAGAGAGCATCCAGAAAAAAAGGAAGTCTTTCGACAGCTGACACTTATTGACTTTAATTTCTTTCAATTAAAGGACAAATTCATTGTCGTAACTTCTGGCAACCTACACTCAACTGTGTATTCCATATAAATAAGTTTATATGAATTATTGTTTATAGAAATTATTGTTTTCCATTCTTTAGCAATCCTCTTTTTTTTACAGATTATCATAAGAGATTGTCTTATAATTCATGTGAAGATTATCTCCTATATGTACACTGCTGCTGAAGTTCTAATATTTTGAGGCATTACCTCCTTATCAAAGTTATGTGAAAATAATGCATACAGTCGGATAGGAGTGTGGCACAATGCATGACCTTTTGGGGAGCTAAGTGCTCCCTGTTATATTCGTAATCCTTATGCCAGACTTATTTCAAAAACAGTAATTCTCTGTGTTTTTGAGATCACTGAGTGCACCTGTGTCTCAGTCGTATTTTGGAAGACTGAAGGTCGCTGTCAAACTAATTCAATGACAGGTGCATGTGATGGGTTCAGAGATCAGACTGTCGTCGTTCGAGAAAATCAGTTATGAAACTCAAAACAAAACATTTGACAAGGCGTACACTGATGACGGCTGTATTCCCTCTCTCTCCCTCTGTCTCTCTCTCCTCTCTCTCACTCTCCTCCTCTCTCTCTCTCTAGTAAAGAGATAGAAAATAGAGAGACTGGTTTGAAATCTGAATGAGGAAGACGCGTTTGTCGCGCGCTCTGAGATGTTTCTTTTCGAAATATAATAAATTATATTTTTATATAAAAAGTAAAATGGTTTGTTCCATTATTACATAATGTTTGATTTGTAGCACGATGCTCCCGACCAAACAGCCAGGCAGTCCCAGAAGCAGACGACAGTGACTATCCTCAGACGATGATTGCTCACTGGCGATAACAAGACGAGACATTGCACATACGTGCACCCGTCGTCACATATCTTTCCAATAATCGCCCACGGCAAACAATGTTGCCACAGGAGTGTTGTATACCAAATCGCAATAAATGGCGTCCGGACGCTAAAGTTGCAAATTATTATTGGTAACGTAGATAGGCTCTTAAATTCAAATTGATTTTTTTTTAAATTCTATTTTTATTATTGTGTTTGTATTTATAAATTTATTTGCTTATTTATTCGTGTACGAGTATTTGTTATTCATGAACTAGAGCGAGTGTTTGCGGTATTAGGGAAGGGAAGGTAGTAAAGTTGGTATCATTTGGGGTTGGAAGGAGTAATCTCCCCATTTTACTTCAGTCGAAGTTCTCAAAAATCAAGGGACCCCCTCCCTGGGCCTAACACTTGATCTCTATATGAGATGCATAGATATTCGAATATTACATTAAAGTTCTCCTTCGATTGAACCAGAGGAGGGCTGCTTTCTCAATCAGTAACTTTCTCCCTGGACCTGGAAATGGACTTCCAGGAGATGTAGTAAATGCTCCAACAATACAGCAATTCAAGTCGAATTTGGACAGGTGCTGGGTTACTGTATACTCTTCTGTGTACATTTCTACCACTCTTTCCCTACATGGCAACTGAAACATGCTTGTTTTATTTTTTGACAAATTAATTTAATTGAAAATTTGTGGATTAAATGAAGGGTTAATTTTGAAATTCCTTCTATGTTATAAAAATTCCCAAGTTCCCAAATCGAAAAAATGCCCCTGACAGAAGATGGGGATTACTTTCTCTTAAAGTTATTTAATGCATTTCCCCCCTGTCCAATATGCTTGAGGTTAGTAAAGAAGTTAAGAACATTAATTTTCCTCTCTACAATTGACCAGCCAACTATGTTATAGTATATCTTTCTTGCAGTCTTTTGGTCTTACAAGAATTCATCTAGTCTGGTGGAGTATCGAGCTAAGTGCTGTTACTTGAGGTAACATTACTTGAAGAAGGTGGACCATTCATCGTATGAGCCAGTGTATAGCCGTGTCAAGGGGATCTTATTTGTGCTTCGAATACTATGTTATTTTGAATATTTCGGCAGGGTTTACTTGTGGGGTGAAGTATCCTCATGTCAGGTTGTCCTGACAAACCCTTGTACAGAGAGACTGAAGACCGTTTTTTTTTCTTCAAAAAGTGCCAGTTACACACCTTCGATTTCAAGCCCAAAGCCAGAAAGAGGAAAAACCTCATTTTAAATCTCGCACATGCATGGAGCGTGTCTTTTATGTATTTCTGGATAGAAGAGTACACTCTCTTATTGCTCAGTATAATTCACTATATGTTTTTGTTCCATTCAAGGGGAAGTAACTCTGTATAGACGAATACACAGAACATCATTCTGTATTTGTCTGTACACAGTTATGTCACCTTTTTAAAATGGCAACCATTTGAAAATAATTCCGACTTGATCAAAGTATTTTCTGGAAGGAATTAAATCGAATTACATTTTCTTTTTCTTAACAACATGCTTCAACGGTCCACAAGAAAAACCTGATGAACCAGAATCAAATATTGATTTTGTAGGAAGAAAGCTATTGATGACAAAGAAATGATAAAAAGACTTACTTTACTTTATATATTATATTAAAAAATTTGATTTGAATAAATGGCTCTAAAAATAAAAAAAATGAATTAATCTTTGTATTTTATTTTCTTTGCCAGGGGTTGAAGTGTATGTCCTTGGGGGTGAGGCCAAGCTTGGTAGCAACAATTGGCAGATGACTACATGGGCTTACAACATGTTGAGACGGAAATGGACCATGAAGGCTTCCCTCTTGGAGCCACGGCGCCACCATGCTGTCTGCGTGATGGACAAGGACATTTATGTGATTGGTGGCTTTACCAAATACAGAGTCATCACCAGCTCAGTACATCGGTACCATTCCGATGAGGGTAAGTTCCATGGAAAGCTTCCATGCTTTTGAAAAAAAATCGTTTAATTATAGTTATAAAATTAGAATATATTATATTCCCTTTCGACATTTTTATAGCGACGCACGTGTTGAAGCCACTTCACCAACACAAGCGCTGTCATGTTTATTATGTTCTGTGTTTGTGTTATGGCCAGCTAAGAAAACAGAATCCAGTTATTTCCCTTGAATCGAAAGTAAGAGTTATCGCCCTTGGCAAAAGAAAGTCGTCTGCCTATACAGTAAAAAGTAAACAGAATGGCTCTCACGATCAAACAAGCATCTCGTGTTCAGCGGTTTTCTACATTTCAATTTAATCAGTGTGTTTGTTAAATAAATCTGTAAATGGTTCTACTTCGTACTTCCTCCATGTTTTTTTAGTTGTAATTGGACCGATAACGTATAAACATCCAGACGTAACAGTTTGTAAATAATAAGCTTCTTAACCAACACAAGCGCTGCCATGTTGAATATGTTGTGTGTTTGTAAATAATGCAAGATCAAAATAAATAGGAGAAGTACAATAATGAAAAAATGGTAACAATAAAACTACAGTAGGATTTACATATACATTTATTCTCACAGAGATTTGTCAAAGACAAACATAAGAAGAATATAATGAAATGGGGTGAAAATCACAGAGGTAGCAATAAAAAAGAAATTTTTATTTTTATTTGGTAAACGTTTTCTCCACTATCTGCAGAATACACACTAACATGGCTGAGTGTCCTCCAAGTCCTACGATCGTGAGTCAAGATGTTCGCTTGGTTTATGTTCATGTTCATCCATTCACAAACGTTGTCTATCCAACTTTTCTTTTGTTTACCTTTCGACCGGCTTCCTTGTATTATGTCTTCAACACGTATTTTGCATAGGCCGACACTGGAATGCTTAACGTGACTAAAACAGTCTCAAGACTTTACATTTGATGACAAAGGATATTGATGCGATGCCAGTGAGTTATTGCAACTCTGCGATACTGATGTGATCAGATAGTTTATGGTCAGTAATGAAGTGCATGATGTGGCTTTGGAAGGTTTCTACTTTCTGACGTAATTTTACAGTTCAGTTGACACATCCAAGTCTGTATAAGACTACAGGAAGGACATATGCGTTATAAATCTTTTTGCTTTGATTTTGTATATTATGCATTTAGACGTTAGGGTAGTTTCGTTTCTTGTGAAGCAGCCTATTCTGTGATTTACAGCTGTTAGCCCATCGTTAGATGAAGACAGCTTGTGTCTAAAGTAAACAAACTCTGTAACTTGTTCAATTTGTTGGCCGTTGATTTTGATGTTAAGAGGAGTTTGTTTTTTTCAGTGGTCATGCATTTAGTCTTGGACGCGTTAATAGAAAGACAAACTTCTTTCAAGATAATCCACAAGATTATCAAGAAATAACTGCAAATCAGAGCTGGAGTTACTGACTGCAGATATGTCATCCGCATTGCTCAGATTAGACAAAACCAACAGCAAAAAGACATACGTTGCAAGGCAAAGTATTTATAGAGAGTGCATGAGCAATGTAAAGAAAATACAAAGAACCATGCTAAGATGAAGGTTCGGTTGGACATGTCTGACTAGCTTTAAGCCCAAAGTCAGAAAGAGGAAAAGCCTTGTTTTGAATCTCATACATGTGTCTTTTGTGGACTTCTGGATAGAAGAGTATATTCTCTTGTTGTTCAGTATAATTCAGGGGAGATAACTTGAATATAGTTCAAGGGAGGTAACTCCTGAATATTATGAGGTGGCAAATTTATTGTAGTCAATAAATGAAGGAGATGTCAAAATATGTTAAATTTGAAGATAGATTTATTTACATTGTTTTTTTGTTTTTTTTTCTTCCTAGTTTCTATTTTCCCCATTTTTGTTTTTTTTTGTTTTTCAATTTTTTTTTGTTTTACATTTAAAATATAAAATATTTCTTGTTTTGAATATTTTTTTCTGCAATTTCCTTTTTCTTTTTGCTCGTTTATTCTGTTTTTCCTTTTTTCTGTTTTTGTTCTTTGTTTTTTTTTTCTTTCCCTTTTCACTTTTCTGTGTTTTTTTTTCGATTTTTCCTGTTCTTTTTTCATATTTCATTCTTTCTCTCCCTACCATAAGAGGGTAAAACATTATATAAGGTGCCCCAAATCAAATGCCACCCACTTATGAAGTACTTAATAAAATTTGCACGCCTTTTGGCAATCCAATCATATTTTGTAGAAATAAAATTCAGTTTGTGCCTGACTTGTCCACCAAGTTTCAGTCATGAATTTTCAACAGTCTTTGTTTTATAGTTCATGGGGTAATCCAGTCAAGACATTCGAGTTAAGACACATGCAGTCTTAACATTCTGTCTTACGTATTCTCTAGTCAGTCTGCCCTATTACATATTCTGTATTCTGTTAACATATCTTGTATGTACAAGATATATACATTCGGAAATAAACATATTATTTTAAAGACTTTCCACTCGGATTATTTGTCATTATATCTTCAATAACATATATCATAAATGATGCAGAGAACATACATATATATATATATATATATAGTAATCCAGGTAGGGTAAAAATCTGCAGGGTAGAAATCCAAAGGGAATCAAACCGGGTTTATAAAAGAGTGCTCAATAAAAAATATAGAGCTGTAGTATTTTCTAACAGCAATTGTATCTTTCTTCCTTTCCCTTCTCTTCTCTTTTTCTTTCCCTCGCCCCCCCCCCCCCCTTTCTACCCCAGCTCAGCGTTGGATATATAAAAGATAAAAATAAAAAAATGAAAATAGTAATTTCTAACGGCAATCATATTTTAAAATCGGTCACATGACTTTTATTTCTTTCTCCTCTTCTTTTTTGCTTGACTTCATTCTCCCTGGAATTCAGCAACCAGGTTGGATCAAAAAATAATTTTCTGCCTGATGAGACCTCAGCTCTTGAGAGCTGTAGATCGATAACATCGACATGCCAGTGTAGCAGACCTTGTACATGTTTGAATAAAAGCATTCACTATATATATATATATATATATATATATATATATATTTGTGGAACGATGGTGAATAAGGATGAGGGTTTTGAAAAATACAACTTGCCCTCAAGAGTTATGAGGAAAGTGTTATTCATGTGTATATACACGCAAAAGGTATATAATTGAAAAGTGCATAAAAAGGTTAATACAATAACGTTCCTAAACAGGGTAAATGTGGTATTTGGGTGACAGTAATATAAATGCTTCTTGGGTAGTCATTTGTTCAGTTATTATATACACATGAAAGATGTATAATTGAATATAAGTAGAAATGGTACTTATAATAAGTCTTAAAGTTCATAGAAGCAAAAAGATTATCTTGAATTTTGTCAGTGAAAAGCAGAAATAAAATGTTTTATAAAAAATAAAATAAGATTACCCATGATCCTTTGGAGACGGGCATCTCTCCTCTGGTACTGGAGTCCAAACTAAATTCTTTTTCTCCAACTGCAGACGGGGAGAAGTCATGTGACCGAATTCCATCATTCCCCTTATACCAATATAGTAAGCAAGGTAGAAATTCTTTTTAGCATACTTACTGAGGTCAAAAGCTGAGATCTCCTGCTTGGTCAGTTGAATGTCAGTGGCACTCGAAGATTTCAAATTCTTTTATTTCATTAAACATGTCATTGCCATCCATAACATCACCATTTAATAATTTGCTCCAACTGTATCCCTTTGCAATGCAAGCACACCTGGATATTACTGATATGGACTGTCATGCCCCTTCCCCCATCCCTCAGTTCGGGAAGAGTCTGGGGATTGTTTTGATAGACATTATCTTTGAGAACCGAAGAGCGATCCCATTCAGGATAACACACCTCCTACTGATGATACGATCAGCAAAGTGTCCCCCACATATCATTGAATGGCTATAAAACAAAGACTGTTGGACATTCATGACCGAAACTTGGTGAACAATTCAGGCAGAGACTGAAGTTAATTTATACCAAATATTGTTTAATCGCAGAAAAAAAATTGCGAATTTTATTAATAATTCTATGGGTTGAAGTTTTTTTGGAGGGGAGGGGGGTCACCCTATAAATATTACTATTGTTGTAGCAGCCATCATGCGAGTCCACGAGGTAAAAGAGTGAGGATCGTGCTGTGTGTCATACATCGGGAATTGAACCCAGAGCGTTCCGCTTATAAGATAGAATCTTGTTAGTTTTGTGCAATGACAAGAGTTCACTTATGCAAATGAGCATTGTTTTGCATGGGCAAATTTTCGTTGAAATAAAGAGTAGAAACTGTCCTCTTAGGGAGAGAAGGTAAAATTGACGTGACGAGTTGGGACCACGTCAAGTGTTCAGTGAGAGAAAGAGAAAAAAAAATTGAGTTGGCGTCGTTTGTGTTTGTTACTCGATTTGGAGAATTTTTAATTACAATTTGAGAGTCAGACATTTGAGAGTTGGTGTCATCGTGTTTTGGAGAATTGTTAATTACAATTCGAGAGTCAGACTTTTGAGAGTTGGTGTCATCGTGTTTTGGAGAATTGTTAATTACAATTCGAGTCAGACTTTTGAGAGTTGGTGTTATCGTGCTTTTGAGAATTGTTAATTACAATTCGAGAGTCAGACTTTTGAGAGTTGGTGTCATCGTGTTTTGGAGAATTTTTAATTACAATTCGAGTCAGACTTTTGAGAGTTGGTGTCATCGTGTTTTGGAGAATTGTTAATTATAATTCGAGGGTCAGACTTTTAAGAGTTGGTGTCATTGTGTTTTGGAGAATTGTTAATTACAATTCGAGAGTCAGACTTTTGAGAGTTGGTGTCATCGTGTTTTGGAGAATTGTTAATTACAATTTGAGAGTCAGACTTTTTTTTTCTTTTTTCTTTTTGTGTGCGCGTTTTCAATCTACTAATGGTAAAAGCAATAAATGCTTATAAAGTTAAAACTATGACTAAGATTGCACCAAATTTAGCATAAGATTAAAAGCCGCTTTTTGGGCAGTGTTTAGAATAGTGTAAATAAAAAACAGCATGTCACTTCAAAAACATCGTCAGATAGTATTTTCAAATTGAATTCAAAATGTCACATTTTTGTACATTTTTTTTCTTTCTTTCGCCTTTTTTCCAGATCGTTGGACCGTGTGTTCCGAGTTAATCCGGCCAGAATTTGCTGCCACAGCAACCAGCGTCAATCAGCGGGTGTACCTTTTCAAGACGCTGGACATCCAGAGCTATAACCCTGATACAAACCAGTGGGTTATAGTGACCACTGACGTCCCTCCAGCTAAAACTCCCGGATTCACCGTCATGTCGGCAATCACTGTGGGCTCGAAAATCATTATCCAAGGCGGTTACAACAATATGCTCTATCAGTACGATCCACACATTGTTGACCAGAACGAAGCCTGGACCTGCCTCGGACCTTATAAGGACGTTTTTGGCAGTTGTGCCGAGCTAGATGGCAAAATTTATTGTATGGGGAATGATTGCGATCACATGGAAACGTACGATTTGGCAACGCAGGAATTTGGGGTGGAGATGTCGGTGTCATCTCAACTGTCCAGAAGTTTCTTGGTCACGTTACCGTTTTATGAGGAAACTATGCAGTAGGAGTTTCGTTATTACCGGTTGATTGTTTTTTTTTGTTTTTTTTTTTGCCGCTTTTTTTTTTCTTTTTCTTTCCTTTTATTTTTTTAAAGAACTGAAAATGAAAAGCTGCTGTACATTATAGTGTATAAAACGATGCTTTCTTAATGGATTCGAATTTTGTTTTGATTATTTTTTTTAGTAACCGCGAATGTCGGCGGTCATGTTTTTGTTTTATTTTGTTTTGTTTTTTTAATGGAAATCGCTCCAGACAAGGCATGAAGCCACTTGATGTAAGGAGCTAAAAAAAATACTACTTCAAGGTACAAAACTAGCCAACGATAAGTGTTAGATGGATAGATTTTGACCCAGAAAACAGCAATTCTTTCCCCTTAGTCACTAACATCGCTCATGGAATGATAGGACTAAAGGAAAAAATAAGGTAAGTGAGAGTTACGAGGCTGTTGAAAGTAAACCCATTCTTCACTTTCTACTCTCTTTTGTTTAAGAAGCAATAAGTGGTCTGGCTGGTCTGATTAAGGGTCTTTTAAAACTTTCTGGTTATTTGATACCAAAACACAAAACAGTTAATCGAAAAGGATCTATTATATATATTGACTTCAATATAAACAGGCATAATTGCCCATTTGGCAATGGCTGTTCAGATAAGTGTTCATGGGAAATGTGTTCAAGTCTCATATACAAACATTTTTTAGGTTATTTGCCTGACCACAATGCAATGGTATATTCATGATTAGATGAATCTACAATGTGAAATTTGACCAAACCCAAAACATTAGGTCGGAGGATATGCTGAAAGCACCACATCTGCCCAGCATAAAAATGATCCTAAGAACAAATCGGTTATGTTGGTACGGTCATGTGGAGTGTTCATCCTCCTGGATAAACTGTTGCAGAAACATGGATGTCTTGAATTGCGGAAAAGTTGGCCAGCGAAAGAAAAACTTGGAAGCAAATGATTGGACAAGACAAAATTTACGGCTTTAAGAAATTGACTTCCAAACTGACCTATATCTGGCTAGGTCTTTATTTATTCCTCTTTCTCACAGGTTCATTTTTATCACATCCTCCCATGTTTTCCTTTGCATTTCCCTGTGAACTGAACCTGCTACCTCAACTGTTTCACACCTACTAACCCAAGAACACTACTCCATTCTTTCAAGTTGGCTATATTATCAAAATCTACTCTTCTGCACACATCTCCCTACATTGTCCAGATTTAATATGTTATTATCTTATTTAATGTTCTTTTCGGAGAATTAATTTTACCTGTCCTGGGACGGGTATTCTTTTAAGTTTTACTATAGAAGGAAACTATCATCTGAAATTTTTACGTTTCATTTGGGATTTGAGAGTTTCTAAAAATGTAATTTCAATGTAGAAGGGGTTAGGGTTAGACAAAACACAGGGTTAGGGTTATCTTAGACAAAACACAGGGTCTGGCTAATAAACTAGCAGCCCCTGCTTGGCATTTATGTTATGTTGTCTAGCGCAGCTATGCCGGCTTCGCTGTTGGGTGGTCGATGTTTAAGGCATGACTCGATGATGTGGTCTACTGTCTGTTCAGAGTGACCACAGACAGCTGAGTCCCTGAGTCTCCATCTTTTCATGGTCGAGGCGGTTGAGCATTGTCCACTGTAGGCATGGACCTCCATCGCCGGCAGTGAACAATGGTCAACCGCCTCAGGACAGGTGTCAGCCGTTTCGCCGCGACTATGAAAGGATGGCGACTCAGGGACTCGGCTGTCTGCGACTGTGGTCACTCTGAACAGACAGTAGACCACATCATCGAGTCATGCCTTAAACATCAACCACCCAACAGCGAAGCCGGCATAGCTGTGCTAGACAACAAAACATTAGCATGGCTTTTCTCAACCGACCTGCTGATCTAACAGTGAGAGGCTGTGAAGCAAACGAAAGAAGAAGATTTAATGTTATATTAATAATCTATAAAGAAGAGATTTTGAGCCAGAAAAATAGAATCTCACGTAGTAATTCATTAGAATGTCTGACTTGCAATACATTTTAGTAAATTATTTTTGTAAATAAATTAGTTTTTCTAAACAGGATTCTTATTTCAGGAAACGATTGAAATGGCTGACTTGTTTTATAAGAAATCGAAATGTATTATAGTGAATTTAATTTACTGGAAAACATTCTAGTGGATCGAATGTAATCAATAAATTATTCTGCATTTTTATTTCACAAAGTAATGCATTAAAATGGAGTACTTGTTTCTAAGAAACCGAAATACATTCTAGTGGATTTAATTGAATCTGTAAAGTAAATTTTTGTAAATTAATTATTTTTTTCTAAAATAGGATTTTTATTTCACAAAATAAATCATTGAAATGGCCGACTTGTTTTATAAGAGACTGAAATGCATTATAGTGGATTTTATGAAAAATTTGTTTGTAAATAAATTATTTCTAAATTGGATTTAGAAAAAGTTAAATTTATTTCAATGAATAATCTATAAGTCATGTAAGTGTATTGTTTGATTCGTAAATGATAAACAAAAAAAGAAGAAATTCAATCCTATTGGATTCGAACCAGCATACTTTTGATTAGCAGCTGATTGTGTTACTGTATCGCTATGAATGCAAACATTGAAAAAATTCAATGAAATCAATGAAAACGTAATACTCATTATTTTGAGGTTAATGCAAATACACTGAAGTCTGCGGCAAAATTAATAAGAATGTATAAGAAAAGTACTAGCAAAATGTATGACAACAAGTATTTTAGAATTTTGTATACTGAAAATACAGAAATAAAATTGAATGTGACATTCAAATGTTTCTTCAGATAAATTTTGTATACTGAAAATACAGAAATAAAATTGAATGTGACATTCAAATGTTTCTTCAGATAAGTTTTGTATACTGAAAATACAGAAATAAAATTGAATGTGACATTCAAATGTTTCTTCAGATAAATTTTGTATACTGAAAATACAGAAATAAAATTGAATGTGACATTCAAATGTTTCTTCAGATAAATTTTGTATACTGAAAATACAGAAATAAAATTGAATGTGACATTCAAATGTTTCTTCAGATAAATTTTGTATACTGAAAATACAGAAATAAAATTGAATGTGACATTCAAATGTTTCTTCAGATAAATTTTGTATACTGAAAATACAGAAATAAAATTGAATGTGACATTCAAATGTTTCTTCAGATAAATTTTGTATACTGAAAATACAGAAATAAAATTGAATGTGACATTCAAATGTTTCTTCAGATAAATTTTGTATACTGAAAATACAGAAATAAAATTGAATGTGACATTCAAATATTTCTTCAGATAAATTTTGTATACTGAAAATACAGAAATAAAATTGAATGTGACATTCAAATGTTTCTTCAGATAAATTTTGTATACTGAAAATACAGAAATAAAATTGAATGTGACATTCAAATATTTCTTCAGATAAATTTTGTATACTGAAAATACAGAAATAAAATTGAATGTGACATTCAAATGTTTCTTCAGATAAATTTTGTATACTGAAAATACAGAAATAAAATTGAATGTGACATTCAAATATTTCTTCAGATAAATTTTGTATACTGAAAATACAGAAATAAAATTGAATGTGACATTCAAATGTTTCTTCAGATAAATTTGCAGGGAGAAAAGAAAAAAGAAAGAATGAAAGGAAATTATCTAAAGTGATGTCATGTTTATTTGTATGCATAGTTTATTTTTTTCTATTACATCATTTGGCAGTCAAGCCAACAAAACGCAGGCATTGGTCAAATTGACAAAAGTATTTGTATTATCCAATCAAAATCCGCCGCAATGAGAAAACAGAGAATGTACTTTTTTTTTTTAATCTCTTGGTAATCATTAAATAAGAAACCACACGATTATTTCATATGAATACCAATATAGTTTGTTAGTACAAATTCACTCTAGAAGTCAGATGATTTATTTTTTGTAACTTCAAAAACAAAAAACAAAAAACAAAAAAAGAAAGAAAGTGTCCTATATTGTTAATCTCTTGATGTATAATAATAATATAAGAACTGATTGTCATGATCAAACTGGTCTTCAGGCATTTCTACCTCATTTCTTTCCAAAGAGAGTTCAAAATAGGAATGTGTGTCATAAACTTCTAATGGTTATGAATGACGTTGCTTCCTATGTTTATGAATGACGTTGCTTCCTATGGTTATGCATGATGTTGCTTCCTATGGTTATGTGTCACAGTCATTATCTCCGTTGAGTGGATTCGCTTGTGACTCACCAAGATGCTATGTATAAAAGAAAGCGGAAGATTTGCACATACTTGGTATCTCCCAGCAGTTGATCATCTAGTCATTTCGGCAGCATTTTTCTAGCAGATGAGAACAATGAAAATGAAAACAAAAGGATTTTAAAAGAAGTTTTCCATTCTCACAATACCTCCCGGCATGCTATGTACTTCAGAGTTCTGTATAATAAAGGGACAGTTTCAATCACACCCTAGCATGATAACAAGCAAACGCTACAACAATAAATGTATAGAAACACTTTATTAAAAAAACAAATAAAAGGTAACTTTTACTAACATGAAACATCTCCAGTCTTTGAGAAAGGGTATTTTACCCGAAAAATTTTAGACCAAAGTTTAAAAAAATAATTTTTTAATAAAAAATGTTTTCATCTTATTTATGTCTTATATTTGATTTTTTGTTCAATTTTAAAATTTAAAAAGAATTTTATATTTAACTTTTATTCCATGAAAAATGCCAGTATACTGAAATCATATGCCCTTAATAGGGTTAAGATGAAAATTCATATACACTAAATGTACAAAAGCAAGGAAATTCCCAAATTTTTACACTTTTATTGTCATTAAGGGTATGACTACATATCAACCAAACCATTTCATTATCACATCACTACAGTATAAATTTCTATGCATGAGTGGATGAAGTTTGTGAGGTGCGCTGAAGAAAATTCCTACCAGTAAAATACATAGCCCTGTTGTGCTTGCATACCCTTAATGACAATAAAAGTGTAAAAATTTGGGAATTTTCTTGCTTTTGTACATTTAGTGTATATGAATTTTAATCTTAACCCTATTAAGAGCATATAATTTTAATATACTGGCATTTATCATGGAATGTCACTACTTTTGTAAAGGCTATGCTTCAATACAATGGTCATTTTAAAGTTTTTTTTAAATTTTCTGGAAAACTAGGGTGTATGGTAAACTGAAATTAAAATACCATCAACTAGACCATAGAACCTCTATCTCTGCCAAAAATCAGCTGAATCCATCAAATAGTTGATGAGATACAGGGTGGCACATACGTACGTACACACGGATAACACAAAATCATGCCTGACCTTTCTGGATCTCTGGGTTGCCTTGACTAATAATGCTGAAATTCTACACACTTATAGAACCTATCAAATAAAAATTTTGTGCAATTTTCAACTAATTTGGTTTATTGGTTTTTGAGTTATGACTGATCAAAGAAATGAGATTTCTAGCATAGGCCGTTTTTGAAGTCTATTAAGGGATAGAGCGCTCTTGCGCCTCCCTTGATTGGTTAGTCTTACCCCCATTTCTCTATGTTTAATGGGCTCCCTAACATACGCCCTGCTGGGGAAGCAAAACACAAGACATCCTCACTTGTCAACATCAATTAAACCTCTTCCTGTTTTCTGATCAGCTAACCGTATTCATCAAAATTTTATTTTATTTTTACACATTCCTTTTCTAAACAACAACAAGATATTTCGTTTAATAATTTACCTACCGACTTTCTTAAACAACAATGTGTAAAGACACCTTCGCTTTGGAATTATGAATACAACTAAAGCTCACCACAAGCATTCCATTCACTAACCTATATTTTGCATAACCTACTTATCTCACATTAAATATTGTTACATATGTAGTCGTGTTACCATGAAATCTAAGATAACTACATGGTTCACATGTGGAGTCCTGATAAAGCCACTAAGCCAAATGTTAAATAATGGCCCTGTGAGGCCGGATGCATGTTGAAGTGGGCGTATGTGTGAGGGATCGTTTCGTTTGGCTCGCGCGATTTAGTGCGGACGAACCCGTACAACCGAGTGCAAGATAGGGCTGTTCTCACAGTCGGAGCTCACGAACGTTGACAGTGTCACCACGTTGACGAGACCTCAGGTCAAGGGTCAAGGTGCACCTGCGCATAGGGGTTCTGTGACGTCACAGGCTTTTGTGTGGGAAACAGAGTTTTGCGAGTCTGGGTTTTGGAAGCGGGCCGAACAGACGATTTCTATATATAGTCTTCAAATGATTAGGGGAATTAAATTCCCTAATAGAATACAGGCATGAGATTCCTTCTTCCCACCTCCTCGAATGGCTAAGGACTTAAGCTAGGAATTAACTACGATAGAGTAGTAATTTGGTCTCTCCCTTAACGTTGGTGAAACATCTCCAAGATCGACGGTAGACTGACGCCTGAAATAAACAAATCAAAATTTAAACGATTGTTTGTCTCGTGAATCGTGTCATGAAGGTTTTGTTGTAGACACAGCGGACGGCGATGTTCCCGGAAGTACGGAAACGAAGAAAGAATCCAACCACTAGACGAAACCCCTCCACGCGACGAGGAAGAGAAGGTACGAGAAATTAAAGCTATGCAACACAATTGCTGAAGAAAATTTAACTATTTTACCGTTTTTTATTTTGCTAATAATTCACCACTTATCAAGGCTATAAATACTACTCGAGGATAAGCGTTAAGAAGATGGATGGATTGACATTCGAATGATGATGAATATTATGAGAGGATTGAAATCTCGACATACCCCCCACTTAAAAGAACAGTTGACCCAGAAAACAGCAATTCTTCCCATTTGTCAGAAACATCGGTCATGGAATGTGAGAACAAAATGAGGGTAGGGGAAAACGCGAGTTATTCACTCACACGCTCACTCACTATCCAGGTTTATCGTCCATGTTCCCTTTGACAAGAGGTTCGACGTTGTCTGGCTGTCCTTATGCTAAGTGTCCACTGATCATGGTTGATCTGTCTCTCGAGTTACTGCTGAGAGTAAACCTAAGGTCCGCTTTCTATTCACTATGAAAATATAAGTGCAATTCATGCTCAATTGTAGTTAGTCTATCTACGGAATCAGCTAGGATCAAAGTGTAGTATCAGTTCCGATGGATACTACACCCCATAGACTGGTATTGTCTTGGCCTTCGGGGCTTGATTTACGCCGGTCAATGGGTCTGTCCTGTGCAGTTCTAGGAGGTCCACCCTCCCAGGCTTTGCCTCCCCTTTTCGGGGAGGAGTAAGTTTATTGCTTACTGCCTGAGGCGCCCCTACTGGGGAATGCCGACGGGGCTGCCCAGGCATTTATTGTAGGCCAGAGTGCTCACCTTCTCGGGCGCTGGCTTTTCAAATTCCACTTTCCAGACCTTTTGTCACATCTTACTTTGTGGGAGGAAGTTAAATAAATATTGTGTATCGGCTACATTCGGAATACTGATGATGAGTAATCATGTGATATTTGATATTTTGATCAAATCCCGAAACAAAGACACATGATTAAACAAAATAGGTAGGACGATAAAACTAAGGCCCAATGAGAGTTTTGATAAAAGCATAAACACAGTTTCTTCTTCCTTTTTGGTTAGGAGTAAGCTGTTCTGATACTACACTTCATCTTTTCGGCTCCCGGTCAGTGAAGGAAAGATCCTTCGAGAGTGAGCCAATTTTCATTTTTGTCCCAATCCAGAGGGCCTCAGTTTTAGAGAGCTGGATTTACCCCCACATTAAAAACCGACGTTGTGTCTAACTCTGCCTTCATTAAAACGTAAATAAATAGAGGAACCAATCGCCTAATACAGGGTGTTGCTGATATTTGTTCACAAGATTACTGTCTAGGAACAAATAACACAGTACAGTAAAACTTTTGATCTGTTCATAGTGTAGGATAAATTAGATGACCTTGAAAAAAATTCTCCATTAAAAGATATAGAAAAGTAGAATAGGTTTGACGAACTATAGTAATATTTTATGAGGAAAATTAAAGAAACTGTATGTTAACAAAATGGATGTATTAAGAAAATGACTATTGATCAAGCAAATCGACATTAAAAACCTAAATATAAAAAAAAACTGTTAATAGATATTGCATGTCTATCACTGTACTGAAATGATTGAATATCCTCATTATTTTCCAAATCATTCCGTTTAATGATTTCATACAATCTTTTATGTTTTGTTAAAATTTGTATACTTGTTCAGTTCCATTTTCTTAATGAACATTTTCTTTTTGTAGAGCACGAATTATCTCTATATCATAGTTATTTTATTTACTTCTTTTCTAGGAGGTTAGACACAAGGTCAGGTTTAGGTTTGATGAAAGCGATCTTGTGGAACGAACTGGATTCGAACTTGGTACACCCAGGTTTTCAGTCTGTGGCGCTAACCTTTTAGCCACCATCACCCCATATCGTAGTTATTAAAGCAACTCTTTTCTTCCAAGAATGTTAGTCATTCTGTATTTCTTTCTGTTGTTTCTCATGCTATTTTCTCTATATTCTTGCTTGTTTCTGATTCTCTTGACTCACTGCAATGATTTGAGTCAACAAATATACAACACTAATTTGCTTTTTTGTTTTATTGCTAAGCTGAGTTCATAGCGTAGGAAGTTCATATTTAATTTTGTTCATAGCATAGGAAGTTCATAGCCTATGGAGTTCATAGCATAGGAGTTTTACTGTAATTTAATTTATTGAGATTTATTCATCAAATTTGAGCCAGTCTGTCTTCATTACTTGTTCGGTCAATTTCACTCAATAAAACCACCTTTGGCTTTGATGACGGCCTTGGAACCGACTTAAGCCCCCAACAGCTCTGGTAATCCTTACCTTTAGCTTGTCTTTCATGTTGAGGCTGGATCTGTTGGTGTCTCATTCTACCACGTTCCACACATAGTAGTTGAGGGGATTACAGACTGTTGAGCTTGTCGGCTAGATGTCAGGTGAAGTATGGTCGATGAAGTCCTGGCCACCAGACCTAGGTCTTCCGGCTGGTATGGCAGGATGCCGAATCTCGCTACCACACGTATGACCTACCTGAAACTACTTGGTTGATCCAGTGTCTCACTGCCTTGATCAGAATGTGGATGTAGTCATTAGTGATGGGACGATTCCAATGTATGTACCGATTCTGTTCTAAATTCCTGATTCCGATTCTAAAATCGCCTTAAAAAAGTAGAATTTAATTTATTTTTTGTGGGGCAGGATGATTTAGCGAAGAGTTCTTATCTATATTTAAACGTAGATTTAATTTTCTTTTTAATTTGACAAACTTCTGAATGTTTTCCCTTTATGTATTGTATTCAAGATTTTTATAAACTCATTGTGAGATTTTAATCTATATTTTTCATATATGCCATTTTTTTCCTATTTATCCACTCGTGCCATTTTTACATGTGCCATTTTTACTGGGCCATTCTTCCGGTGCCATTTTTACCTAAATTCGTTATTATGATCCATAGTGGTATTTTAATACCATACTGGTAGTTTAAAATAAATACATATTTATCATTAGCAATAGAAAATTAAGTTTAAAAAAGAAAAAAAGAAAAATTTAAAGAATCGTTTTGAGAATCAGAAATTAGGCTAAACATTTTCCGCTACCTCAAAAGTTCCGATTTTTCCAATTCCCGATTCCGATTCTGATTAATCGTCCCACCACTAGTAGTCATCAGTGTTCAGCCTGAGGTCATCAGAAAAGACGTAGGGTTGCATGACGTTCCATTCAGCGATCAACTCTGACATTCTGATGGCGTCAGATAGTTGATTATGCGTTTTTCTCTTTAATGTCGCCTAATAGTCGAATTCTAAATCTTGCAATTCCTTTCTAACCTTTTCTACCACCCTCTTATTCATGATGATGAAGTATGACATTTCTTTATTTGTCCTTCCGGCGAATATTCCAAGGGAAACCGTCTCTTCCACAAATATGGACATTCAAAAATTATCCATAATCAATTATTCCGAAAAAAAAAACCGAATAGAAATATAGTCACTGTTTTGATGAAGACAACACCAACAATGAAAGTAAAAAAAAAACATATGCATAAAATTAAAAGCTGAAAATGGTGAACAAGTATCGTTCGTTTCCTGCACATAACATTCATGTTGCTAAATAATAAAGATATGGCTGAGATATGAACAAAATCAAGTGAGGGGTGTGTGAGAGAGAACGTATATTTGAAATAGTCAGTTAAGTGTTTAGTAAAACACAAAACTAGCATACAGTCGTTTCTGTAAGCGAGACGACAACCGGCAATCTGTTGGAGAAGAATGAATTCCCTCGCTAATGTTACAAACAGCGTATTGGCCACGTAACGTTACACAAAAGCATTGTCGTGGCAGCCCTTTTTATAAATCGGCACTCCTAACAAAACCGGATGTTTGATCCCTGAACACCTTAACCCGTGTGAAAAAAATCCGCACAGTATCTGTCTGTGTATGTCGTCACAAGCCGATCAATCGAATCTCATCAAAGTGTCGTATTAGCAGCAGATAGCAAAGCAGTATAAAAAGGATGTGTTTCTTCACTCCAACTCAAACGGGGTTCGCCCCTCCCCCGGGGGTTGTCGTCAGGCAAATCAAGACGGCATGTTCACTACCACGACAATTAGCAGCAAGCAGCTTCGCCCATTCTTTCTACAGCACGACAACAATGACTGCCATCATAATCACTATCGTCACAGCAACTGCAGCAGCTCGTGTCCGACCAACTAACTAACGGTATCTCGAGCCGGTCATCATTAACATTTGCAGCTTATTCTGCGACCAGCCAAAGTTCTACAGCAGCTACGTCAAAAGCAACAGCTATCAACAAAAGACCAAAGAACATTTCAGCCAGGATAATCATCACCACCATCCTACGGTAACGATCTATCATCTTTCCTGGCGACTCACTGAATCATGAACTCTTCTTAATTGTCACATATTTATTTATTTGAAATAAATGTCGCCTGTATATCTTGCTACATACACGAATGTTTTCTTTCCTTTTTGCTGTATTTATGTCTGTGTCTCCTTCGTTAGTTGTATTATCTACAATGAGTTTTAGACCGTAACCAAACACTAAATGCAAACTTGTATCTGAGCAAAAAAATTCGGTCAGTAAAAAGATGAAAAAAGGGTGATGGTAAATAACGAATAAGCGCCAAATTCTCTCTGCAAATATCAGAATTATGATTAAGATTAGCGTTTTTACGCAACTTAATAAAATAAAATTTAAAAAAACTCCATTAATCATACCACTAATCGTAAGTGCGGTAGCCAATATGAGAAATACGTTAAATGAATTAAAGTACAATTTACATTTAATCATTAAGGAGAGAGACAGTTATATTCCAACTTAAATATTCATAAACAGATAGACTGATGGACAGATAGACAGATCGGCGCTCATTGCCGCATGCGATTCTCACAGTTTTGTCATTTTTAAGTGACATTTTTCAGCAACCGTCTGCTTCCAAAATCTGAGAAAAAAAAAAAATAAATAAAAATAAAACGCCCGGAACTTGTCAATAGGAAAAAGTTGTCCTCCTCCATGACAACTTAAGACCACACGAAGCAAAAGTGACACAAGAAAAAAAATTGCAACCTGCCTGGTCTGTTCTACTCCATCCACCCTATTACTCTTATCTCGCACCGACTGATTTTCACCTCTTTAGGTTTTTATAGAATGCACTCTAAGGCAGAAAGTTTACTGAAGACAAACAGGTGAGAAAGCACATCCAAAGCTTTTTTTTAAAAATGAAAACCGTTATCATTTTATTCGGATAGTATTAAAAAAGTCAATTGAAGAATAGGAAAACAATGGCGAATATTGATTAAAATTTGTTGATTCGGTTTATATTATGAATTGAATTAAAGAGCATCAAACGCAAATTATTTATGAATCGAAGTAATATTTTCCTTCTTTGCCGTAATTTTTGTATGTGTCTCCTTTCTTCGGGGGTCACCTGAGCACTTTTCTCCAATGGGGGGTGGGTGGCTTCTTCCTCCATTTTCCAACGTTATTTAGTACTAATTTTCCAACGTTATTTAGTACTAATTTTCCAACGTTATTTAGTACTAATTTTCCAACGTTATTTAGTACTAATTTTCCAACGTTATTTAGTACCAATTTTCCAACGTTATTTAGTACTAATTTTCCGACGTTATTAGTACTAATTTTCCAACGTTATTTAGTACTAATTTTCCAACGTTATTTAGTACTAATTTTCCAACGTTATTTAGTACTAATTTTCCAACGTTATTTAGTACTAATTTTCCAACGTTATTTAGTACTAATTTCCCAACGTTATTTAGTACTAATTTGAGAAGAAAGCAATGAAATCATGTATAATTTGAGAAAGTCATGATAAACAGGAAATTACGTCAGCTGACGCTCCATGTTTGTTACTCTTATAGCTGACGCTCCATGTTTGGTACTCTTATAGCTGACGCTCCATGTTTGGTACCATTATAGCTGACGCACCATGTTTGGTACCCTTATAGCTGACGTACCATGTTTGGTATCCTTATAGCTGATGCTCCATGTTTGGTACCCTTATAGTGGAGTGACCCGTTGGGTTATAATCACTCCATATATTTATATATAAAAAAGAATTTACAACGTAGACGTGTCGAGTGACCCGTTAGGTCATAACCACCCCATATATATATATAATAATAATAAAAGAAGAATTAAAAAACCTGACGTGTGGAGTGCCCCTGCAACAGCACATACTTCTGCTAAGTAATGCGCGACATGTGTATTGATCAAAAGATGTGATCAATCGGAAACTGTTTTCGGAAGTTTTATTTAAACTCTAAAAGTTATCTGAGAACAGTGTTGGGAATTTAGATTGGGATTAAAAAATTATATTTCTTTAATTTTGGAAGGAATTCTCAAACTCAAATTTCAAATTTATAAAGAAACATAAAATAACATTTTAATTGGCAACTGTGAATTTTAAAACAAGGAAAAGAAAAAAAATATTTCAAATTAGATATTGTCAACAAAAAATAACGAACGATGGAATCTAAAAGAACAAAGAAGAGAAAAAGTTACCTTAATTGGCAATGCTAAATGAGTAAGATTCTGAAGGAGTTAGAAATATATAAAAAGCAATTAATAATACAATGTAGAGAGAGAGCGAGAGAGAGAGAGAGAGAGAGAGAGAGAGAGAGAGAGAGAGAGAGAGAGAGAGAGAGAGAGAGAAGGAATGTCTTGAGACAGAATTCAAAGACTTCGAATATCAAACTATTCCCTTTTGTTCTGCTGTCACCGATCGATTTTATTATTTCCGATGTGAAAAAATATCCCATATCGTTTATTTATTTTTATTCTTTAAACGGAATCAACTTGAAAGCCTTCTTAGGTGAAACCAAAAAAAAAAAAGAAAATTGGAAAATATTTTAGAATTATTAAACGGTAAAAAAAAAACAACGACAAGTTTACAATATGTTCAAAACAAATATTTAATGTATATAAGTAAAAATAATTGGGAAAAACAGGTTCACGAATCCCAGGAATATTTAAACGCATACACATAGTATATATATATATATATATATATATATATATATATATATATATATATTTTATTTCATTTTTTACCATATCAATGTTATGAAGGACAGATTCACGCCATTTCATAAAGCAAGTTTTATGTAATAAAATTTATATTTGAATATATATATAAAATTCTAAATATAAATATGCCTCTGTGTAGCTTAATTGCCATAAATATATTTTCATAGCTTACTACCTAGCTCTACTTACGTATCGAGCACTGTTGAAGTAAATACTGAAAATTGATACATAAAAAAATGATATCTCCTTATAAAATTTTATGTGGATACATGAACTAGTAATATATATATATATATATATATATATATATATATATATATATATATATATATATATATATATATTGTACAAACCTTTTATTTATACATTTTGGCTACATATTTTCAGACATGTTCCAGTTCTACCTGGAACCAGCTGCACTTTCGCAGGGCGCTATTTGAGATGGGTGCAAATATATGGCCCGAGGAAGATTAGCTGGTTTCCAGCAAGAACTGAAATATGTCTGCAAATGTGTAGCCAAAATGTCTGTTAATAAAACGGTTTTGTACCAAATAAATTTACGGCTCTGATCATTACTGAACGCTGTTATATAAACTCTGTAAGGATCCACGAAATTAGGCCATGTGGACAAACTTATATACATATATATATATATATATATATATATATATATATACATATATATATATATATATATATATATAATATATATCATATATATCATTATTATATATATATATATATATATATATATATATATATATATATATATATAATATATATCATATATATCATTATTATATATATCATCTCACACTCAATAAATCTAATATATATATATATATATATATATATATATATATATATATATATATATATATATATATATATATATATATATGGCCCTGATCGTTTGTCTCGTGATTCTAGCCTGAATCTACGAACTGCGTTCGACCACATGCGACCACTTGCAACCGCCACTCCTACACTGATGAGAGTAAAGGAACCCGAAACGATGTCGCCTGAAAGTGAAAAACACTTCAATATATATATATATATATATATATATATATATATATATATATATATATATATATATATATATATATATAATTATAGCTTTGGCGTGACGTCATAGTTTTATGATTTACGTAATATTTCAAAACATGAATTCAAACATAAGCGATAATAAAAAAAATAAATGAATGGGTAAACATTATTAATAGCGTTTGAAATTGTTTTCATAGTTCAAAACAATTTATTTTGTGTTAACTACGTATTGGCTCTGGAACTCCCTCCCTGCCCCCTGTTTCCCCTACAGTACTGACATGCAGAAATTTAAAACTAATGTAAACAGACATCTCGCTGCGCAGATCCCAATTTAGGTTCCCCCCCAACCTTCTCTCCTTTTCTGTTTTCTCAGTAGCCCCTTACGTCTACAGTTGCGGCCTGCCTTGTTTGGGGTGAACTATGTTAACCCCCCACCCCAAAAAACCCCCCAAATACTTTTTAAAATTTCTTTTGTATTTTTTTTCATTTCCTTACTCTTTTTGCCACTCGCATACTATTTTCTCTAAATTCTAGTGTGTACTATCTGAATGTACTTAATTCCGTGTTTGACTTAAATGTGTTAAATTATTGATATATACTGTCTTATTGCCTGTTTATTGATTTCACACTGAAGAAATTCTTGAAATCCCACGCTGGCTGGATCATTATTTAATTAATCTAGTTGTTTCTAACGTATCAATACTAATAGACGAGGCAGGCAAATGATTTTTTCACTATTTTCAAATCGATATATTCCAACCACTCTAGTTACTCGGCAAACGATATGCAAATAAAAAAAATGTCGTCCTAATTTATAGCAAAGAAAAAATGTCTTCGAACTGCTTGAAAAAAGATACCCCCCCTCCCGTCAAATTCCTTCCTTAAATCAGGTGACTCTCCTCCCACTAAAGTCATTCGTAGGCTAGGAGCGCCAGGCCAGACCCGATATTTCCCCATGCTACCGACGAAAAGATAAGCACTTTTTTTATTTATTTTTTATTCTTTTTATTTTCTGACTCTTTTGGCCACTCACATACTATTTTTTCTAAATTCTAGTGTGTATTATAGAAATGTACTTAATTCCGTGTTTGACTTAAATGTATTTAATTATTGATATATACTGTTAGGTGAACCTGTTTTCCCAATTATTTCTCTTATATACATTAAATATTTGTTTTGAACATATTGTAAACTTGTTGTTGTTTTTTTTTACCGTTTAATAACATGTCTTGTCTATTGATTTCCCACTGAAGAAATTCTTGAAATTCCACGCTGGCTTGCAGTTTTGGCTGTCTTTCTCTTATTTGTACTTACTTGCGAGAAGGAAACCTATCTTCGACTTTCTGTTCCCTCAGCAGTATACAGTGAATTTATATATATATATATATATATATATATATATATATGGAAGTCTTTTTTTTTACCTGCGGGGGCTCGGAAATACCCGACTAGTACACGGGCGCAGGCTTTTACCCTCTCGGTGTGTTGGACCCGTAAGACCTTGTCAGGCTATCCATCTAAGAGAAGGAAATCTCTGACAATAAAACCTTGCTACCAACTACTTACGCAGTGGCAGCAAACCGTTGGGGAGGGAGATCTCCTGAGTCCTGATCATCAACCTCCCTAGAGTTTGAATCTCGAACAAAATATCCGGTTTTCAAGCCTACAATTGCTTAAGGGGTAGATAGGTCCTACCTATCGCCGGCCATTGCACTCCTTCTTTGTCTATTAGCCAGGCGCAGAGGTACCAGCGCTGGGACGCCTAAAAACAATCAGTGCCTGGCCTTGTTTCTTCACTAGGACAGTGAACGCCGTTTCTCTTTCTTTCTATTTGGGTAACTTGGGGAAAGCTTTTTCGTCACTAAGTCTTACATGACCAGTCTGGGTCGCTCTTGTTCCGACAGGTTGAAGGTACAAGTTAGACAGCTTGTCTGGCTGCTGTTTCCGACTGACAGGACAGTACCCAAACTCTTGGGTAGCGCTAAGAACGGCTGCTCCGTCATCAGTTGCATAATACCGTGGGTAGTTGTATGTGCCATGTCGCGCATGGGAAGGAACCCTGCAGTTATCTTCGATGGACTTTCCCGAGGCCACAACCTCCATGGACCAGGTGGCGACTAATGGAATGGTTGTGTGAGCTTATTGGCACCTAACAAGCACCCACTTTGCCCAACCCACCTTATAACAAAACAAACATGTCATTACAAAAAAAATAAAATCAAACCTAAACCAGACACCCAACAAAAAAACACCTTCTCCTCCGCCCTTGAGGCTCGCATTCACCAATATCCGGGGACTTAGAACCAACATCAACGACGTAGACAAACTCCCCGGATATCCTAGCACTAAGTGAAGCAAACCTTCAATCCTCAATCTTCTCTAACCACTTTGACATGACTAACTACCCCCACTCTACCGTAAAGACCCTGAAAAACATATGCACGGGCTAAGAGTTTATGTTCGAACTCCCACTGACTAGAGAACATAGGTTAAAATCGGATGACCAAGACTACATGTGCTTTAGATTGACTTTACATCACGGCGTTAGTTACTTATATTTCTTATACCTTTTTCCCTTCGACCCAGGTCTGCACCCTGCTAAACCCTGTCATAGACAGAGCACTCTCACTTGACTCGAATGCCCAGATACACATATTTGGGGATATTTATGCACACCACAGTGACTGGTTGGGATTCTCCAGCCCTACTGACGCAGCCGGCAATTCTACGTATAATTTCTCCTTAGCTCACACCCTCTCTCAGACTGTCGATTTCTTGACCCGCATCCCCGATCGAGTAGACCAGCAAGCCTCAGTTCTAGACCTTTTCTTGACTTCAATGCCCGAGGCTTGTGTGACGAAAGCTCATAGCCCACTCGGGAATGCTGATCACATTATGCTAATGATTTATATCACCCTAAAAAGTCGTCCAAAAGCTGATGAACCGTTGCTCAAAATAATGAGATACTACGAGCAGGCTGATTTTGAGTCAATCAGAGATCACATCAGCGACGCCCCATGGAGGGAAACCTTCTTACTCCCTGCAGACCAGTGTGCAAATGAGTTAACTGAATTGGTCAAAGCAGGCATTGAAGCCTATGTCCCCATGCGTAACCTCTTTAGCAAGCCCCACTCTCCCCAATGGTTCACCTCGGAATGTGCAGCTGCCATTGCTGAGAAGCAGCAAGCATTCCGTAAATTCGGCCGCCATAAGTCAGCTACTAATAGACATAATTTTATAGAGTCAAGAAATAATTGTAAGGCAGTGATAGGTGAAGCAAAAGGAAGGTATACTGAGTTAACAAAAAACGCATTCAGTCACAGAAACTAGGTACTCGCGATTTCTGGAAAATCTACAATAGTGTGGTAAACAATTCCCCCACTATTAAACCACAATGATGTCGTTTGCACGGCAACTGATAAGGCTGAACTACTTGCCCAGCGTTTTGCCTCTAACTCCACTTTGGACTCAGACCCCCCTCCCTAAATTCCCATTGCGGACCGAAGCCACACTTAATAACTTGATCAGCACCCCATCCCAGGTCAGAGACATCATAAACAACCTTGACATCCCCAAAGCTTGTGGGCCTGATCTTTTACCTGTAATAGTAATAAAGAAATGCTCTGCTTAACTGGCCTCTGTCCTCTCCAAACTCTACAATAAATGCCTAGCTGAATCTTGCTTCCACGATAGCTGGAAAATTGCCTCTGTGGTACCAGTCTACAATAATTCTGGGAATAGAACCGATCCTCAGAACTATCACCCAATCAGTCTACTCCCGATCTTTGCTAAAATCTTTGAATCTTTAATCAATCTAGCGATAGTTCGGCACTTAGTTAATGCTAAATATTTTTCTGACCGCCAGTATGGATTTAGACAAGCACGATCTACTGCAGACATCCTAACGGTCATCTCTGAACGCATGTATCATTCACTCGACAAAGCAGGTGAAGCTAGGGCAGTAGCGCTTGATATATCCAAGGCCTTTGACAAGGTATGGCATAAAGGGCTTTTTCTGAAAATACGCTCATACGGTATTACTAAGCAATTACTTAATATAATTAGGTCCTTCCTAACCAAAAGAAAGATCCAGGTTGTCCTCGATGACTGTTTATCTAAGCAACATGACATAAATGCTGGTGTACCCCAGGGATCTATCCTTGGACCTTTATTGTTCATAAACGATCTCCCTGATGACATTGAGTCTGAAATTGGTTTATTTGCTGACGACACCACGCTTTACTCTCGTCATGTTGGCAAAACGGACGCTATCATATCCGAGGCAATAGCTGAACCCTTAGAAAATGACCTCCAGACTGTAGTGGATTGGCGTCATAAATGGTTGGTAACTTTAATGCCGCAAAGACAAAGCTCCTTTCCTTCAATAACTACAAGAAACCTCTCCAACCACCGATTGTCATGGCAAATAAAACCCTACATGAGAGTTTAACATTCAAACTCCTATGCCTAACCTTCACAGGTAACATTAATTGGAACAAATACATTGAAGACATTGCCAAGGCTGCCGCAAAGAAGGTTGGCTCCCTCTACTGTGCTAGTAAATTCCTCACACCTGACATTATTCTGTATCTCTACAAAGTTAGCATCCGCCCATGCATGGAGTATGGTAGTCACATCTGGGCTGGTGAATCATCTACTAGTCTCTCCCTCATTGACAAGGTCCAAAAAAAAATCGCAAACTTAATAGGTTCCTCACTATCCACTAAGCTCCAGCCCCTGTCCAATCGCTGCAATGTAGCATATTTGTGTTTGTTTTACAAATACTTCAATGGATTATGCTTCGATGAACTTGCTGCTCTGGGGCCTCCGCGACGTAATGTCACTAGACCAACCCGACAATCAGCTAAATCCCACCCATTCACTGTGGAGGTCTCCAGATGCCGGAGAGCCTTCTACTCCAATAGCTGCTTTCCTCGTGCTGCTAGCCTCTGGAACTCCCTCCCTGCCCCCTGTTTCCCCGACAGTACTGACATACAGAAGTTTAAAACTAATGTAAACAGACATCTCGCTGCACAGCTCCCAACTTAGGATGACACTCAAAACCTACTCCGTAATTCTCAGTAGCCCCTTACGTCTACATTAGCGGCCTGTCTTGTTTGGGGTGAAATATCATTAAAAACAAGCCGCGCGTGCGTGGTCTCCCTTTGTATGTGACTCGATGTGGTGAGTGTAAAATGCAATAAATTTGGACAATTTGCGGCATTTTTGACCCCCCTTTTGACCCCTGGGGCGCGAACCAGAATTTTTCTGAGGTCAAGGATGCTCATTTTATATCCAGTACAATTGCCTCTACATTTTGGCCAAGTTTCAGAAAAATTGAATGGATGGATCAAACGTTATGGGAGAAAAGGGTCATTTTTGCCATTTTGGGGGCTTTTGACCCCCTAGGGGCACGAACCAGATTTTTTCCAATGTCAGCGATACTTATTTTCTATTAGAAACAATTGCCTTCATATTTTGGCCAAGTTTCAGAGAAATTGAATGGATGGATTAAAAGTTATGAGGCAAAAATGTCATTTTTGGCCATTTCGGGGCCTTTTGACACCCTGGGGGGGGGGGGGGGAGGCTAACCAGATTTTCTTTCAAAAATCGGAGAATGTCACTTTCTAACCTGACGAAAGTTACAACTTCATGCAAAATTTCAGAGAAATTCAATGGATGGTTGCGGAGAAAAATCCGGACGGACGGACGGACGGACGGACGGACGGACGGACGGAAATGCCTCAAAACATAGGTCCCCCGATTTTATAAATCGGGGGACAAAAACATTTTTTAATTTGTATATACTTGAATTTGGGATTGTAGAGCCCATAATTGTAGTTATTTTAAATTTAGAATATTTGGGCTAGCCATCGTCACAATGTTACACAATCAACTTAAAAAGACCCAAGAAAAGGATACGTCAAACTTCGCCCGACACATGTTTCTTGAAACTACTTCAGTGAGAGGACTATTACCGCGACCCGCAAAGATATCTGTAGAGAACGACTAGATATACAATTAGCATAATCCGAGTCTTCACTACGAGTTTACATAAAAAAACAACACAGACAACAGCATTTGCATAATGGCAAATGGTTCCATCCAAACCACGTGTGTATACCAGCATGCGTATGCAATATATCGCATCAAACGCAAAGAGTACAATGCCTTCTATATCGGTAGCACGTTCAGACCACTCCGCATTAAAGAATACCTCAACACACAAGAAATCCCTATTTGACCCCCCCTATTTAAATGTAACAAAGAAAATGAATACATAACATAGCGAGGCCACTGAAAATAATTTGGCAGCCTTAAAATTAAGGAATCAATACTTATAGTAAGACTCAACCCACAAATTAACAGATGAGAATTCAACACAGAATTCTTAATTTAACACAGATACAACACAACACAACACAACCCCACACAACACAACACAACACAACACACCACAACACAAAACACTACAACACAACACAACACACACAACACAACACAACACAACACACCTCAACACAATACAACACAACACACCACAACACAACACAACACACCACACCACACCACAACACAATACAATACAATACAATACAACACAACACAACACAACACAACACAACCCCACACAACACAACACAACACAACACAACACAAAACACTAGAACACAACACAACACACACAACACAACACAACACAACACACCTCAACACAATACAACACAACACAACACAACACACCACAACACAACACAACACACCACACCACACCACACCACACCACACCACACCACACCACACCACAATACAATACAACACAACACAACACAACACACCACAACACAACACAACACAACAAAACGCAACACAAGACACAGCAAACATTTAAAATGCTTCTCAACTTAACAGTATTCGAATTTGAACCAGTAATTGCAGATTCTTCTAGTCAACGACGGTAACTATTAAGTCAATCACGCACCTCCACGCTATCGTTAAGGACAATCTGGGTACAGTTGTTTTAAATAAAAAGCGGACAAAAAGAAAACATGGATTCTTTTAATGACAAAACCCCAACTTGTATAAGTTGTTTCTGTTTATTCAGCTGTTTTCAATCGCATACAAGCCGTCTTTGACCGTGTAAGGCATGAATATAGGCTTTAAGTAGACATCAAAGGAAATGGAATTATACCGATCGGCTTACTAGAAGGAAAGTAAAAATAAAGGAATAATCAGTCGGAGTTTTAGGATATTTTCCCTTCAGAAAAATATCGAAATAAATTTGGTTACAATATATATTATTTATTTTTATTTATCTGGTTCTTAAAATATATCAAATGCTGTTCACGTACTTATCAGGATTTTATTTATTTGTTTATATATATATATATATATATATATATATATATATATATATATATATATATATATATATATATATATATGTATATATATATATATTTATATATATTTGTATATATATATATATATATATTTGTATATATATAAATATATATATATGATTATTAATATATATCTAAACAAGAAAATAAGTCAGTCGTGAAAACGCATACCTTCGCCTGACAACGTAAGTTGAAATTCCGTAAAAATGTTAAATTTCACTGAACTTTTAAAGATCAATGGCGTGGTCATATAAGATACGGGCTTCATTGGCTATATGATGGGCCAAGTAGTCAGTCTCTATGATCAAGACAACCAAAGTTACTGCCAACAGTGACTTTTACCTATATATCCCCAAATAAAATGATTTCTAGGTTAGACCATGACCGATACTTTGACAAAGTATATATATCGAGCACTGTTGAAGTAAATACTGAAAACTGATACATAAAAAATTATATCTCCTTATAATATTTTATGTGGATACATTAAGTACTAATATATATATATATATATATATATATATATATATATATATTTCAAAGAGTTGGTAAGAGGTGTAATATTGACACAACCACGGCCATCATAATAAAGAAGGCCAGAGCGCTTGAAAATGACGCTCCTGAATTTTGATGAATTTCATCAAAATTCAGTAAATAAACAAATTTTTACGAATTTTTCAGTATTTATTAATTAACGATCATAGAATATAATTAATTCATTAGTTTATTAGAACTCTTAGTGCAAATGTATGATTTCGTGCAATTTGCGTAGGCTAGACAGCAACCATTAAATTAATACTTAATAATAAAATAGGGTTGTCATATTTTTTAATTCTTTAAAGCATGAAAATTTTTCTTTGAAAAATAGTTTGCCTGATTTAATATTTATTCTTTGAATACGTTCATTTTTTCCGGTCTACATTGTAACGAAAAGTCTAGTATCAGTTATACTTCATTGGTTTGTAAACACAACAAGGAGAAGACAACTCTCTATTTTTAGGCAGTTTTATTTTTTATATGAACATTTCATTATCATGGGTTTTAGTTGAATAATTTTTTCATTATGAACATTTCATTATCATGGGTTTTAGTTCAATAATTTGATAACAGTTGCTCGTTATTTCCGAAAAAAAATGATGTTTCTTGATTTTTTATATGAACATTTCATTATCATGGGTTTTAGTTGAATAATTTTTTCATTATGAACATTTCATTATGATGGGTTTTAGTTGAATAATTTGATAACAGTTGCTCTTATTTCCGAAAAAAAAATGATGTTTCTTGATTTTTTAACTTAAAAGTAAATCAAACATTAAAGATTGCGAATTCAGTAAAGTAAAACAAAATCAATAATTCAAAATAATTAATTCACAGAACATTTATTGAAATTAATTAAAATGTGTGTTTTTTTGCAAAACAAACAGTTTATTTACAATATAGTAAGAATTTGGAATAAATTAAAACAGTCGTTTTGTTTGGAGTGGGAGGGTATTATTTTTTGAAAACGGACAGTTTATTTACAATATATTATTTGAATATTTCGCTTATTTCTTTGGATTTTCGCACACATTTTGGACGAAACGTATTAAATAGACTAACATTGTATTTTTATCCAGAAATAAAATTCTAATTTTTTTTCAAGACTTTAAGACATCGATCTTTATCAGCTGTTCGTAGTTAAAATCAACCGGAAAAGACGAAATCGCCATTTCCATTTTCCATCACGTCTCGTAAAATGTGATCATTTTTAGGAAATACGTTTGAAAAAAGGAACAAGTTAAAATGATTTCCAAGTGAATGAATAATCCTTAGGGGGTTAGCCGTGTTCTTGGCAGGGAAATAAAGTCACAATAGCAGGAACAAGTTAACAATGGTTTCTAAGTGAATGAATAATCCTATGGAATTTAGTCTGTTTGTCTGATTACTTGCAAAAACAGATGGACACATGCGCGTTAAGCGTTCCTCGGACTTCCGGTCCTCATTGCTAGTGGTTCTTACTCCTACTATCAATGACGTCATCAGAAAAACTCGACTCAGTTAACAGGCCTTTTTCTTACGATAGCCACGGCACAACCTACATATGAAAATTCAAATATTTCCGATCAGCATGAAAATTGATCCCTAGTTATTTGACTTCAACTACACAAGATTCACTGAATTTTTAAGTTCTTCTTAGGATACCTTAAGCTATTTTAAGCTTAAGCCTTAAATTTGAGATATTTTTTCTAATATTAAAATCATTTATTCGAGTTTTATCAAAGTTGGAATAACGATTCTAGACATGAAGTTTAGTAGCATATATAACTTGATTTTAATTTTCGTTAGAAGACATAAAAGTGGTGCAAAACTCTTCTGTTCGGTCAATTAATTTTATTACTAACTAGTAGAACGTTTCTATTAAATATTTCCTTTTGTTGTATTTTATTAAGTTAAGAAACATATTTAATTCTTTATTTTAATTCCATGATAAATGCCAGTATACTGAAATCATATGCCCTTAATAGGGTTAAGATGAAAATTCATATACACTAAATGTACAAAAGCAAGGAAATTCACAAATTTTTACACTTTTATTGTCATTAAGGGTATGCGAGCACAACAGGGCTATGTATTTTGCTGGTAGGAATTTTTCTTCAGCGCACCTCACACACTTCATCCACTCGTGCATAGAGATTTATACTGTAGTGATGTGATAAGGAAATGGTTTGTGTGTGTATGTAGTCATACCCTTACTGATAATAAAAGTGTAAAAATTTGTGAATTTCCTTGCTTTTGTACATTTAGTGTGTATGAATTTTCATCTTAACCCTATTAAGGGCATATGATTTCAGTATACTGGCATTTATCATGGAATGTCACTACTTTTGTAAAGGCTATGCCTCAATACAATGGTCATTTTAAAAGGTTTTTGGAATTTTCTGGAAAACTAAGGTATATGGTAAACTGAAATTAAAATGCTATCAACTCGACCCTAGAACCTCTATCTCTGCTAAAATTTAGCTGAATCCATCAAATAGTTGATTAGATACAGGGTGGCACATACGTACGTACGTACGTACACACAGATAACATGCTTTCATGATTGAACTTTCTGGATCTCTGGGTTGCCTTGACTAATGATGCTGAAATTCTACACACTTATAGAACCTATCAAATAAAAATTTTGTGCAAAGTTTTCACTAATTTGTTTTATTGGTTTTTGAGTTATGATTGATCAAAGAAATGAGATTTCCAGCATAGGCCCTTTGTGAGTCGATTAAGGGATAGAGCGCTCTCGCACCTCCTTTGATATCATGTGAATTCATTATTTTCGATTTGAGTGCAATCTTAGTGCTTGTCAAATTTGCCACCATTGAGTTATGGCCGTTTTTTCGCATGGAAAAATACCGGCCATTTTTAAAATTCTTATTTAATTAAGCATTTTTATGATCACGTGATAAAATTGCGACTATGTTATATCTTTCTTCGTCTGGTCTAATTTTAAATAGTTTAGACAAAAAAAAAAATCTGGCGGAAGAACAAAAACAATCTTTTGATTGAACTAAGTTGATTTATAAAATTGGATTAAAAACGCGATTCAAATTAGATGTTGTTTAAAAACGAAACATCGATTTTTTTTATGGAAAAAGTTTTAGATTTATATGTTTTATGAAGTTTTATGAAGAAGCAAGAACAGAAAAGAAAGGGAAGTAACTCTCTAGCATAAAAAAATCATCAAAATACAATTTGAAACAAGAGGCAACTTTTTCTTTTAAAATTCATTTGGTTTGGAAATGTTCTAACGTTGTTTTTATAGACTGGACACTTTGAGTGTATTTCTGTACTTAGAACAAACAAAATGACGTATGAAGGTATTTAACTGCAGTTTGGATGAAGTTATTATTAAATTTTCAAATGATAAATAAGATAAAGTTAAGTGTCATCTTTGATGTTCATGGGTGTTAGGCGCGAACAGAGACACAACAATAGTATTATCTCTGAAAAACACACACTAAAAAAGTGATAACACCATTGGATCCATCTTAAAATACTTCTCGAGAGAAGTTACGTTTGATCTTGGTATAGGGCTTTATTTTTATTCGCATCACCAGAGAGAGAGAGAGAGAGAGAGAGGGGAGAGAGAGAAAGAGAGAGAGAGAGAGTGAGTGAGTGAGTGAGTGTGTGTGATAGAGAGAGAGAGAGAGAGAGAGAGAAAGAGAGAGAGAGAGAAGAGAGAGAGAGAGAAAGAAATAGAGAGAGAGAGAGAGAGAGAGAGAGAGAGAAATATAGTACTTTATTTACCTCCTTTCAAGGCGGTTAGACACAAGGTCAGGTGTTGTTTTGAAAAGCCAGCGTAATAGGATTAGCGCGTTGTGGCCTACAAAAATTCCTGAGCAGCCCCATCGGCATTTCCCGGTAGAGACGCTGCAGGCGATTAACAATAAACTAACTCCTTCTAAAAGAGAAGGTAAAGTCTGGGAGGGTGGACAAAGTCAATGCCGCACTGATTGTTGAGGACGTATCCAGTCTAAAATATGCATATTTTATCTTCGTATTTTTACGTTTTTCTTTAGCGACCACGTGTTTGAGTTTCTTTCCAAGACACACGGTCCCCATTTTGTGTGTTGTATTTTCTTAAGTACACACGTTCGTTGGAATAAGTAATGAGATAATAATTCAGAAAGAGTATTGTTTACATATAATACATTTATTCTCACAGAGAAATTTTGTCAAATACAAACGTAAGAGGGATATAGGAAACATGATACATAAAAGGGATGAAAACGACAGAAGTAGTTATTGCAGGAAATGATGCATAAATATATCAGCACATTCGGAGTACATGCGTTACCGGGGTAAACGGATTGAGAGAGATAGGCATGGATAATGTACAAGCACATATAATTTACTTTGTTGAAGTTGTTTGGGAGTCTATACGCCTGCTGGAAGAAAAGGTTATGTAAAGATGGATATATTTTCTGGAAGTCTCGTCTTACTGCGACCAGAAGTGATTGAATCTGGACAGGTTAGTTCAGAGACTGCTAAGATTAGCAGCCCGTCGGACTACGTTCGATTGCTTGGGCGTCAAAACCAGACAAAGTTTTGTTTCCGGAAACAGCAGAGTGCGTTCTCTCGTTGGCTAGTAATGATTTAGAGGAGATAACTCAGATATGATTCAAGGGAGATCATTCTGATAACAAGGTTTTCGGTAATGAGGAAACAGCTTTATATAAAGTTATGTAATTCTTTATTAGCTGTTCTTTAACGTATAGTTCTTTCGTATAGCTGTTTTTTTTGTACTTGTAAGGAATTAAGTAAATCAAGATTCTACAGCAGCAACGTTTTGTCCACACTGCTATATGGAAGTGAAACTTGGCATCTCAAAATCAGCAAAAAGAGGAAGTTAGACGCGTTGGATATAAAACACCTTAGAAAGATTCTAGGGATCAGATAGAGCGATGGAATTACCAACCAGGAAGTCAGAGATCGGAGTAACCAGCAGCTTGTATCGTATCGTCAATAATTTGCAAACGACTTCTAGGCTGGCTCAAGCATGCCCTAATATTGGCTCCAGAGAGCATTGCTAACCAAGTGCTTAAGTGGACCCATGATTGGAAAATAAGAAGAGGAAGACCAAACATGAACTGGAAGCAAACAATCGAGAAAGATTTGCAAGCAACGGACAGAAACTAGAGAGACGCTGTGGATATGGCTGCAGACAGAATACGATGGAACACGTGTACTGCCCCATGCGTATCAGGACGCGGGAGTTCCTAAGTCTAAGTAAGTAATGAATGTGCACTCGGAGGATTTCAGTACTTACGAATCCTTCGACCGGCAGTAATTATCATCTCATACACTGAAGATTGCGTAAGCATGAAACACATGTGTCTGTAGATAAAAAAAAATATATATGTATATATAAAATATTATATATATATATATATATATATATATATATATAGAGAGAGAGAGAGAGAGAGAGAGAGAAAGAGAGAGAGAGAGTAAGAGAGAGAGAGAGAGAGAGAGCGATAAATGAAGGAAGAGAGATAAAGATGTGCGAATGACAAATTTATTTCATCTTCGATTGTTCAATGCAAGGTGCACTCGATAAAAACATGCTTATTTTTCTTTCCTTAAGCCAGGTTTTTCAAAGATTAACATCTTATCATCAGAAGAATTGCATACATGGATAACCTGGCAGGAGAATAGCTAAAATTCAAAATGTAAAAAAATTAAGAAACAATATAAAGTAATGGAAAGTAAGAGTGTGTGTATGAAAAAGTTTTCCTTCATTTATTTCTATAATTGTTCTATCTCGTATATTGAGCTGAAATCATTTCACTATAGGTTAAATTTTCTAAAAGTATGCTTTTAGTCTCATATTATATATATATATATATATATATATATATATATATATATATATATATATATATATATATATATATATATATATATATGTGTGTGTGTGTGTGTGTGTGTACGAAAATGGTACACGTCCAGGACGGTAAGAACAGAACAGTTTTGCACCACTTTTATGTCCCTTACGAAGATTAATATATATATACACACATCACTCTTTATTATAGAGTGGAAGATGTTTCTCGTATATTGAGCTGAAATCATTTCACTATAGGTTAAATTTTCTAAAAGTATGCTTTTAGTCTCATATTATATATATATATATATATATATATATATATATATATATATATGTGTGTGTGTGTGTGTGTGTGTGTACGAAAATGGTACACGTCCAGGACGGTAAGAACAGAACAGTTTTTCACCACTTTTATGTCCCTTACGAAGATTAATATATATATACACACATCACTCTTTATTATAGAGTGGAAGATGTTTCTAGTCTAGGAGGAATGATTATTCTACTGGCCAATCAGATGGAACAATTCATTTCGCTCTAGTTGTATAATATCTGCCTGTCTGGTGGTGAATTAAGGTCATTAATATATAAGCGCGATAAAAGTTACAATGGCTGCATCGTAAACAAATATTATATTTAATTTAGCTGCCGTTTCTGAAAATTGTCTATGAAGTACTTCTAAAAAAAGATCGTGGCCATTTAAATATGAACAAAATTCCTACTTTCTCCAAATATGCTCTACTTAAATTTTTTTTGCAGTGGGCAATAAAAAATTAAATTAATTATTAAAAATAAATAAATAAGATTTGAAGTCAAAATCTTTTGCTGTGAACCCCGGAAGAAAGAAAGCAGTGATTTATATTTAAAAAAAAAAATGGTCGATGCAAATTAAAATACTTTCAGTCAAATAACTCCGTTAAGCTCAATTTATTTCGATAATTTACTATTAATCTTGCGTATTTCATATATATTTTTATCGAATGATTATTTTATATATTTTTTTCGTTTTTAAATTAATGTTTTATGCTACAATTGAAATCGATTTAATTAGCCGCGAACCAAGATGAAGTATCTGCGCATGCGTAAGTCCCGATGCAGCATTTCCGGTTAGTCTTATTTTTGGGGGAAACAACAACAACAATAAAAAAAAAAATGAAAGATAGAAAAGACGGTTTCGTAGAATCTGCAACTAATTAATTATGCGACGAGATGATTGCAAGAAATAATACACGGCAGAACCCCTCGCAAAATGGATACCTCAGTGCGTAAATCCATTTCGCATATAACATAATTGAGATGGGGGAAACGGTCGAAATCATGCGAAGAAAATCTGGTTTTCAGCCAGTGGGCTGCATGATGTATTGATCATACAAATTAGGGCCACAGGATTAAAACAAAACAACAACAAAAAATAAACGTCTTCTGACTACTAGCGGAACTACCGGTCAGTCGATCGATCTGCCACGATGAATTTTGTAATAGTATTTTCATCAGTAAACGCCCAGATAGAATGGACGCATCGTGATTTTATATGCAACCACGCATCGCTATTATAGGTTCTGTCCATCGGTCGATCGTGTAAGTTTGAAATAGCGTGTTCTTCGGTACGTCACATTTAATTTTGAAATAGCGTGTTCGTCAGTCTGTCACAATTAAGTTTCCAATAGCGTGTTTGTCTGTTCGAAAGAGCATATTCGTTGATCTGTGACGCTTAAAATTTTAATACACAGAGACATCTTGAATCTGTAAGCGGCCGCCTTAACACGTGATACGGAGAAATTAAGATATATTTACGCTGAAAGCGGCGAGCGTAAACGTCAAGGCAGTCTGATATAACTCAACAACAGAGTCGGAGTATCGCACTGAAGCTCAGGTGAATGTCTATTTTTAAATCTCTCCAACAGTGCTCGACTTTAATTTACTTGAAGAGGCTTCTTATAATATTAAATAATATTTTAATATTTTACCTCCGTACGACGTCGTTTCGAGCTTTCGGCTCTCATCAGTGCAGGAAATGTCAATCTCAGACGGTCACGGGACGCGAACTCGGTTCACAGAGACACCTTGAATTTGTAAGCAAATGGGAGGTTATCACGTTATCTTTTTAATGTATATATATATATATATATATATATATATATATATATATATATATATATATATATATATATATATATATATATATATATGTGTGTCTGTGTGTGGATATAAAAATAATAATATTTATTAAAATAATCATTAATTATTCAAGCTAATTAAAGGGCGAACACTCTGGGGGGAAATATGAAATAAATTTTTATCTGAGCTATTACGCGAAGTTATTTCTCTTGGAAATAGAACACTCTTAAGAAACTTACTATTATTCTTAACGAAATGTAAGATTTATTGCTCTCTCATTTCATATGACTGTCACGCCGGCCACATCGATTGGTGTGTCAATGATGACTGGGTCCGGGGTTCGAATCATGCGAATGATGGAACAGTTGTATGCATATAGACACACTGATGATTCTTGGTGAAGATGAAACATATATGTACGTCGAATGCCTGTATGTCTCGCCGCCTTAAATGTGTTAAAATTATCATTGTTTATAGGCTGTTCAGAATTGGCCTATCGGTTAGCGACGTTGGATTGGGGTTGAAAAATACTTGTAATCTAGGGTTTCGAATCGTGTGACCGGTAGTGAATAGTCATACTTCTATGCTGATGAGTCTTGATTGAAAAGAGACGAAACGTATTCGTCCATAGATAAATAAACAATAACAAATATTTATATATATATATATATATATGCAAACATTGTTAAAAATAACAGAATTCGTCTATTTAATTATACCTTTTTTATTTTTTCAATTTTTCTGATGGTCTTTTTTGTATTAGAATAAAAAATATATATATATACATACACACACACATATATGTGTGTGTGTGTGTGTGTGTCTGTATATTAATTAAATAAGTTTATATATATTGATAACATGAACTAAAAAGTAATATTTTCTCAAAAAGTGCTCATTATAAATGAAAGCTTTTATAAGTAAAATGAAATAAACATTAGAAACAGATCAACCTACGTTTCGACGCTTACGTGTCTCGTCTGGACGTTGAGTTTTAATTTTCCTGAACGATACACGTAAGCGTCGAAACGTAGGTCGATGCGCGGAGACTGTTTCTAATGTTTATTGCCCCTCTCTCCCTCTCCCTCCAGGCTGTAGTGGATTGGGGGCAGAAATGGTTGGTAACTTTTAATGCCGCAAAGACAAAGCTCTTTCCCTTCAACAACTACAAGAAACCTCTTCAACCACCGATTGCCATGGCAAATAACACCCTACCTGAGAGTTCAATATTCAAACTCCTCGGCCTAACCTTCACAGGTAACATGGATTGGAACAAATACATTGAAGACATCGACAAGGCTGCGGCAAAGAAGGTGGGCTCCCTATACTGTGCTAGTAAACTTCTCACATCTGACATTATCCTGTATTTTTACAAAGCCACCATCCGCCCATGCATGGAGTATTGTTGCCACCGTAACACCGTAGCAGCGCCGCAGAAACTGCTCTTAGAGTTAGTCGTACTTGAACTATGCCAAGTACGCACATAATGACGACGTCATCGGTTGTTTGGTACCCTTTGGAGGTCCCTTATAAACATTCTCTTTTTTTCCGCCGAAAAAACAATCTACGGAGTCGTTTATTGTCCCTCATTAAAATATCGTCAATTTTGTATAAAATATGTCCATTGTCGTATCATTTACAAATGATGAAGTTTTCAGTTACGTAAATAGAAAGAAAACTATTCAAAGATTCTTCAAGATTCATTAAGATTGTCTACGCATGTTTATTCCAGTCCTTATTCACCGCCATCGTCTCTTCTGCGGTCGGGAACATAGCCCATTCTTGCAAAACAGGACAGCGGACAAATTGCCCTCTGTGAGCGTATATTTTATCTATAAAAGAAAAAACGAGACGCTCGGAGTCCGGCTTCTCAGCCAATCGTCTGAGCAGAAGACAGTCCATCTAGACTTTCACGCGCGCACATACAGCCACATGGTCGCGCATGCGTACTGGAGAACTCGACATAGAAAGAAACAAACTCGCTTGCGTCTCGGAGGCTTTGACAAAAATAGATTCTTATTATCCTCTTTTATTATTGTTTAATGTCGATTTTTAAGAATCAAAATACATCGTTTACTTTCGTTCATTTTAAACTATTCCCATGATCCGTTCGATCATATAATCGGAATTTGTCACCAGAAATTCTTAATGGGCAGCGTTTTTCGATATCCTCTCAAGCAATTAATCTCTCTCTCCCTCTCTATCGCACTAAAACTAACACACACACACACAAACTAATATATATATATATATATATATATATATATATATATATATATATATATATATATATATATATATATATATATATATATATAAATGAAGGAAGAGAGAAAAAGATGTGCGAATGACAAATTTATTACATCTTCGATTGTTCAATGCAAGGTGTACTCGATAAAAACATGTTTATTTTGATTTCCTTAAGCCAGGCTTTTCAAAGATTAAAACCTTATCATCAAAGGAATTACATAGATGGATAAGTTGGCAGGGAAATAGCTAAAATTTAAAATTTCAAAAAATTTAAGAAACAATATAAAGTAATGGAAAGTAAAAGTGTGTGCATAAAAAGGTTATCCTTCATTTATCTCTATAATTGCTCTATCGCGTATATTGAGCTTAAATCATTTCACTATAGGTTAAATTCTCTAAAAGTATACTTTTAGTTTCATAATTTATATATATATATATATATATATATATATATGTGTGTGTGTGTGTGTGTGTGTGTGTGTATGTATGTATGTATGTGTGTGTACGATAAGAGTACACGCCCAGGACGGGTAAGAACAGAACAGTTTTGCACCACTTTTATGTCCCTTACGAAGATTAAAAATCAAGATATAATGATACTTACCCGTTTCTCTAGAAACCTAATTTTATTTTTTATCTAAATTCATTACATTTTTGTGATTCTAGAAAAAGTCTAAAATTTAAGGCTTACGTTTAAGGAGTCTTAAGAATGAATAAAAATTCATGGAATCTTGCTTAATTGATGTTTCATGACTATGGATAAAACTCAATGCAAATCTGATATATTTGAATTTTCAAATAGAAGGTTGTGCCTTCTAAAATCTCTTTAAAACACTCCAAAGTAACTAAAAGTGATATCCACCAGGTGGAAGCCATTTAGTCTGATGAACCCTAGTCTAGTCGAGAAACTCAAAATCACTATCTGATAGTGTTTCGAAATGAAAGTGAAAATCGACATAGGATCAACAAGCATAGAATAAACTTAAAAGCAAGTTTTAAATATAACACCATGATTCGTGTCATCCGGAGACTGACAGTTGAGCTTATTTAAAATACATTGGGATGTCAACTACTGAACGGGAGAAAGGTCACACCTGCAAAACACACGGTTTGAGTTTTCAAAACAAAGCTCGTGTTGAAAGATGGTTCTTAATAAGTGAACTTTCAAAAAGCTGAAGCGACACCTATAATTATTCGTATTGGTCACCTGACGTGGAGAGGGTTGTTTTCGTATGATAAATATCTGTGAGGTAGAAAATCAGTATCGAAATAAAAAGAAAAACTGAAAGATATAAATTTAAGCCTCTAAGCCTATTCTGGGAGTCTATGCGACTTCTACCAGAAAACTTAGGAAAATGGCCCATACAGTATTGGTTAAATTATAAGTATATTTTCCTAAATACAAAACATGTCTTGGTCATTTTTGTATGCATAAATGTATTCAAGCTTGAAAGACACATCACAGCGAAAAGGCCAGTTCATGGATTGGGACAACGCTTTCTCGGACCAAATCAGAAAAGAATTACCGATTGCCTACTTATCCAACTACTCGATTAGCTGCGTCAGCACCAAAGTGTTAACTTGCTGGTTATAACAACACGTTGTAATCTCTGGCGTCGTAGAACTCTCGTCTGTTGATCCCGAAACGGGACGATGTGTCGTGTCTATTCGCATTTCCCAGCTGCGTGGAACTATTTGTACTAACCGTGCGTCCCTCTTCTTCACCGCCATTGTTGTCGCCTGATTTGTGTCGGGCTGCTAGCTGTCTGTCGCTTTGCCGAGCGTCATAACTACGCTCGCTTCTTCCATCATACCGGTGGGTTCTTTGTATGCTGAAATCAAACCTTTTACGCACAATAAAATATAACAAGGCTCCTCCTTTTTAATTTAGAGCCATTTATTACTATCTAGCTTGTCGATACTGGGCAAGTTCGTTGTAGCAGAGAGAGAAGCTTACGCTAGTTAATTTTATAACTACTTAGCTACTTGTAAAGGAAGGAAGATGGGGGACATCGCCTGGCTCTCAACTTCGGGGGATCCTAAATCCCCTAGCTTGTAATCGCTACATGGCTAAAGCGTGTTGACACGTTGACTTCCAGTCAAGAACTCCTAATCTCAACTTAGTTTTCCCACCGGGAAAACTGTGGCGTCACGAAACCTCGTGATCGACGCACAGGTGTGACCTAACCCTCGATCCTGAGGTCTCGCCAACTGTCACCCGAACCGTGAGAAAACATCACACTAAAGTTGCACGAGGTGACTCCAACAGATACATCCATTCCCATCGGGCCATTATCTAAGAAAAGTTCTGCGGATCCTTAAACACAGCCTTGGCATAGAATAATTGATAGAGAAACTAATCAGAACCAATGCGATCCTCGTAGCATTGGACTACAATTAGTGCTCAATCACAACACTGAGTGACTCCCCGTACCACACTTGTATTACAGAAAGAGTTACATCTAGCCTTCCATATGTGCCATCATGAAATCGCAGCAAATGAATTAATCACGGGTTCTAGTCCAGTAAAAAAGGTCGGCTCAAATTAAAACCGAAAGTTGTTTATTATCCTCAAATTCAGATCTGTATACGCTTTATCACTGATACTGAGCACTCTATTCTCTTTTTCTTCTCCACAAATATTCAACGAGAACGATTATTTTTAAGATGCGTCCATTCAATCTACGAGTTTAGCGACGAAAATGCTATTTAAAACTTAAATGCAACAGACTGCCCGAAATACATAACCGCTTAGAGAGATGCACAAACGCATATGAAATAGGATGCGTCAAAATTGACCCAGAATTATATGAGTTACCTCCCTTGGAATTATTACTTTGCAACGTTAGAGAGAAAGAGTTCCCTTATGCGAGAGTATGTAGTCTCGTTCAACCCACGTTCGGAATTTAGAACGAGATCTTAGTCTCTTTCTGGCGCATACTTCAAAGCGGACGGAAGTTTTGTCTATTTTCACCTAGAAGTATCCTTTCACGATCCCTAACATCCTTTCCCTCTAGGTTACGCCTTCTGATAGCAGTCGCATAGACACACAGCAAACAGTAAGTAACATTTACTTTTTCTTTGTGTACGTGTAGTTCTCCATCTCCGACCCCGGTAACTTGAGTTCTTTCTTGGGACCGTAATGTATTCCTCTTGCAGCACTTCTGTCTGTTGCTCGCTCCTTGTACATTACATCGTGTACCACCTTACATGTTTAGTATAGCCTTCGACACACTGTTCATCTGTGAATAAATATATGTGTATATAAATCAAACTTTCTTCACTATTGTCTTTTTTTATCTAATTTCAGACACACGTGTTTTATTCACGATAACACAACACAGAAAATGACGACCACCTGTGCGGGGAAGATATATCCGAACACGTGGTCGCTAAAAAAGTAAAAGTCAGAATATAAAATATTCATGGCTTTTCTGTGCTATTTCAAACTGAAGCGTAACAGATCGAACAAATCCTCGCAAAGAAATGCGTGAACGCATGCATAAATAAATTAAATCTATCACAAAATCATTTTGATTATTGACCGTTTCTGCTGAAAAGTTATGAATATTTCCTATTCTGGCTATTACGTTTTTTAACAACAACAACGTGGTTTGGAAAATCTTTCTCGCACACGCGGTCGCCATTTTATGTGTTGCGTTATTATTGATTAAACACGTGTGTATCGAAAGGAAAGAATAGGACAATAGTGAAAAAGGGTTGGATTTACGTATATACGCTATTATTACCAGATAAACAATTCGTCGAAGACAAACGTAAAAAAGATTACGGAAACATGCAATTTTGTACACAATATAATATACAGTTGGAAAATAACAAGCATTGAATAGAATGAATACGTTACTGTACCGACCCCAAATACAACGAGAAAAGACACATGTTGCCAGGGTTGGAGATAGAGAACCATGCGTACGGAATGAATAAGTAAATGTTACCCAGTTTTTGTTGTTTGTGTTCTGAGAGTCTATGCGACTTCTACCAGAAAAGGTGCCCTACAGACGCAGCATCAGCTTTTGTACAGATCATACAAACATGGACAGCTCCAGAAGAAGACTAGAAACTCGTCCTAAATTCGGAACGTGGGTGGAACCAGTTTTCTTAAGTTCCGGACAGTATAGCGCATTCTCTAACGTTGCCAGAATAAACCCAAGGGAGATAACTCGGATATTAATCCAAGGAAAATAACTCAAATATTTTTCCGCAAGAATTCTAGTGCTGTGTTTTTGACGTTTTTGAAAATAAACTGAAATAGAATTATGAATAATGGCTAATTCCTCTAGAAGTCCCGGTCTTCTATTAAAGCAGCTAGCAACATTGGAATTGAACAATAACGAAGTTCTCCTTCCGGTTCCAGTTTGACCTGATGTCGTGAGATTTTTAGAGGACAAGTAAAAATCGTGATTAATTCATTTGTTAGGTTTCATGATCGGACCTATGGGGGCCTAGACGCGTATTTTTCTAGTTTGTATTTTATTTTGTGCTTGTTAAGTTCACTATAACTTTATGTCGATTTCCGTTCGGCTACGATGACAGATCGAGCATATTTGCAATGGCCGACAGGGTCAGATTAATAAAAGAGATTAGACGAACGAAATATTCTGAGATGAAAGAATGAACGGGCGTGACTAAAGGCGGGAAGAAATAGCGGTAGAAAGATCGATTTAGTAACAAAAGAGCGAAGTGGTGGGGGGGCGTCTGGTTGGAATTGTATATGTTGAGAAGATTAGACCAGAGTGAAGGGGAGGGAAGGGGAATATGGAAATAGAAGAAAGAATGAATGAAGGGAAGAGAGGGAGGGCGATAAGGAAAAGAGGATGAGAAATAAGGAAAACGAGAGAGTAAAAAAAGAAAGGGAAGGAAGGAAGAGATAATGCATGGAACTAATAACCGATGGAAGGAAAGAGGAAAGGAGAGAAAAGGAGAAGAAACGATATAGAGATAAAGACAGATAGAAAAAGAAAAGGGTAAGAGAGAGAGATAGAGAAGGAGAGAGAGAGAGAGAGAGAGAGAAGGGAAGATAGAAAAAGAAAAGGAAAAAGAATTGCAGAGGTAGGAGACAAAGAAAGAAAGAAAGAGAGAGAGAGAGAGAGAGAGAGAGGATGAAACAAAAGAAAAGGAGAGTAATATAGAGATAAAGAAAGAGAAGACAAACAGAAAGCGAAAGAGATGCAGATAGATAGATAGATAGATAGAGAGAGAGAGAGAGAGAGAGAGAGAGAGAGAGAGAGAGAGAGAGAGAGAGAGAGAGAGGAATAATAAAAGTGAGGTGATACTTTTTGGAATAGAAACAGTATATACTATAGTGGTATATCAACCCTTTTAAGGTTATTTAATACCGAACCACAATACCTATTTAAAAAAAAAATAGTTGAACACAAGTTGTATATAGGTAAAATAATCGTCAAAATATGACTTACTAAAATATTAGTCTCAGCGACAAAGCTTAAATGTTCGTCATACTTTGGTAGGGGGATAATTAATTTTAACGTAAAATGATTACTCTATTTCCGGGATATTCTAGCGTTTTAGGGCATTAACTATGTTTTTTTTTGCTATGGGACATACATCCTGTAGTTTTTCTTTGGGGGGGGGGAGGGGGCGGGAGAGCTACTTTTTTTAAAGCGATTGTATGTGGCTTTATGACCTTACCACTCGGATATAAGGTTAGTGGTAAAACAAATTGGTTAACGGACCTAAAATAGCCCGGAAATGGGTGATCATTTTACCTTAAATTTATATATGAAAATGATCCCAACTCTAAATAAATTCTATTTTTTTCTTCATTCCGCTAAGTTTTCTTACAGTGCTCACACGTAATCGCCTAAAAGAGTAGAATCTCTTTTTTTTGTGTGTCTGTGGGGGTGATTCAGCGAAAGGTGTTAACTTACACATTTACCATAAATCTTAAGATTATATAGATTCAGTCGAAAGCAAAGGACAGCAAAATGGTAAAGACTTTGTGAAGAATGGAAAACGTGTAAAAATATTGCAAATTAGAATGCTTTGTAAATACTTATACAATCTCTTCAAATCTGATCAATGTTTTATGAACTACCAAAAAATAAATGTACTTTAAAATATCTATTTCCCGCAATGGTTTATTATAGTTAACAAGGAGAAAAGGGATGAAAAACACAACAAACAATCAGCAAATAATTGTTACCAAAGGCAATAAAAGTTAGTTTTCTACCTACGAACCTGCATATTTTATTTCAATTTAAGATTTCGTTCAAATTGTCGTTCGTTATAGTCAGACATATCCGAAATTTGATTGATATTTTATTTTTGTCTTTTTCGGTGTAAAACAAACAAATATACAACAGCTAACTGTTCCAAACACAATAACATTTACTTTTCTTCCTAATTGAAAAGAGAAAATTACGAAAAGGTAAAAGTAATCAAATTTCGGTTATTTCCGGAAAGTGAAGTCAGCCATTTTACATCCAGATTCTAACGAAAGACGATTTGAATAGAATCTTAAATTGAAATACAAAAACGCTTTCATAGACTTTAAAATACCGGAAAAATTATGCAGGTAGGTAGAAAAATAATATTTATTGCCTTTGGTAACAGTTATTTGTGGATTATTTTTCCTTGTTAACTATAATGCACCAGTGTCCTATTTTATTTCACAATCTGTTTAGGGCACTAAATGTATATACTAATGTACAAATATGGACCCAACAAGTCATGGTTCGACTAGTTTAGTTTATTTGTTGCATAGTATAGAATATCCAGCTCAATTTGGCTCCATACTTTGTTTCTAGTTAGTCAAGCAGTTTTTGTTTTCTTCTAGGCAGCCATGTTGATTTAAGTTTGCACGCGTGTCGATCTATGACAAAAGCTTTAAAAAAACAACGGCACATTTTAATGGTTCATTGGTTTATTTTCATTTCCGGAAACGACAGTATTCAACCGTGTTTATTTAAAGTACCCCCCCTGATTAGGTTGAGAAGCAAGCGTGCCTTTTGACATCGACACACGTCAACCTCGGTCAAGATCGTAAAGAAAGAGAGTGAACGAGGCAGAAAGAGAGAGAGAGAGACCGTAACGCTGTTCAGACTTTGCCGTCACTTCCTACGACGTGCTCGGTCTGTATGTGGGGGAGAAAAGGACGGGACGACCGCTCCACTACACAACACCCGCTCCATTACACAACACCCGCTCCATTACACAACACCCATACTAACGGTTATTTCCAGGAGCAGATATATTACTGTCTTTTCCGTAGTGGAGAGAATCATTTTTCAAATGTGTCAGTTTTTTAATTGCTGTAATTTAAAAAAATATTCTGAAACAAAAACAAAAAAATAACATTAATCAAAAAAACTTTACTAATGAACCATTACCACGCAAACATAATCACTTTGTTTCGATTCTATTTAAGTTCGTAATTATTTTTTTAAATTCTCTTAAAACTTTGTTACCATTATTTTTGTTTGGCAGATGGCTACGTTGAAACGTATTAAGAGGGGTGTGTCAGAGTTATTGTACAATTTTTCACGTCATATTCATGTGTGCTTACAATACAGAGGTACACACCTTTGTGCATATAAAACAAAGAATGTTGAACATTCATACCTGAAACTTGGTGGACAAGTCAGGCATTGATTAAAGATTATTTGTACCAAATATGGTTGGATTGCAGAAAAAATTGAGAATTTCATAGAAAAATTTTACGGGTAGAATTTTGGGAGATCATTGTTTACTCACAGGTAGAACCACGTAGAGATTTTCAATGTCTATAATGAAAGTGTTGCTACGGAACAGACAGAACTCGAACTCGGCACAGCGGGTCATCAGTTCGTTTCGCTATCCACCTCGCCATATAAAAGAAATTGAAAAACTATAACTAGCCCGATCTGTGTACATACCATGGTTGAATGAATTAAATAGGTTTTAATCTTATGTAGAAAATTCATCTTGATCAGGGTACTACTTGTACGTTGACTCATACAGGGCAGAAAACGGGGCCTCCATAAAACCAAAGGTTGACCAGCCTTTAACTGACTTAAACTTCGATGGACAAAGAAACCAATAGTTCCAAGTCTTCAACGGACACCGTATTCAACGAACATGACATTCAACGAACATCGTCTTCAACGAACATCGTCTTCAACGAACATCGTCTTCAACGAACAAGACCTACAACGAACATCGTCTTCAACGAACAGGACCTACAACGAACATCGTCTTAAACGAACGAGGCCTTCAATGAACACCGTCTTCAACGAACAGATCCTTTAACCAACATTGTCTTAAACGAACAAAACCTTCAATGAACACCGTCTTCAACGAACAGATCTTTCAACAAACATCGTCTTCAACGAACAGGACGTTCAATGGACAACATTATCAACGAACGTGACCTTCAATGAACACTGTCTTCAACGAACAGATCCTTCAACAAACATCGTCTTCAACGAACAGGACGTTCAATGGACAACGTTATCAACGAACAAATCCTTAAACGAACCTCGACTTCAATGAACAGACCCTTCAACAACTATCGTCTTCAACGAACAGAACCATCAATGAACACCGTCTTTAACGAACAGATCCTTCAACGAAAACCGTCTTCAAAGAACAGATTTTTCAACCAACATCGTCTTCAACGAACGGGGCGTTCAATGAACACCGTCTTCAACGAACAGATCCTTCAACGGACATTGTCCAACGAACAGGACGTTCAATGGACAATGTCTTCAACGAACAGATCCTTAATTGAACATCGTCTTCAACGAACAGATCCTTCAACGGACATCGTCTTCAACGAACGGGACCTTTAATGAACATCCTCTTCAACGAACAAAACATTCAACGAAACACTGCCTTAAACAAACAGAACCTTCACCGAATACCGTCTTCGACGAACAGAAACTTTTAATGAACATCCTCTTCAACGAACAGATCCTTCAATGAACGCTGCCTGCAACAAATAGGACCGTCAACGAAGACCGCCTTCAACGAAGACCGGTTATTACAACGGAGACCGACTAGATCTGAACAGCAAGTTAGTTCACCGAACTAACTGCCCGAATAGGAGAAATACACCTGCTTATCTTGAGCTACAAAATATCATGGATTGTTTAATAAAACGATTAATTTGCATAACCGGACGCTGCTCAATTCGTTTTCGCGGATGTCTGTCTCCAACCGGAGACACAGCACAGGTCGCTTCGATAACGGAGGCCATTATCACCGGGGACAGTGAGCAATTCATTCCTTATATATTTCGACGTACTTACTATCACTTTTATTAATTTTATTGCTTTAAACAGGAATACATTGAGAACAGTGAGACGACATTTAAATATATTTACATCGAAAATAATTTAAATAAATGAAAAAACCCTGAACATTATCGATTTTTTTTTACTAAGCTAATCTTTTGACAAAGTGAATACATTTAACTTTGAGCTTTAGAGATTTAATTCCTTGGTTCGATAAAAATGACTATTACGGATTAAACATGAAAAGATAATTTTAGTTATGAACAAAAAGACAAAAAGTTAGGCATTAGAGAAATTAAGACACAAAAGAAAACAGACACATCCGGCGGAATAACAGACATGTGAACAGATTGTAAAGAAGAATAGGAGACACATACAGATAGATGAGAGAGAGAGAGAGAGAGAGAGAGAGAGAGAGAGAGAGAGAGAGAGAGAGAGAGAGAAAGAGAAAGATAGATAGATAGAGATAGATAGATAGATAAAGTGAGAGAGAGAGAGAGAGAGATAGAGGGAAAGATAGATAGATAGAGATAGATAGATAGATAGATGAGAGAGAGAGAGAGAGAGAATAAGAAAGATAGATAGATAGAGATAGATAGATAGATAGAGTGAGAGAGAGAGAGAGAGAGAGCGAGAGCGAGAGCGAGAGAGAGAGAGAGAAAGAGAAAGATAGATAGATAGAGATAGATAGATAGATAGAGTGAGAGAGAGAGAGAGAGAGAGAGAGAGAGAAAGAGAAAGATAGATAGATAGAGATAGATAGATAGATAGATAGAGTGAGAGAGAGAGAGAGAGAGAGGGGCGGAGTGACTAAATAAGACAGACTATTTATATAGTTAGGTACGTGTATATGTTCATATATTTATACGTACAAGATTTACCCCCAAACCAATTAACCGATCATTATGAAAAATAAGTAATTGACCCTCTCTCTCTCTTTCGCTTTCTGCTCTTCCCTTTACAATTTGCAGCTCACTGGACGATCAAGTACGCCTACATGATTAAATCATTCCTCTTCTAAAAGATCTCGTGTTGAATGAATCAATCGAGTAATTAATGTGATAAGCATGAGCATACCTTTGATTGCAGCTACAAAAGTATCACCAGTCAGCAAGAGTATTAAATATTAGGTCGTTACAAAAACAATTGCCGCCTGAAGCGCTGGGTTAAAAAAAAGTAATTTTAACACAGAATTTGTAGTTTATCTCTTGTAAATTTCAACATATATAATAATTTATTATGCGTTCTCAATAATAATTTGTAACTCTTTTCAGATTAAAAGTAGTTTTGAAGCATAGAAGACACTCAATAATGAACATACCAAAACATGACCATCGCCTACTCATGTTGCATGGGTTCAAACTTGAGCACAATGCTTCTGAAACTTGTGTCAACATCAACAGATCACGTGGAGATGGATCCACAAGCGATTGGGCAATACGAAAGTGGTTCCAGAAATCCCGTAGTGGAGATGAGAGCCTTGAAGATAAAAAAGGGAGAGGACGGCCGTGTAACTTTGACAATAAACAATTACAAGCACTTGTTGAGAAAAATCGACGTCAAAGTGTCAAAGAAATGTCTCAGACACTTGCTATATAATGAAAGTGTTGACACGGAATAGACAGAACTCGAACACTGCACAGCGATTCATCAGTTCGTATCACTATCCACCTCGCCATATAAAAGAAATTGAAAAACTATAACTAGCCCGATCTGTGTACATACCATGGTTGAATTAATTAAATAGGTTTTAATCTTATGTAGAAAATTCATCTTGATCAGGGTACTACTTGTACGTTGACTCATACAGGGCAGAAAACGGGGCCTCCATAAAACCAAAGGTCGACCAGCCTTTAACTGACTTAAACTTCGATGGACAAAGAGACCAATCGTTCCAAGTCTTCAACGGACACCGTATTCAACGAACATGACATTCAACGAACATCGTCTTCAACGAACAGAACCTACAAGGAACATCGTCTTCAACGAACGGGATCTTCAATGAACACCGTCTTCAACGAACAGATCCTTCAACGAACATCGTCTTCAACGAACAGAACCTACAAGGAACATCGTCTTCAACGAACAGATCCTTCAATGAACACCATCTTCAACGAACAGATCTTTCAACGAACATCGTCTTCAACGAATAGATCCTTCAATGAACACCGTCTTCAACGAACATATCCTTCAACGGACTTTGTCTTCAACGAACAAAACATTCAACGAAACACTGCCTTAAGCAAACAGAACCTTCACCGAATACTGTCTTCAACGAACAGAAACTTTTAATGAACATCCTCTTCAACGAACAGATCCTTCAATGAACGCTGCCTTTAACAAATAGGACCGTCAACGAAAACCGCCTTCAACGAAGACCGGTTATTGCAGCGGAGACCGACTAGATCTGAACAGCAAGCTAGTTCACCGAACTGACTGGCCGAACTGCAACAGTTTCACGTCATTTACAGGGTATTGGAAAGGTGAAACAATTTTTATGAATAAATAGATGTTTCTGAGATCGGCCATTATTTTTGCAACGACCTAATACTCATATGCATTGCGACGTCCGAGAAAAGAGGAATCATTTTAAGTTAAGTTGAAAAATCGATTTGTTAAATTTACAAGGAAATGATCGCATAATGTTCAACATGGAGACGACCCCTTCAACTGTGGCAATTTAACGCAGACCTGAAATCCATACCAATTATAAATCACCGTACCCCTGTTAGATATTAGGTGAATAAACCCAGTATTATAGAATCGTTAGTAATAATAGGAAATTAAAGTTCAGCCGGGTTCAACTTGCTGAAACTAAGGTGAGGATTACAAGATTGTTGGAATTGATAGTAACGAATGCGACGTTACATGGCTCAAAGATAGAGTGGGAGAGTTAAGACAATGAAAATTGAGATGGGCTGACAACATATCATTTAACAGTGAGTATTGATCTCTCAGTGTCTCCCCCATTCTACCGATTAGTGATTTGGAACGAAGATCAAATTGAATAAACCTCTTCTGTCTTCCATCAGTCCTGGGTCGACTTAGTCCTTTCACAAGTGTAAATAAGGAGCTTTTATTTTAGGCAGCAAACCTTTAGTCTGGAGGGATCATCAGAGGCATATACAAGGATAAGCAGCTACCGAGTATAAATATAGTTTGTGAATTTTCATGTGTTTTTGTAGCAATGACGGCCAACTTTCTGCATATATAACATCAGGTTGAAACGCAACGTCCCGAAGATTGTTTATATCAAAAGAAATAAGTACTAACATGCTATCTATCTTTGAATTTATCAATTCTAAATGTAAACACTGAACCCTGATTTTAGGACGAATCAAAAGCAAAATAAATAATTCTCTCATTTTAACACACGAAATAGATTTTTTTTAAATTTAGCAAGTACTGTCTTTTTGCTATTAAATTTAATTAGGTGAAATCTGATGGTTAAATACATTTTTTATTGTTATTTAGTCACCATTTATCAAGGCCAACAGCAACGCGAGAATAAGGTTTCATGAGACAGAATGATTGTCAGCCGAAAGGTTAGGAATTCTATGAGAGTACTAACATTGATCAATGGTTAGGGTTAGGGTTAGGGTTAGGGTTAGGGTTAGGGTTAGGGTTGGAGTTAGGGTTAGGGTAGGGGTTAGGGTTGGGGTTGGGGTTAGGGTTAGGGTTAGGGTTAGGGTTGGAGTTAGGGTTAGGGTTAGGGTTAGAGTTGGAGTTAGGGTTAGGGTTAGGGTTAGGGTTGGGGTTGGAGTTAGGGTTAGGGTTAGGGTTAGGGTTGGGGTTGGGGTTAGGGTTAGGGTTAGGGTTGGGGTTAGGGTTAGAGTTGGGGTTAGGGTTGGGGTTGGGGTTGGGGTTGGGGTTGGAGTTAGGTTTATGGTTAGAGTTGGGGTTAGGGTTAGGGTTAGGGTTAGCATTATTATTATTTATGGGACTATTTTGTGACCAAGTCGTAATCAGCAAGGAAGCAGTCCCGTGGTGATGTGTTCAACAGACGGAAAGTCCTTGCAAAGAAGCTCTGTCAACGGAAATTCCGCCCGACGCTATGTACAGTAAGAGGGGAAAAAGTATTTTTAAAATGTGGTAGTAAAACGAGTTCTTACACGGAGGAATAAAAAAATTGGAGCTCAGTCGAGCACCAAAAACAAAACAAATGTTTTATATGTTACCGATCTATGCTATCGCAGTTTGTCATTGAAATAAAATATTTGCTTTTTTTGGTTTTAATCTTTAATTTAAACAACAATTAAAATTATCGATAAGTGTTATTTATTTAATCCATTATTTTAATTCTAACAAATCATTTACGGAGTAATTTTAATTGTTTTCGTTACAATTTAAATTAAAACATTTTATTTTACAGATAAGTTGGTGTGTAGAAGAGAAAACATCCGCGAGACCCAACGAAGACGAATATTTCAGGTAGTGTGGGTATATCTTTGATTCTGACGTCAGAGAAATAATAATACTTCCCTCTGAATCTTTGCGGAGTAAAAAAAAAAAAAGAATAAAAAAGATAGGCAGTCATCTTCTCACTGCGCAGGCGCAAACCGTATTACTCTCAACTGCCTTAAGAACAGAAAATCTTTTTAGGGGGGGGGGGAAAGCAATTCGTGATGGCGCAAGATGCGGATATAAATAAGTATATATTTACATGTTCGTGATGAGAACCGTGGATACGGGTAGATTATCGACCTGGCGTTGGTCGAAAAAGAAACGAAAGGAGACTGGCAAATATATGCGACCCCCCCTTCCGAACGCATATTTATGTTAATTAAAAAACAAAAACGTGTATATCGCTGCACGTAGTGAGAGGTAGTTATTCTCAGTCACCACGACTACAACATTAGGATTATTGTATATGTTACGCACTAATACTTAAAGAATAAAACAACAACAAAACAAACAAACAAAAACAATGATAACCTTTAATATTAGAAAACAATGCCAATACAGCAACAACAAAATAAAAACAGGCATGATAATCGGTTTCTTCCTACGTTCTTTCAGAATCTGTAGTCTACAATATTTAGACGAAAAACTAAAATACATCATAAATTCACTGAAAATATTGCAATACCCAACATATGTCATATTAAATGCAAAGAAAAAAGCCCTACCAATATTTTCCAGTTGCAATAAGCAAAAATCATATACACTTCTCTCTTAAACAGGCATCTTTTTTTTTACCTAACCACGCCAAAATACAACAGTTTGCAACACACTAAATAAACTAGGAATTCCAACAATACAAACTACATCACACACTATTAAACAACCATTAAAAACAACAAAACATTTTCGATACCTCCCACATCTAATGCAGCTATATACACTGTCCCATGCAATAAGTGTCATCATATATACGTAAGTGAAACTAAACGAGAACTAAAGAAAAAGTTTGGTGAATATAAAATTAATATACAAAATAACATTTTCCTAAATGCACTATTATTCTTTTAACTTTGAACAAGCTAGACTCATTAAATTCATTCTAAATAAATCTCGACGAAGATATCTTGAATCAGTACTCATTATAAACTCTAACACAATTAAACAACGAAAGGGTTTCTACCATTAATCTCCTTATACTGCCAGAAAAGAACTTGAATTTAGATCAAGGTTAGCTATTTTACACTACATTCCCATTGCACATGATGATGATGATGATGATGATGATGATGATGATGATAATAATAATAATGTTGTGATACCGCAAATTTATTCGCAGTAGTTATCGAAAGAGGTAGAGAGCACTGGAAATCTGGGGAGACTTGTTGTTACTCAGAATCCTGGGAACACCATTGGTGGTTATCAGTGAGCAATCACTGATGACGGCCTCTGTGAGAACTGAAATGCCTGGGTGTTGACACCAGCATGTGAGCAGTTGATAACAGGCGCATTAGCGAGGGGCAACAAAGGCGTTCTATATGCAACGCCTGATCAGCATCCACTGACACGACAACTCTCACCAACTTATGTCCCACGTGTTCAAGTCTTTAGTGCCCGAGTTGGATTTCCTGCTTGATTTTAATGGTGGCATAATCGCTCAGTCCTCAATTATCTTATAATAATCGTGCGATCAACTCTGACCACTAACAAAACCATACCTTGTTTAATGTTTCTCCTCCATAACCGGAGACACATGTAATGCGTCCGTCTGCCCATTTGTTGTAGTAATGGAGTGCTGAAAATGAAAGTTCGTTATGCACTCTTTTATAAATGCTGGCAATTATTAATAAGACAAACATAATGTCCAGAAAAAACTATAGATTTATTGAGTTGCACATCGGTAGTCGAATTACAATTAATTCCGGCCGTTTCGTCCCAATTTTGTGATCGGGACTTAGACAGAAAAGAGAACGAAGAGAGAGATAGAGAGAGAGAGAGAGATAGAGAGAGAGAGAGAGAGAGAGAGAGAGAGAGAGAGAGAGAGAGAGAGAGAGAAAGACAAAAAAGATAGATAGATAGATAGATAGATAGATAGAAAGAGAGAACGAGAGTAAGAAAGAGAGTAAGAAAGAGAGAGAAAGAGAGAAGGAAAGAGAGAACGATTGTTTAGCATACATCATTTTAGTGATCTGAACTTAGACAGAAAAGAGAACGAAAGGAGAGATAGATAGATAGAAAGAGAGAACGAGAGAGAGAGAGAAAGAAAGAGATACAAATAGAGAGATAAAGAAAGAGAGAGTTTGTTAAACATGTTAGGTAACAAACGTGTTAGCCCATATAAAACGTTTCGTTATTTCATCGCTTCTATCCAGTCTCAAAGAGATTATTCTCCCAGAATTCTCTGTTGCTCATATCTGGCATCATATTCGTCTACTTATATAATAGATTTCCGTTCTCACGATCCTATGTTCTTAGTCATCATTCATTTTTGATATATTGTTTACAACATTTCCCGTCTCATAACCTAACCGCTAATATATGTACCAACTAACTCGCCCACCCGAATATAAAACAGGGCGAACAACATACATTGGATAAGAAAAGAACATTTGTCATCAAATTGGCTCTGCCAAAATAACGGATTACCGATTTGTAAACACAGTTATCCTGTCCACTATATGGATATTATGTTAAATTAAGTAAAAAAGAAAAGAAAAATAATATGTCAGTAAAAGCGATCACAGCTACTACTACTACGGAGAGAAAAAGAAAGAGACAGACGACCTTTACACACAGCTGCTACGACGAGAAAGATATGACACAACTCTATAATCACTGCGACCCTAATCAACACCCAGAAGTAACATCATAAGACACGTATTGCTATTACTGCTGGTACACAGCACTCATGCTCGATCATATTTGTTGCGGGGCGAAGATTTGTCCGCTGAGTTACACTATTGGTTAACACTAATCTTCTTTATTCTGGCAGCAGTTCACAACCTTGAATGGGAACTCAACTGATCTGTCTAGCACAGAAGCCAAGACCTAACACTCTGGAGGCTAATCAGATTCTCCTTCAGAAATGACAGACGAGCTATATAAACATCATCATCTGTACATTCAATTATCTTTTCTCACATCTCAAATACCACCCGGGATCCTCACAGAAAAAAATATAGAGAAAGAGAGCTTAATGGTAGTGAAGAAGAGGCATTAATATATATATATATATATATATATATATATATATATATATATATATATATATATATATATATATATATATATATATATATATATATATATATATATATGAAGCAATCCAACAAAAGATATAAGCGTCAACTAATATCTTATAATTAGTGAAACATCCGGATAAACACTGAAACTCAATATACTGGATAGAGCATTAATATTATAATTTAAAATGAAGTAATAAAATAAGGTGTCAATCAAATTTTATTAGAATTCAAAGTTCAAGCAAAGTATACTTAAGTCCTTAGCTCATGAGTTTTCAAAGATAATTCTTCTCTTCAGAGGACCATTACCGCAGTTATACTACTACAAGTAATAAAATTACGCTTTGAAAATATATAAAATTATATACACAAATACATAAAAATACATAACATCAAACATATCAACCCAAAAACATACTTTTTGTTGAATCCATACAGTCCATCCAGGTCATACATATTGAGAAGCATAATCAGGAAAGACATTACTCCAAGTTACAAACAGCAGTCCAAATACGTGTAATTGAAGGGGCTGACAAAGCTATCCAGTCCTGAAATGTGTCAATATTCAATGTTAATGATAAATAAATCAAATAATATAGAAAGTCCAATCAAAGTTCCAAAATCCCGAAATGTGCAACCCAAGTCAAATCAAAGTTCGTTGTTTTATTAGAAAACCCGTTAAATCCGAATTGAGCAAAAAAAGACTGAATCCCAATTTCATCTTGCTAGCAGAACGAAAAAATAAGTAATCTTCTCTCACCAGCGATACAACCAGACATGACAAATCCTTAACGAAAATTGTCTACATCTCTGAATGATTTTAATATAACTCTTTGTGTGTGGCTGACGAGGTCTGGCCGTGCACATTCCTGGTCTTTTGTAAAAAAATCCCGCCACCAATGCAAAAATGATCTTTGTAAATGAAAGAAAAATAGCCTGCCAGTCATGCGCAGTGTGTGCACACGCCATTGACCTACTTCAGGAGTCCCATCTAGTTATGCGTCGGGTTAGGGTTAGAGTTAGGTTAAGGTTATGGTTTGCGTTAGTCTGTACAAAATGTAGTATAAATGCCACTGTGGAACGCATCGCTTAATAGTCGACAGCTGTGTGAGTTAGTATTAACCTGGTAAAAGATCCCCGCCACACTGGAAACACGAGTTTTGTGAAAGAAAAAAAAATAGCTCCGCTAATAATGCGCAGTGTTGCTCACACGCGCTTGGCCTAGATATGAGAGTCCCGTCTGAGCATGCGCCATGTTAAGGTTAGGTTATGGTTAAGGTTAAAGTTAGGATTAGGCTAAGCTGTACAAAATGCAGAATAAACGCCACTGTTGAACGCATCGCGTAATAGTGGACAGCTGTATGAGTTTATGCGTGAAACGATCTTTTTATGTAAATATTCAATGAGATATCTTGAGTAATAATAAAAGTTGTTTAAAATTTTTTTTTTAATAAAATCAGCATTTTGCGTGTTTTTTTTTTTAGGTGTCGGAGGTATTTTTCGGCGGGGCATTTCTACAAAACATGCCCTATTAATTTTACGATGATCTCTGAACAATTCTGGATTGTTTGGTAGTACACAATTTCCCAACAAGGCTTTGGGTTGCATATTGGCAAAAAATGCCGCGTCACGAAATCGAACCCGTCACCGACTGTTTAGAATGAAGGTATTTCAACTGCCCAGCCGAACTCCTTCACATATATGCCGTGAAACAGACAAACGAAGCCGCGCCCGACGTAGACGGTTTATCCCATCTAGTTTATATGAAAAAAATATATATATATACGACGGAGCTTTGCTATATTGTATCTATGTTTTTATCTATATTTAGTGTTTTGTGAAATGTTATGTAAAATGTATTGGCAAACAAAAAAGACAAACAAAAAATAAATAAGTAAATAAATAATGAACAAAACAAAAATAAATCGATGCCCCAGGCGAGTGAATAGATATTTCTATTTCTATTTTTATTGGCTATATATATATATATATATATATATATATATATATATATATATATTTACTTATCTTGTTCACACTTTTTATTTTTACTTACTCTTTATCTATCAAACTGATGTCGCTAACATATGAAAATCTAATCGTTGGTATATTTCATATGTAAGCGACACCAAAGAGCAATTAATATTTTTCTTCTTGTTATTATTGGTATTACTATTATTAGAGCATTAATAGATGTGATTCGCTTACAAGACACCCCCGTAAAAAAACGAATAAATGGATGCGGCGGTTAGAAACGTTGTGTATGTGTGTGTGTTTATGCGTGTGCATGTGTGTGGTTGGGTGGTGTTAGCGAACCATAAGCAGCCCAAAAAAAATAAATAAATAAAAAAAGATTAAAAAAAAAACAGAAAAAGAAGAGGAAATAAATAGAGCAAATAAAACTAAAAAAAAAAAACAAAGAAAAAATCTTTAAAAAAGATGGAAGAAAAACGTGATTTAAAAAAAAAAAGCGAAAAGGGAGACATGACTATTTTATACAAAAGAAGCCAGAGAAAGAATAAACTGCAGTATCTGTTCCGTGCTTGGTTTCGAAAAAAAAGAGGCTCTTCTAGATTGAGGCAATTTTATCTTATTTTTATATTCAATCCAGAATGTCCTTCTTTTCGGAGACTGGATTTTCCTCCACAATCGAAGTTTTAGCTTGCGGGAGGGGGCGGCGTTAAGCAATTAGCGATGAAATAAACACACACACACACACACACACACACACACACACACACACACACACACACACACACATATATATATCTATGGAGAGAGAGAGAGAGAGAGAGAGAGAGAGAGAGAGAGAGAGAGAGAGAGAGAGAGAGAGATACATAATAAAGCTCTTTGTAAATAAACAAATTGAGCACTGTAGAAGCGGCTGTTAATGTTTATATACATAGATATTGTAGATACCATTCACCAGCGCTTAATGGATGTTGCTGACGACTATCAACTCTGTGGTTGAAGGTTCAATCCTCGGCTAGGGAGAGGTGCTAGTCTAGCCGCACTGAAAAGCTGTGATACAGCGAAACAATCTCTGCGGATAACTATATATATATATATATATATATATATATATATATATATATATATATATATATAGAGAGAGAGAGAGAGAGAGAGAGAGAGAGAGACAAAGAGGGGGGAATTAAGACTCCTCTCTCTCTATCTATCTCTCTCTCTATATATATATATATACAGGGTGTTTCAAAAGTCTTGGGAACATTACAAATGCGTATATCTCATGAACTATTCCAGGTAGAAAAATGAAACTGGTGCCATTTTAAAGCTTGCTTAATCAAGTTTTTGGTCATGCTAATGATTTTCGTGTTATCTTTCCAGGTGCAGTAATGGCGTTCTCTAAACAAGACAAGGCATTTTGCGTCCTCCAATTTGCAAAGACTGAATCGTGGACATGTGTTCAGCGTGCATTTCGCAGGAAATTTAAAAAAGAAGCCCCTGAAAGGAAATCCATTGTCAGATGGCATGCTAAATTTGTGAAAGATGGGTGTTTGTGCCCAAGTAAGCGAACAGGTCGCCCTTCAACTTCAGAAGATGCAGTTGAGCAAGTTCGGACAGCCTTTCAGCGGAGCCCCCGTAAATCAGTGAGAAGAGCCAGCAGGGAACTTCAGCTTGCTCCAGCAACTGTCTGGCGTGTCTTAAGGAAACGACTGCAAATGATACCTTACAAGCTCAAGTTGGTCCAAAAGTTGAAGGACACTGATAAGCCACTTCACCGTGACTTTTGCATTGCAATGCAAGAGAAGTTGGAAGATAACGGCTTTGATGACCGGCTTGTTTTTAGCGATGAGGCGACCTTCCATCTGAATGGCAAAGTTTACAAGCATAACACTCGCATATGGGGTACTGAGAATCCTCATGAACTTCTTGAGCACGAGCGAGATTCACCAAAAGTGAACGTGTTTTGTGCAATTTCCAAGAAAGGTGTCTATGGACCGTTCTTCTTTGAAGAGGCAACTATCACTGGTGAATCCTATCTCAACATGCTGGAAGAGACTGGTTAATGGCTCAGTTGGAACAAGCAGAATCTGATGACTTCATTTTTCAACAAGATGGTGCACCACCACACTGGAGTCTTAGAGTAAGGCAGTTTCTTAACACAAGGCTGCCTGGTAGATGGATTGGGAGATCTGGGCGAGGTGATGACGTTCTCATGCCCTGGCCTCCTAGGTCTCCAGATCTTACCCCGTGTGACTTTTTCCTTTGGGGCTTTGTCAAGCAACAAGTCTATGTGCCGCCCCTTCCAAGAGATATTGACGAACTAAAGGCTCGAGTAACGGCAGTTGTGGGAACCATTGACGTCAAGATGCTGGAACGCGTTTGGCAGGAAATGGACTATCGACTAGATGTCTGCCGTGTGACGAATGGTGCTCATATTGAGCAACTTTGAAGATTCCCCACAAAACTTGAAACTTTAACCTTTCCAACGGTACCAATTTCATTTTTCAACTCCTAATAGTTTTTGAGTTATTAAAAATCGTTATGTTCCCAAGACTTTTGAAACACCCTGTATATATATATAGAGGGAGAGAGATAGAGATAGAGATAGAGAAAGGAGTCTTAATTTGTGAATAAGTGCAGATAGGACTATATACTTTTATTCCTAATCCACTCTCTTCTTTTGTGCAGCTGGATTTTCCTCGCATTAAACATCAACCTTATGTTTAATTTTGACTTAAATATTGACGAAGAAATGAACGAACAGATAAAAAGGCAAGCTAATTCTAAAACTATTCACTTGCAGTTACAAACAAGAAAAAGATTTATTTTAACTCGAAGAAATTAAAATATTTAAAAACATTTTTAAAAGTCTCATTATAATTTTGTGTATATTTGCTTGTAACAAAAACAACAACTCATCTATATAATAATACGTTACGGTAATTTCATCTTCGTACGTACGTTATCGCCCTCTATCAATTTTTAAAGATATGTGATTGCTCAATCGCCGTAGACGCAATGCAAAAAAAAAAAAAATAATAAAAATAAAAATAATAATTTCATCTGGTATCGCTACTGTAATAACCGTTGGCCTTTTGGCTAAGATCAAAGTGTAGTATCTGTTCCGATGGATACTGCACCCCATAGACTGGTATTGTCTTGGCCTTCGGGGCTTGATTTACGCAGGTCTATGGGTCTGTCCTGTGCAGTTCTAGGAGGTCCACCCTCCCAGGCTTCGCCTCCCCTCTTTGGGGAGGAGTAAGTTTATTGCTTACTGCCTGAGGCGCCCCTACCGGGGAATGCCGACGGGGCTGCTCAGGCAATTTTTAAACCTCACTTTCCCGACCCGACCTTGGGTCACATCTTACTTGTGGGAGTAAGATAAAAACTGGCCTTGTGCCTAACTCCTGGAGAGGAGTAAATCAATACTCTAATAACTAGATATATTGTGAAATTACATTAACAAGAGTACTTAGATAAGTTTGTTTCAGTTTCAACAAAGGTGGTACAATAATATCGTGCGGTCTGCGTTCGGCAGTAATACACAACACATAAATGTTCCACTATAAATCTATTATTATACTAAAGCTGAGTTAACTTTTGTTCCTCTAAGTTTTTTTCTTATATACTTTGATCACACAAAATACATGCTAAAATATTTCTTGGTTTGGGGATTGAGTTATGTTTATAAAAACTTCGATTTTAATTGTTACAATTAGCTGCAATTTGCAATTAACTAACCAAGTTTTTTTATTTTTTGTATCATACTTCACCCCAAACAAGGCAGGCCGCCACTGTAGATGTAAGGGGCTACTCAGAAAAAAGGGGGGGTTCAACCTAAATTAGGAGCTGCGCAGCGAAATGTCTGTTTACATTACTTTTAAATTTCTGTATGTCAGTAACGTCAGGAAAGCAGGAAGCAGGGAGGGAGTTCCAGGGTCCAGCAGCACGAGGAAAGAAGCTTCTGGAGTAGAAAGCTCTACGGCATCTGGGGACCTCCACAGTGTATGGATGGGATTTGGCAGATTGTCGGGTTGGTCTAGTGAATTTACGTCGTGGGGGTACCAAACGGTGCGAAAAATTATTTTAACGTTTTAAAAAACTTAGTGTAGGGTTACATTAAGTATAAATGAATTAAGGAATTTAAGGATTTTCATGCTTATATATGAGAAGTCCAGACTTTGACGTCAGTTCTTCTTTGATTTTGAGTTTCTATGTCTGTGAACTGGTTGTGAAAAATATTTCAATAGATATAAAAGGTGGACGTAAAAAGAGATAGAATGCAACAAAATAATGATGATTCGAACTAATGTTCTCATTAAAGAAACTAAAAAGCGTGATATACAATGGAAAGTTGGCATCCACATAAATGTAAGTATATATATATATATATATATATATATATATATATATTTATATATATATATATATATATATATATATATATATATATATATATTCCTTTTGTGAACTATTTAAAAATATAAATATGTGTTTTAAGAATTAATAAATTATTACTGACATTTCAATGGAATATTCAAGGGAGGCGTGAGAGCACTCTATCCCTTAATAGACATTACGAATGGCCTATGCTGGAAATCTCATTTCTTTGATCAATCATAACCAATGAACCAAATTAGTTAAAACTTTGCACAACATTTTTATTTGATAGGTTCTATAAGTGTGTAGAATTTCAGCATCATTAGTCAAGGCAACCCAGAGATCCAGAAAGTTCAATCATGAAATCATGTTATCTGTGTGTACGTACGTACGTACGTAGTATGTGCCATCCTGTATCTCATCAACTATTTGATGGATTCAGCTGATATTTCGCAGAGATAGAGGTTCTAAGGTCTAGTTGATGGCATTTTAATTTCAGTTTACCATATACCTTAGTTTTCCAGAAAATTGTAAAAAAACCTTAAAATTGACCATTGTATTGAGGCATAGCCTTTACAAAAGTAGTGACATTTCATGATAAATTCCAGTATACTGAAATCATATGCCCTTAATAGGGTTAAGATGAAAATTCATATACACTAAATGTACAAAAGCAAGGAAATTCCCAAATGTTTACACTTTTATTGTCATTAAGGGTATGCGAGCACAACAGGGCTATGTATTTTACTGGTAGGAATTTTTCTTCAGCGCACCTCACACACTTCATCCACTCATGCATAGAGACTTATATCATAGTGATGTGATAATGAAATGGTTTGGTTAATATGTAGTCATATAACAAATACAAATAAAGTTATAACTGTTTTAAAGTGCACACGGACTTTATGGACAGCCTGTATAATGTATTGCGTATATATATTATAAGTATTTACTTCAACAGTGTTCAATACGTTAGTTAGTAGAACTTCGTAGTAATATGAAAATATATTTATACAAGTAATCTTACTTGCCATAAATATATATATATATATATATATATATATATATATATATATATATATATATATATATATATATATATATACGAAACACTTTAATGTTTAAGAGGTTGATTTTCATCTTTTCCTTTTTTTGTGTTAGTGTTTTTCGCATGTTTTGTATCGATGCCATGTTGGTATATCCGATTTAAAACGAGTGCTTGATGGTTGGAAGCAAATTGTAAATTTCCGTTTGCGTAAGGCAGGAAAGACTTCAAAAAGCCGACAGCGGAAGTGTAAGAAACAGCTTCCGTTTTATCAAATGCTCAATTAGATTGGTTGCAAATGAATCGAGTGCCGATTCCGTAAAAAAAAAATAACAACTAGATAATAATAATAATAATAATAATAATAATAATAATAATAATAATAATAATAATAACAACAACAACAACAACAACCTACAACAACAGCGATGGTTAATATGCATTATCGTATACAATTTCGCTCAGTGCATCATTATTAAGTCAATAGTCAATTTTCTCCTCTCCAATCGGCATCCTCCTCTTACACTCTCTAAATATACATGTAGATACGTGTGTGTGTGCTGGCATAAACATGCATATCTCTCTCTCACTCTCTCTCTCTCTCTCACTCTATCTATCTATCTATCTATCTATCTATCTATCTATCTATCTATCTATCTATCTATCTATCTATATTGAGAGAGAGAGAGAGAGAGAGAGAGAGAGAAAGTGTGTGTGTGTGTGTGTGTGTGTGTGTGAGAGAGAGAGAGAGAGAGAGAGAGAGGGTCATCCGCAGATGACTTCACGGTGGCTAAACAGGTAACTACTTCAAACCGGGATCGAACCTACCACCGTCTAGTTGACAGGCGCTGTTAGCAAGTGAAATCCAGATGCTTATATAAACATTCGCAACTCCCAGACAGTGTTCTTTACATTATCGTTAATGGTAGTTTGCGATATGACTTACCACAGTGCTTAACCCAAAAAGGAGGGCATATATATAGTCATTCACAGACAGATTGGGTTGCTGTAACAAAGCTTAGTGTGGCTACAGACAACTGCTTCAAGCCATGATCGAACTTACGACTGTTTAGTTGACAGTCGGATATTCTAAGCATTCGTTCTTAACGAAGTCGCCGTTGGCAAGTGAAGTCTAAATGCTTATATACACATCCTTTTTGTAAAAGAATTGAGCATGGTTGGCAGTCGATAATGAAAATGTAACAACATATTTAGAATTATAACTACCCTCATCCCGTAGCTAGAATAAGAGCGTTGCGATTATAAGTCCGACTGCTGACCAAGTGGATGACTGGAAAGTAACTCTTTATTATTAAGTGCATTATCTATCTCAAAACTCTCGCTTTCCATCTAGCTTGGCTTTTAATACTCACATTCCTGGTGTGATATTTTTGACAAAGGGTGAATAATTGCTGTTTTGTGAGGTCGGCGGTTGTTTTTAGTGGGTGCTATATGGAGATTTTCAATCTTCTTATAATGTTGTTACACCGGCCGTTCTAATAGAAGAGAAACTACACCGGTTCTCACTATAAATAATGCGAGTAGACAATCACCAGGGAGAAAAGGACAGTATTGTAACTGTCTAGCCGAGTGCCAGTCAGTTTCCTTACCTTTGTACCTTTTATGTTAATACACTTGTTATCTTAACCCAACCTCGACTTGACTTCTTCTTTTTACTGTTGGACTACTTCACAACAAATATCATCACCTAACTGCCATTCTATCCATCTTATTGACCCGTATCCTCGAATGGGTTTTCAGCCTAGTTAAGAAGTGACTAATTAGTAAAATAATTAGTTATTTGTGAATCAGTGATTTTATCAGGTGCTTGATAAGCTGGTGGCGAATGCTGGTGCATTAAATAAAATGAATTATCATATTCGTTTCTTGTAAAAATTATATTTCAGTCATAAATTACAAACACTTAACTTTCTCAGTATGCATTTTTAAAACAGGTGCTGCATGTTGTCTCCCTTTTAAAAATCAGTTTTTAACAAGTTTAATTAAGTTACTCACGATATCGTTGGCTCATTATATTAAAAGAACTGCATGCTTGTGGAACTTTCTTCCTGCTGACTGTTTTCCTCCTACACATCGCCCTGGTCTTTTCACGTCTTTGCGATAACCATCTTTCATTCTTTTTTGTTCCCTACATCAAGTGCCTATATGCCTTTTCTGGGGCGATCTCCATTAAACAATTTAAAGTTTAGTTTAGTTGGTTTGTTTTACGGCATATAAACCGTTTTCGGGTTATTTAATGTTGAATCCTGTCATTTTGGTGAAAGTTTTTATGCTTCAAATTCTTTATATGTTTAAGTATTTACTCATGATGTTAGGAACGCATTCGTGAATAAATACGAAGATAACAAAATTCGAATCGATCTCTTTTTTCTTCGGTTACGCCTGCGGGCATACATATTTCGCACTCTCCTTATTTCATCTTAACTTGGCTACATACCAACGAAGATAGGCTTAAAGGAGGCAATAAAAATAAATGAGTTTATTTTCGTGATACTGAGTTCGAGTGATATTTTCGTTTTTGTACGCGAAGAGCGAGTATTTAACAGTGTGTACGTATCAATAGTTTCCTTGAAGGGTTAACACTGAACACCGAGCAGACATTCGATTTGGAATGGTCGCGTGCACAAAGCTGTAGTTTGCAGAGTCTGTACAATTGTAAGCTCGGAAACCTGGCGAGCCACCAATTCCCTAATGTAATTAGGAGGTTACTCAGATTTCCAAGCAATCGAAAACGTTTCAATGTCTTCTTTTTATCACAATTCGGTCCTAAAAGGTTTGGGACGGCGGACAATCCTGACAAATAGACAACGCCTTTTAATTGAGGACGGACACTAAGAGACTCAATAAATAATACTTTCAATAGAAATTCAATTGTGAAAAGAACTCCACCTTCGTTCAGTTTGGCTTATCTAGAAATGTATAAAGGTGATGAGTAAGGTTTATTACCTATGGAAGGGGATAAGGGATATATATATATATATATATATATATATATATATATATATATATATATATATATATATATATATATATAGATATATATATATATATATTATAATATAAAATGAAGTAATAAAATAAGGTCAAAGTTCAAGCAAAGTATCTTAAAGATACTTTGCTTGAACTTTGAATTCTAATAAAATTTGATTGACTACTTTATTACTTCATTTTATATTATAATATTAATGCTCTATATATGATAATATTATGATGACAACAGAAGTGAAGAGAGCCGGATGGCTAAGTCTTTCCGTGCTTGAAACCGACGGTACGAATGTTGTACTAATTTTTCTGTACCAAATTAAATAAATATTATGCTCTTAATTTTTAATTCTTAATTAATCGAGCACTCTGTTGGGATTTTTCCGGCTATATTACAAAGAAGTATATATATATATATATATATATATATATATGTATGTATGTATGTGTGTGTGTGTGTGTGTGTGTATGTGTGTGTATGTGTGTAAGATTAGAGTGAGAGAACCCCAGCAGAGTGCTCGGTTATTAAGAAATATTCAAAAATAAGAGCGTAATACTTATTTATGTATGTAATTACACAAGATAAATACAAATGGCCATTTTCTAAGGAGACAGTTGAAACCGACGGTACCGATGTTGTCTTGATTTTCTGTAATTACATATATAAATAAGCATATATATGTTCCTTTCAATAGTATAACACTTTACCTCAGTTGCCTTTAATAGGATTAATTTCTCGCTGACAATGGCCGTGTGGGCTAGGACGTTGGAATTTTAGTTTTAAATATAACTCGTGTTCCGAGGTTCGAGCCCGGCAACCGGTATGAATAATCCTTCTTCACACTGACGATTCCTGTAAGGATTAAACGTATACGTATGTAGATAAAAACTTAGATATTTATATATATATATATATATATATGAGAAAAATATCTGTCCCAGGATGAGTAAAAGGAATCCCCCGAATATAAGAGTTTTGCATCACTTTTATGTCTTTTCCGACGATCAAGTAAAGATATAATGATACTAAACCGTACATGATTTTGATTCTAGCAAATGTCTAAAATTCAAGTGTAAAACTTAAGGATTCTTGAGAAGAAATTAAAATGGAGAAAATCTTTCTTAATTAGTTTCTAATGACTATGGATACAATTTGAAACAACTCTGATACATCTGAATTTTCAATGGGAGTGTGTGCCTATACTATATCTCCTAAAAAACCCTTTTAAAATACAAATTCTAATAAAAGAAGAAAGTGAAATTTATGGATTATTTATTAATTGTAAGTCGAAAGGATATCTCGTAGAACAGGTGTTTTTCTCAGAGATTAGTTTAAGATGTCGTAAGATTTCCAAATATAATAACAAAATTTATGACAATAACGTCAAGTCTTACATTTAAAAAGTGGAATTGTTCGAAATTATTGAAGAAATGTATTTAGCATTGTAGAATTTAAATGTGAGATTTTTGCAAACAAATAAGCAGACGAAAAGAACCTGGGTTCACAACGACGACAACGACACGGATGTATAATGGTTTTACACGGCGCTCGGTAAGTCGAAATATAACATATTCAACGATGTTATCAGTATAATCTAGAAACTTACAGAGCAAAATACAAAATAGGCGTCGTGAATTGTAAATAAGCGAAACCAAATAAAGAACTACTTTTCACTTAATTCTATCGAAATAATTCTTTATTGCGTGTCTCATTTACAAGATTACAGAATTACTAGATTTTATCGATTTAATCTCGATCGCTGGTTTGGCACCAGGGTATCTCGTAGAACAGGTGTTTTTTCTCAGAGATTAGCTGAAGACGTCGTAAGATTTCCTAATATAATAACAAAATGTATGACTATAATGTCAAGTCTCACATTTAAAAAGTAGAATTGTTCGAAATTATTGAAGAAATGTTAGATTGTTTGAATAAGGAAAAAGGTCAGTTTAGAAAGCCAGTTAAAGTTTTTAAAATAGAAGAATAAAATCCAAAATTAGTCCCTTTCTGCTCGTTATCTTTCGCTATCTTCTTCCCTCTCAAGCTATTTACTTTATGTTTGTACTTTAAGTTCACATCTACACTTTAAGTTTATACCCAGGAAAATTGTGATTAGAAAGAGCTCAACTAATTTACAGGGTTGGGAAATGGGGTAGGCAGATAAAAAAGTAGACATAACAGAGAAAGATGGATTTCGAGGTTTAGGGTTAGGGTAGGGACCAACACACCCAAGGGTGTGCGTGTCAATTTAGTGACGTGTCCGGGGAAAAGTTATATTTAATTCATAGATGGGATTTTGACAGGTACTACCACACTTCGGGTTAGAGTGGACCTCAGAGTAATGGTAAGTCAGGGATGACTGCATAAGGTCCCAAATTGGGGTCTCATAACTGGATGCATGCCTTCAGGGGAGAACTTGATTGCCTTCAATACACTGTCCTCGAGTGTCTACGGTCTCTATGTACAGGGGTTTGTCAGGACAACATCTCATGAGGATACTTCATCCTACAAGTAAACCCTGACCAAATATTCAAAATAAAATAGTATTCGAAGCCCAAATAAGATCACCTCAGTATGGCTACACTTGCTCATACAAGGAACGGTGCACATTCTCCAATTATTGTTGCCTCTAGTCACAGCACTAAACTGGATACTCCACTAGACCAGATGAATTCTTGTCCTGGAATCCAGTAAGACCAAGATACCACAAAGAAAGTATACTATAAAATAGTAAACGGGTCAATTGGGGAAAGGGGAATCAATGTTCTTCACTTCTTTATTAACGCAACTTGTGAGAAATAAAGGAAAACTATAATTGAACACTCGAATATATATGTATCTCAGATAGAGATTAAGTGCTATCCCCAGAAAAGGGGCCCCTTGATTTCTGAGAACTTACAGTGATGTAAAATGAAAATAAAATAACGTAATGCTCATGCCCATCTATATACTATTCAAAAGTTATGATGTTTTTATGGTTTGTCTGTTCGTATGCAAATGTATACATGTCATTGGTTGACAAAAAGGAATAGGCAGAGTACACATTCTTAAGACGGTAGTTTTTACGATGTTAATACACGAGTTCGAATCTCATGTAAGTCTCAAGGTTTTTAAAAAAAAAACTGGACACGTGTTTTATGAATTTTAAGAAATTAGCATGATATAATAGCATTAAAAAAACATTACATAAATATATATTAAATATAGATTTAAAAAAAATAGTGACTTTTTTGATAATCCGCAAAAAATGTAGACATAAACAATATTCGGTATTAAGATCAAAGTAAGTTATTTTTGCTTAAAAACATAATTTCTAAAGTGTTTTGCTAATAAAAACAATACGCAAATACATTCATCGTAGTTACTCACTCTCTCATGAAAATAATAAATAGCGTTTCTTTTTACACGAAATATTTTTTATTCTTACTGACTATAAAGCGGCAGAAGCTAGGTACTGTACAAACACCGCTCATGGAGCGGGTATAAACTAGTTTATTTTAAATAAAGTTTATTTGAATTTAAAATCTAATAAAACGCCGGACTAATTACTCTGTGAAAATCATCTGTGCCAAGATATCCCGAAAAAAACAAAAAAAACGCAGTGATCTAGTCGAATAGTTAAAAAAAAAAATTGTGTTCGGACGGTGAGAAGCTCGATTAGGAATTCCTACAATATAATTCAATGAAAAGTCGTTTAATCCACGTCACTCAAATCAGTTAAGAGGATTTAGAAAGGGAGAAACATTAGCCGTGTAAAAAAGCTCACTTCTTTTTCATCCTCCCCTTCTTATGTCCCATAATTAATGGTGGTAAATCGGGGGAAAGGGAGGGAGAGTTCATCGTTATTAAAAAAACAAAACAACAACAAACAAAAAAAACATGAACTATGTAAAATGTATTGCGTATGATCGGTACGAGAGAGATAGCGATAGGGCTTTATGGACTCGGATAATTTGTGATTTATTATACTCCATAAATCTCGCCTTGACTAAATCTTCATAATTCTTGTTTCTTGTTGCTTTGCCGTCTCTGGCTTATACATTATCTGTCTGCACCCACCCACCCACACATACACACACACGCACACACACACACCCACACCCACACACGCACACACACACACACACACACACACACACACACACACACACACACACACACACACACACACACACACACACAGACACCCCCCTACACACACACACAAATGTAAGTAAACGCTCACCAACTCTGAAATCCGGAAGTAGATTTGAAATCTTTCAAAATGTAGAACATTCAGAGCTGCCCGGTGAGCAGCCACAAACGAGATTGAAAAATCAAAGCCGCAACCAAACAAACTCGCATCTATCTATCTATCTATCTATCTATCTATCTATCTATCTATCTATCTATCTATCTATCCATCTTTTTTTAAAAACATAGTTCACCCCAAACAAGGCAGGCCGCCACTGTAGACGTAAGGGGCTACTGAGAAAAAAGGGTGAAGGCTTTTTTTTTTGGGGGGGGGGTGTCAACCTAAATTGGGAGCTGCGCAGCGAGATGTCTGTTTACATTAGTTTTACATTTCTGCGTGTCACCGTCTGGAAAAGAGGGAGCAGGGAGGGAGTTGTTCAGATCGAGGGTCGTGTTCCCCCGATTATAAACGTGTTCAGTAAATCAAGCAATGTTGCATGCAAAGACAGAGTAATAATTAATAAACAAAATGAAGTAGTTCAAATAACGTTTATTGAACGTGTGTGTACGTGGAATGGTGAAGTGGGTGATGTATGCATGTGTGTCGATGGAAAAACAGTTCTTGAAAAAGGTATAAGAAGAAATGAATCCGGCGTGTAGAAAGTCTTTAAAAGCCGTATACAAAGAAAATGAGTTGAGAACTCTTACCGTTGTTTGACCACGTGTGTTGGTAGTTGTTATGCCGATGCTAGTTGAAAAGAAAAAGAGAAAAGCGTGATGCGAAACGCTAGTGTATTAGCGTCGTTCTATCGAGGCCAATTGAACATAAGAGAAGAGTGAAACGGAACGCTAGTGTCAGCGTACTCCTGTCGAGGCTGGTGAAGAAGAGAGATGGATTTTCCGTTTTCAACGGTTTTTATAGTCAGGAGGGCAGATAACTCTGGTGTCGCTTTACAGTGCCACCTGTCGGTGAAAAAGCGACACCTACCGGCAAACCGGTGTAGTTATGTTTTGAAAGGAGGAGGTAACTGCTACAAGGACTCCCCCCCAGATTGAAAAATATTGAAAATATTATTCAATATGTACAGTTGTAGATGAGAAGCATTCTTTGTGGGTATGTCTGTTTTGCTGTTGAAGATTAGAAAAAGTAGTGTGCACGCTACTTATTTCTGTTTCTGCATCTGTATTGAATGATTGATCGCAAGTGCGTCTGCGGAATTGAGTGTTTGTAACGCATGTGGATCTGCGTGTTATTTGGGTCTGCATCAAGTTTGAGCGCAAGTGAGTTTGCGGTCGAAAAATGTTGAGTGCAAGTTAATTTGCACTTGTTGGTGGCGTTGTTCATGTTGATTAGTCTGCGTGATGCGGAGCTGATGAACGAACGTTGAATTGTCAGTGTTGTCCGGGAATGTTTGGTGCTTGGGTCTGCGCGGTTGTTGATGAGTGAGCACAAGTGGGTCTGTGCGGTGTTGATGAGCGAGCACAAGTGAATCTGTGCAGTGTTGATGAGTGAGCACAAGTGAGTCTGTGCAGTTGTTGATGAATGAGCACAAGTGAGTCTGTGCGGTTGTTGATGAATGAGCACAAGTGAGTCTGTGCAATTGTTGATGAATGAGCACAAGTGAGTCTGTGCGGTGTTGATGAATGAGCACAAGTGAGTCTGTGCGGTGTTGATGAATGAGCACAAATGAGTCTGTGCAGGTGTTGATGAATGAGCACAAGTGAGTCTGTGCAGTTGTTGATGTTGTTCATGTTAATTAGTCCGTGTTGTGAAGCTGATGAACAAACATCTAGTTGTTGAGATCGGTGGTACACTATGGTCAAAGTCAGATGCACAAATGTCTGCAAGTGAGTTAGCAGGTCCAGGTACAAGTGGGTCTGTACTGGTGTTGGTGCGCGTCGTTCGAGTTGATGTGTCCCCCAGTTGATCAACGAACGTCCAGTTGTTGGGTATTTAGTCGTGCTTGTGCAGTTGTACTCATTTTGAACTGGTGTGATTTCTTCTATAGTGTCGTCAGTGATGTCCGGAAATGTTTGGTGCTTGATGAATGTCCGGGAAAATGTGGTTGTTCAAGTTGATGGGTCCTCCTGTTGATCAATGAACGTCCAGTTGTTGAAGAGGGTTGGTAGCCCTTGAAGGGTGATGTTGGTGCTTGCTGAGCCTGACTTTTTACAACCAGTAGTAAGTCTTGAGGCTTGGTGATGTTCGACATCGTGTGTTGTCTGTTTTGTAGTTTTCTTTTCTTTTATATATATATTTCCAACACGTGGGTAGAAGGGAAAAAGAAGAAAAAAAATGGAGCTGTAATTTGTTTCACACACGGAATGACGTTTTTTTTCGTTTGTTTGAATGTTAGTTTCCACGTAGAGAAAGAATGGCGGCTTCTCTTTTCTTTGTTGTCGAAAAGAAAGAAAGAAAAAAATTTGTATTTTCTTTTTCTTTTTTTGTTGTTTGAATTTTAATTTCCACGTCGTCCGAGAGATAAAAATGGCGTTTTTTTTTTTTTTTTTTCTTTTAATTTTTTTATCAACACGTGGTCATGGCAAAGAGTGGCGGCATTTTTTTTTTTATCAACACGTGGTTATGAAAAAGATGGGCAGCGTGTGAGCGTTTGTTTTCTTTTGTTTTCTTTTTATCTCCACGTGTTCAAAACAAAGGAAGTGGCGTCTTGTAAGGTCCTTTTGTTCGTAAAAAAAGAAAAAAAAAGGATTGGCAAAAGTTTGTCTTTTTCTTTGTATATAATTTTCCGACACGTGGGTCGAGAAAGAGAAGAAGAAAAAAATGAAATTGTAATTTGTTTTATACTCGGAGAGAGCCGAGAAATGTTTGTTTTTCTTTGTTTGGGTATTTCCGCGTGGCCAGGAAAAATGGAGACGGTGGCTTCTTTTTTTTTGTTTGTTTGTATATTTCTACCACGTGGGTAGAAAAAAAAAGGAAAAAGATGGATGCGTAATTCGTTTCACCACGAAAGAAAAAACGAGAATTGATATATATATATATTTTTTTTGTTCTTGTACGAAATTAATTACTCTGCCCCATACAACAAAGCTTGCACGTTGGGTCACCAATGTTCGGATCGAGGGTCGTGTTCCCCCGATTATAAACGTGCAAAGTTGAATCATGCAAAGACAGAGTAATAATTAATAAACAAAATGAAGTAGTTCAAATAACGTTTATTGAACGTGTGTGTACGTGGAATGGTGAAGTGGGTGATGTATGCATGTGTGTCGATGGAAAAACAGTTCTTGAAAAAGGTATAAGAAGAAATGAATCCGGCGTGTAGAAAGTCTTTAAAAGCCGTATACAAAGAAAATGAGTTGAGAACTCTTACCGTTGTTTGACCACGTGTGTTGGTAGTTGTTATGCCGATGCTAGTTGAAAAGAAAAAGAGAAAAGCGTGATGCGAAACGCTAGTGTATTAGCGTCGTTCTATCGAGGCCAATTGAACATAAGAGAAGAGTGAAACGGAACGCTAGTGTCAGCGTACTCCTGTCGAGGCTGGTGAAGAAGAGAGATGGATTTTCCGTTTTCAACGGTTTTTATAGTCAGGAGGGCAGATAACTCTGGTGTCGCTTTACAGTGCCACCTGTCGGTGAAAAAGCGACACCTACCGGCAAACCGGTGTAGTTATGTTTTGAAAGGAGGAGGTAACTGCTACAGAGTTCCAGAGTCCAGCAGCACGAGGAAAGAAGCTTTTCGGCATCTAGGGACCTCCACAGTGAATGGATGGGATCTAGCAGATTGTCGGGTTGGTCTAGTGAATTTACGTCGTGGGGGTCCCAGAGCAGACAGCTCATCAGAGCACAATCCATTGATGTACTTGTAAAAGGAAACAACATTGCGGCGATGGGACAGGGGCTGGAGATTGGTGGATAGTAAAGGACCTATCAAGTTGGCGACTCTTTTTTAGACCTTGTATAAGAGAGAGAGAGAGAGAGAGAGAGAGAGAGAGAGAGAGAGAGAGAGACTAGTGGATGATGCCCCAGCTTAGATGTGGCAACACTACTCCATGCATGGGCGGATGGTGGCTTTGTAGAGATATAACTTAATGTCAGGTGTGAGAAGTTTACTGGCACGGTAGAGGGAGCCCAATGTTTTCAATGTATTTATTCCAATTTATGTTATCTGTGAAAGTTAGGCCGAGGAGTTTGAATGATGAAGGTAGGGTGTTATTTCCCATGACAATCTATGGTTGAAGAGTTTTTTTTTGTAGTTATGGAAAAAAAGTAGCTTTGTCTTTGCGGCATTAAAAGTTACCATTCATTGTTGACCCCATTCCACTACAGACTGGATGTCATTTTTTAAGGATTCAGCCATTGCCTCAGATATGTGCGCGTCGGTTTTGCCCACATGACGAGAGTAGAGCGTGGTGTCGTCAGCAAATATTCCTATCACAGTCTCAATGACATCAGAGAGGTCATTTATTAAAATCAGGAACAGTAGAGGTTCAATGAGAGATTTCTGGGGTACACCAGCATATATGTCATGTACTTAGAAGAACGGCCATCGAAGACAACCTGGATCTTTCTTTTTGTTAGGAAGGATTTCATTATTTAAATATTTGTCCAGTAATACACTATGAGTGCAGTTTTAGGAGAAGCTCTTCATGCAAGACGTTGTCAAAGGCCCTGGATATATCGAACGCTACCGCCCTAGCTTTACCTTCCTTGTCCAGTGTATGGTATATGCGTTCAGAGATGACCGTTAGGATATCTGCAGTAGATAGTGCTTTTCTGAATCCGTATTGATGATCAGAAAGAAGTTTAGCATTAACTGCCTGACTATCGCTACATTGATTAATGATTCAAAGATTTTAGCAAAGATCGGGAGTAGACTGATTGGGCGGTAGTTTAGAGGATCAATTCTATCTCCAGAATTCTTGACGACTGGTACCACAGAGGCAATTCTCCAACTATCAGGGAAAGAAGATTCAGTAAGGCATTTGCTGTATAGTTTTGAGAGGACAATGGCCAGCTCAGCGGAGCATTTCTTTATTACTATTACTGGTATAAGATCATGCCCACAGACTTTGGAGGTGTCAAGGGTTTTTATGATGTCTCTTACCTGGGATAGGGTGATGACCAGGTTCTCAAGTGTGGCTTCAGTCTGCAATGGGAATTTTGGGAAAGGGTGGTTTTCTGAATCCAAAGTGGAGTTTAAGGCGAAACGCTGGGCAAGTAGTTCAGCCTTATCAGTTGCCGTGCAAACAACATCATTGTGATTTGATAACGGGAGAATTGTCGATTGTCCATTGTCAATCACACTATTGTAGATTTTCCAGAAATAACGAGTACCTAGTTTCTGTGACTGAATGCGTTTCTTGGTTATCTCTGTATACCTCCCCTTTGCTCTATCAATCACTACTTTGCAATTCATCCTCCTCGACCCTCTACAAATTCATCCTCCTCGACCCTCAACAAATTCATCGTCCTCGACCCTCTACAAATTCATCTTCCTCGGCCCTCTACAAATTCATCCTTATTATTATTATTATTATTATTATTATTATTATTATTATTATTATTATTATTATTATTATTATTACCATTACTGCTATTATGATTACTATTACCATTATTATTGTTATTACTACTACCATTATTACTATCGTGATTATTATTATTACTATAGCTATTCTTCTTATTTTTTTTACTATTACTATTATTATAATAAATGATGAAGATGAACAAATAAATATAAGTTATTTATCTTCCTCCAACAAGGTAAGATGTGACACAATGTCGGGAAAGTGGGATTTGAAAAGCCAGCGCCCGAGAAGATGAGCACTCTGGCCTACAAAAAATGCCTCGGCATTCCTCGGTAGGGGCGCCTCAGGCAGTAAGCTATAAACTTACTCCTCCCCAAACAGGGGAGGCAAAGCCTGGGAGGTGGACCTCATAGGACTGCACAGGACAAACCCATAGACCGGCGTAAATCAAGCCCCGAAGGCCAAGACAATACCGGTCTATGGGGTGCATCGGAACAGATACTACACTTTGATCCCGACCAAAAGGCTGAGAAGAACAAATAAATATAAGATTTAGTGTAAAGACAAAATTGCAGAATATGTGATAAAAAATATTTGATCAAATCTTCAGAAAATTGCAAAATATATGATTAAAAATATTCGGACGAAAATCATAAAGTCATTTACTGTTGTCAATCGGACTTTGTTTTGTTTTCACCAGCATATCATGTTGTCTACATTAAATTTAATCCGGAGTACCTGTTGGAAAACAGATTAGAATCTACTGTAATTATACGAATTGTTGTAATTAACACACACACATACACACACACACACACACACACACACACACATATATATATATATATATATATATATATATATAGCCATCTGGTCAAACACCTCCTTCCTCCCTCTCCTCCACTCCCTCTCTGCCATCCACTTTATCCCTGCTCATCCACCACCTCTTTCTTTTACTACCAGCCACAGTAGTCCTTGCTCACCCCCATCTTTCCACTTCTTCCCCACTCATTTTCTTCAACATTCATTTTTATTCTCCACCAAGTACGGACGTCCACACAGTAGTGGCCATTATTTTATTTCATTTTTTTCCTCCCAATATGTCAACCTTACATGTATTTGTACTTGCATGACATTTTTCTCTATATTATCATCCTGATGAAGTCTTATAAATAAAGACGAAACGTTGATGTACACATAAAAAACATCCATTTTTTGGTTTTGCTTTTTCATTTTCCCATCACGTCGGATTACCTTCATCCTTCTATTCCCATATATATATATATATATATATATATATATATATATATATATATATATATATATATATATATATATATATATATATAAAATATTTATAAATAAATATTAATTATTTATTACCTACAGACATCTACGCAATCTTCAGTGCAGGAAGTTAATTTCCGACGGGAGCGAACTCCAATCACAAATCGCCACGGATTCGCAGTCAAGAGCCTTTCCGTTGGCCACCACAAATTAGATTGGAATTTAGGAGGAATTTAACTTTATAAATTCCAAGTCGGCGGGTATTTACAACGAGCAGTGAATAGTGATCTACAACAACAAACTGTGTTGGATCTCGCAATGAAGCTAGTAGTACTGCTTGTTATTAAACTCTCTCAGTGTGCCAGGCCTTAGTGAAAGGGAGCTTTTAATAATATTTATAAATAAATATTAATTATTTATAACCTACAGACATCGATATTTCATGCTTACGTAACCTTCAGTGCAGGAAGTTAATTTCCGACGGTCGGCGTGCGTGTTATTCGCAGTCAAGGGCCTTTCCCGTTGACCACCACAAACTAGCTTGGAATTTAGGAGGAATTTAACTTTGTAAATAACTAAGGTTTACATGATGTTAAATTAAGGGCTCTAGTCGTTCATTATTGAGCTACTTCATAAACCATTGTGTTACCTAAAAAACACAATGGTTTATGCAGTAGCTCAATAATGAACGACTAGAGCCCTTAATTTAACATCATGTAAACCTTAGTTATTCGGAGCAAAACATTCCATATTTCCTTTAAAAATCGATAAAAATAGTATAAAAACAGTTGAAGTATGTTTCGGCGTCCGCTGTTGAACACTATATTGTTATATATATGTCCACCGATTCGAAATTATGTCGAATTTAAATTCTATTCTTTCGCATTTTCTAAGAAAATACAATTCCAAGGAAAAAATCTTGCACTTTTGCTAAACAAATACCTGATCTTCCTCAACGCCGTTTAAGGTAGCTCAGAATAGATTAGATTGTTTGGGGCACCTAACAGATCGTTGTGTGCAAAACTAAAGGAGGGAATTCCGTATATATTAAAGCGAAATTAAACGTAAACATCGCGTTTATAGTTATTCGTATTAAAGTTGTTTGTACATAAGATGATACGTGAAATTTATTATCTTTTTTTGTTCGATCTGTCATCGCTGGCTAGTGTCTGGTCGACGCAGATCCTTAGCTAGCTCCATTCAATTCCATCCCAGATCTTGTCACAGTGAATGACACCGCCTTGTTGCCGAATATCACACACACACACACACACACACACACACACACACACACACACACACACACACACACACACACACACACACACACACACACACACACACACACACATACACACACACACACACACACACACCCCACACACACACACACCCCACACACACACACAAAAAGAACGGAGAAGAGACTGACTCTATTTTATATTCGATAATAAACCGGTGCGTCCGTATTTGGTTATTATGGGATTATTTAAGTTTAAGGAAGTACAAAATAAGACTTTCTTCCAGTTGACCGGAACAACATTGATCTTCCCCGATTAGTTCCTGGAAACCGACGGCTTTTGAATTCTCCATCATTTTAAAACACAAATTTGATGAAACCTAATTATTACTTTCTGTTATGCTTTATATGCAATTGTTGCATAACCCTTTGACAGTGATGTGTACCTATAATGTAAGTATAAAGATAGTTTTCCAGGTGCTATTATTTATCTTGGATGATTGAAAAGGGATGGTCCGACGGTCAGCTATAAACTCTTATCAATAAGAAAACAGTTAAGTTGTTACTTAACAACGTTTTGTAGAAGAGATTCCAAAACTAAAATACAAGTCAGTTTTTGTCAGAATTTCAGCTTGGCCTTTTGGCTAAGATCAAAGTGTAGTATCTGTTCCGATGGATACTGCACCCCATAGACTGGTATTGTCTTGGCCTTCGGGGCTTAATTTACGCCGGTCGATGGGTATGTCCTGTGCAGCTCTAGGAGGTCCACCCTCCCAGGCTTCGCCTCCCCTCTTTGGGGAGGAGTAAGTTTATTGCTTACTGCCTGAGGTGCCCCTACCGGGGAATGCCCAGGCAATTTTTAAACCCCACTTTCCCGACCCGACCTTGGGTCACATCTTACTTGTAGGAGTAAGATAAAAACTGGCCTTGTGCCTAACTCCTGGAGAGGAGTAAATCAATACACTTCATGTAAGGTTTTGATAAATAGAGGAGGCTATATCCTCATTACCTTGTATCCAATGTTGAAGCGCACCCAAGTTAAGGAATTAAAGCATTATTTAGTTACGTCAATAAAAACTAGTTAAAAGTAGTCTGTTAATTATTTTTGCATGTGTGTGTTCGTGTGTACGTGTTTTTGTGCTTCTGTGTCTCTGTATGTGTTTGTCGGTGTGTCAGCATGTGCATATTTGTAGGTGTGTTTATGTATCCTCCCCCTCCTCCCTCCAAGTATGCTTCTCCCACTTCGTCTTCTTCATACAAAATGTCTATCTATACAATTTCGGTGAATGCCGGCTATTTGGATTGTCAATTTGATTCGACTACGAAGTTATTTATCTACCTCCCACAAGGTAAGATGTGACACAAGGTCGGGAAAGTGGGATTAGATAAGCCAGCGCTCGAGAGGTGAGCAATCTGGCCATTTAAAAATTGCCTGGGCAGCCCCGTCGGCATTCCCCGGTAGAGGCGCCTCAAGCGATTAGCAATAAACTAACCCCTTCTCAAAGGGTGAGAAGGTAAAGCCTGGGAGGGTGGACCTCCTAGAACTGCACAGGACAGACCCATTGACCGGCGTAAATCAAGCCCCGAAGGCCAAGACAATACCAGTCTATAGGGTGCAGTATCCATCGGAACAGATACTACACTTTGATCTTGGCCAAAAGGCCAAAAAAAACCTTTGTCTTCTTATCGTTTTTTTGTTGTGCGTGTGTGTTTGTGTTTGTCTGCGTGTTAGTGTATATTTCGCTTATTTTTAAGTGAGATTTTAGGGCATGTATATGCGTTTGTGTGCGCGTGTGTGTGTCTGTATGTGCTTATTTAGTTTATGAGTGTATTTGTGGATATGTTACTGTGGCAGTGTGACGAATGGCGTAGAATATATAAATATAGATTTCAATAAGTGACGCTAAGACATGCGCTGGTAAATGTGCTAGATAGAAAAACAAAGAAAATAAACAGTGAGTGCCAAGAAGAAGCCGGAAGAGAAAAAATACAGTGCGAAAATAAACGAGTGAAAAAGACGTATAAGCCATTTAGAGTATAGGTATATTCAATTCTCACAGCGGCTTTAGTATTATTTGCACGTGTTACTATTCCGAAACGCTGTAGATAGTACTATATCATATGTTACTAGCTGTATCTATCCGGTGTTACCCGGTAGTGTAGTTACTTGTACTATGTACTGTTCTTTTTAAAACTTAAATACTGTTTTTTTTTCGATCCAATCAAAGAGTAGTAACTTTCTATGGACGAATACAGACTTACATCCTTTTTTAAAGATGGGGACCGCTCGAAAATAATTCCGACACGGACAAATTATTTACTGGAAGGAATTAAATCGAATAACATTTTATTCTTCTTAACAAAACCCTGCGACAATTCGAACAAAAAAAAACTGACGAACCAGAATCAAATGTTTATTTTGTAGGAAGAAAGCTATCGATGACAAAAAAAAGACCATTATGAGATTGACTTTACGTTATACTGAGGCCTCCTGTATCAAACATATCTGATTAAAAAAAATAAATACCCGTGGGTTCACCCCCCCCCACACACACATCTGCCAGTACGTGTTTAATGGTTTAATTTTTTACGGGTCCATCACTGTCAACGAATGACCTTCGATTGTTTATTCGATAAGTCTATCAGCTCCACCTGTTCGAATTCGGGGTATTTTATTAGATTTAGCAAGAATGGCGGCGCGGGTAAGTGAATTATTGTTTCGTTTACGTTGAAGTGCTGGAGCAAGATAAAGAATAATGGCTCTTCGAGATAAGTTCGATGCCTCCAAGTAAAATATTACGAGATTAACAATTCTAAGATTGCTACTTCGGATATGAAGTTATCCGAATAAAAATGTTTTAAAAAATGCGTCAAACAATCTCACGAATTATATATAAATATACAATATATATATATATATATGTGTAAATTTTGTGGAAGAGAACCCCACAAGAGTGCTCGATTATTAAGAAAATTCAGAAATAAGAGCGTAATATTTATTTATATATGCAATACAGAAGATCAGAACAACATCGGTGCCGTCGGTTTGAAATCCAAACAAAGGGAACGTATAGTTACTCTTCTGTACCGGACTCTCTTCAGCCTCTATTTTCTGGAGAGGCAGACGAAAACAGATGCTGAAGAGAGTCCGGTATAGACCAACTATAAGTCCCCTTTTGTTTGGATTTGAAACCGACGGTACCGATGTTGTCAAGATCTTCTGTAATATATATATATATATATATATATATATATATATATATATATATATATATATATATATATATATAATGTTAGTATTTCATGTATCCATATAAAATTTTATAAAGAGATATAATTTTTAATGTATCAATTTTCAGTATTTACTTCAACAGTGCTCGATACGTAAGTAGAGCAAAGTAGTAAGCTATGAAAATATATTTATGGCAATTAAGCTACACAGAGATCCCCCGGGGATGAAACGCGGGAGCTTCTGTGTAGCTTAATTGGCATACATATATTTTCATAGCTTACTATATATATATATATATATATATATATACATATATATATATTTATGATTTTTTGCTTATTTAAAAAATAATCAATAAAAGTTATTTATATCGTAGTATCTACTGATATGAAAAATTGCATTTATTTAGCATCTTCTTCTTGAAGATGGTCACCTTTTGGCTGGGGCGAATGGTGATTGCCCTGTTGGATAAAACTCACGGTCGTTGTTAATTTTAATTAATTAACAGGATAACATTTTAATATTGCAATCTAGCCCTTTTATTCGTCATTTAATCTTCTCCGATGCGCTATTAGGAAGGGAAAGGAGAGAGAGAAAGATATATATGTATATATATATATATATATATATATATATATATATATATATATATATATATATATGACCGAGGATGACCGGAAAGATAAAAGTCAGAATCATAATACTTAAAAACAAACACATAACTTTGACACAGAGAAGCAAAAATATGAAAAAAAACACTCACACATGCGCAGAAACACCAAACTGTTAAAAATAAAAACATTTTTTTCAAATGGAAATATATCTGAAGAGAGCAGCACGAAAGCTCGAAACGCGTTATAAAATTCTTAAATTATAAAATGATAAAATAATAAACAATTGTTGAAAATAGGTTGTTTTTACAAATGTTGGTAGCCTCACCTTTTTAAATATATATATATATATATATATATATATATATATATATATATATATATATAGAGAGAGAGAGAGAGAGAGAGAGAGAGAGCCTTGTGTAATATTTTAAGAGAATATTTTTTGATTCACACAAATTCGCTTCTTATTGCATTTCTACTCTAAGATTTTCTGATAATGTCACATGACTCATGCGTTTATTATTTCCGCTTCTCTGTTACCACATATTGATAATTTGACTTATTGAACTCTTTGACGGCCACTTCTGGTTATGTCCTTTGATGGATCAAAAACCATTCAATATGTTACAAATATGATATACTATGTGTTTTGGCTTGTATGTGTGTTTCTGAGGTTGTGTAATTCTAAGATAGACCCTGATCAATATTTTGACCAATTTTTGTGACAATTGTGTATGCTGGTTGTACACCAAAAAACATAACGACAAATCTGACGGGGTTTAATAGACTAACCGAATCAAGCAAACGTTTATAATAAGTATTGTGATTTTATATTAAATAAATAACCTTGGAATTGTTGGCATGTTATACAAGAGACATCCAAATGAAATCCTGATTTAACATAGGCTCGTAACTTTCTTAAAGGGGGTCGAAAATAAATAGACGGTTGTAGCATTATTGGTTAGCTTGTTCCGTACGTTTATTTGTTTAGATCTATACTTTAAAAAAAGTTATTGTTGTTGTTAGTTCACACAAGGGATAAAAGAAAACACGTACAATTATCTTTCTGTTCGATTTGTTTTCTTTGTTTATTAATTTAATGATCAATATGCACATTAACACATTTTAAAGAGTAGAAAGGCTACGCCTACTGCATAGCTTGTACTCCTCTTTCTCTATTAGATATTACTATTTGGGGTCAAACAAAAGTAAAAAAAAGGTTGCTATCCGATTCTCTGTGAATGCTTATGTCTGTGTTTGCAGGCGTTTGCATATGTCTGTCTAAGTGTACGTCTCGCTTCACGTAAATTCATTCGTCTGTTTGTCTTTCGCTCTGTAATAATTTTCCTTTCTATTCTATCTATATTACTGCTTGTCTATCGATGTATCTATATCACTTACACCACCTACATTCCGTACATTTTTCATTGTTCCAAACCCCCAAATAATCTTGATCGGAATTATCATATTTTTGCATCGATCTACTCTGGAATGTCATTTGTTTACCAACACCTACTAAAGTATGCCTAGCATTGTCCATTGACTGACACCATAAAATTGCGTTTTATTAATTCTTTAACAAAAGGAGTCGCATTTGTATTTCATTGTTTCAAGTCTTTAGTTTTTGTTATGACTAAATTAAGTCTTCTGCAACATTGTGTTTTACTGATATCAGTATCCGCCAGGAAGAAATTTATGTTTTGTTAGAAGAATATTTAACGATTGCTGGTCACGGCACCAATCCGGGGTTTATAACGTTATCCCTTTCCTTTACTGGCCATCAAATGCGAAAACTGTTGCAGTAAAAATCAAAAATCGAAAGAAGAGAAAGGATTTTATAACTCACAATTTATTTGTACTAGAATATCGACATCCCCTTGACACATTCTTGCCTAAATCCTCAGTCACAGGACGCGACTTCGCTCACCGCTACTTGTAACAGCGAGTACCCGCCGCAGCGACTGAGCTGGTCATATGAGACGATTTCACTCGCTGCTACTTGTAGTAGCGAATTGACTAAGTCTAGCAGTTCTGTGGCTTTTTTTATAGCGCAGACATGTCGCGGGTCAGGCGCGAGATTTTTTTTTAAACATCGTCAGTTCATGCTCCACTTTTCATAGAGTTCTGCATTTTATTAATTTTATTCTTATATGCATTCTTCAAGATCTTTATTTTTTTCTCAAATTATCTTCGCAAGAAATCTCAAAAACAGTCTCAATTAGTTCATTCATTAAACATTTAAAATTGTACCCCTCGCATTTTTCTTCATATACTGTATTTTGTTTGTATCCCACAAACCTTCATAGTTTCGGTAAATATCCAGAAATCTACTGATTTCATTAGCTGACCACTTCAAACTTTATTTTTCTGTCATGACAACAAACTGCATGAGTGTTAGGTTATATGAAGCGAATATTGATTTGTAGCAGCCGCTATTAGGTCTTCAGAAATCATAAAATCTCGCGATATCAGGTCACGTAATCATGAATTACACGCTACTTGCAACTAAAGTTGTAGATGTTCAACTTTAATCGCGGCGAGTAAACTAGTCGCAAGTTGGATGTGCTACTTGCGACTAACCTGTCACACATTGCGACTAGGTTTCTACTACTCGCCGCTACTGCAGTTGCGGCGAGCGAAGTCGCCTCGTGTGACTGGGGATTTACAGATACACTCAACTTCCCAGTCGCAGCTGGAGGGAGTAAAAGACGGCATATCGGCTTCATTCGACTGCAAATCTCGCTCTCTGTTTTTTTTTCAATTTTCTCTCGATAAGTGACGTAATTCTGATAATTGTTTTTAACACATTCCTCAAACCAGTATAGCTCAAAATAAAAACAATACAATGTCTATACTTTTGAATTTTCGTCTCAATCCTATAAATTATCATAACAATCACAGTCGCATTCCAAACGCGACGTTTACCCACACCAGATGACTTATATCTCGTTACCATAATAATTCTTATTTACTATTATATTTTTTTTCATCACTCCGGGTAATGTTGTTACAAGACGAAATTTCTTTGGGTTTAGATGTTTTCATCGTAAAGACAGAAAAAAAACATCTCCACAAATCAGTAATCAGTATTTAGATCAAATAATTGATAAAAGAAACATCCAATAGATAAATAAATATAAGAAATATTCAAAGAAAAAATATATAAAAGAAAGCGGTACTCTTATAGCTGACGCACCATGTTTCCGTGACTTCGTGTCGTCAACGTTCGGGTAGGTCTCGGAATCGCCCGAGAGTCGACGAAACTATTACACCAAGCAGCAAATAACTTTTGGAAGAAATTAATCGCGTTAAAAAAAAAAAATTCTTTAATCTGTAAACTAGTTGAATCTTCCGAAGGACTAATTGAGTTTTTTGAAGAAAAAAAAATGTAAAAAAAAAAAAACATTGAAAAAAAAGTAAAAATAAAATATTTGCGTAACAAATCAAACAAAATCGTCTTTTGAAACTTTCCGGTGCACAAACAAAAACACATTTGATTAACAATGGTTCATTTGAGAAAAAAACAAACAAAAATAAATATCTAATTAATAACAGTTGTTTTGTTCGTTCTTTATTTTTATATATGTATTTTAGTTTGGTTTTCTTCGTCGTCATGTCAGTGTTCAATTTAGCGTTTGGCAGTTTTCGCCTCGTCAACTCTCGGGTGCTTTCGAGACCTGCCCGAACGTTGACGACGCGAAGTCACGGAAACATGGTGTGTCATCTATAAGAGTACCAAGAAAACGACAAAGATCTGTACGAAGTGAAATATAAAATATTGAGATCGAATTAAAATAAAATTTTTTCAATTAAAACTTTAAAAAAATTATGTCTGTTTCTTTTGATTATGTTGGCTGCGTACGTTTTTTCATTTGTCATTTAAAAAAATCTGTTATATTCTTTTGCAGAGAATAGATTCTTCGATGATTAGTAACTAATTGAACCAGACACCAATTTCAATTGTTTTTCGGTTCAACTGTTAACATTTAAATGACCTTCGTCTGAATGTAATTTGGCATTAATATACTGTAGTAGATGTGGGGAACCGGAGCCGGAGCTGGTAGCGTATTCGCGACGCAATAGATCCCGTTTTTATTTGGCATGCAGGGTATCGATGTAAGATGCATCGTTTGACCACCGAGAAAATGATACTTCATATTTCTTATATAAAAAATAAACAGTTTCCGGTACGATTAGAACCTGAGCCTCGCATTAACGATCTAAGGTTAATTCAACCGATTAACAATACCAGCAATAACTGAAAGACCAAGATGTTAAGAGTAATCCGATTTGAATAGGCATATGAGAATCTTATTTTGAATGCCTACTGGGGAGGACTTGAATGCCTACTGGGGAGGACTTGAATGCCTACTGGGGAGGACTTGAATGTCTACTAGACACCACCCTCGGGTGTCTTCGGTCTCTCTGTACAAGAGTTTGTCAGATACCCTGACATAAGGATACTTCCCCTTTGAAGTAAACCCTGACCAAATATTTAAAATATGGTGTGCTGTCTCCTGAAGCCATCCAGCACGTCTCCTGAATTACGGATGGGGCCACCCCCTTTATTAATAGATGGCAGCTTTGAATAATAAATTAGAAGCCGTTGACAATGAGGAAAAGATAGAAAAATATGAATAAAAACAAAATTAAATACAGGATAAAAAGGGCCGATCAACTCGTTTATACACCCGGCGGGAAGATGTAAGCAATGGTGTAAACCTTCCTGCCTCTGAAAATGGTGCTCCAACCAGGGTCAGCCATCAAATTGAGACAAAAGGTCCTGGCCCTCTATCTGCATCATATGCAAAAAAAAAAAAAACCGGAACAAGAGGCTTAAAAGCTCAACCATGGACTGTTGCACAAAAGAAGGTGCTATTGTTTTGCTACCACTACTCAAAGTTCGAAAAGTGAAGCAAAGCATCCAATGGAATCTTGGCCGAAAAGATTAAAAAATCTACCCTCCCTGAAGAGAAAACACTGGATGACTTTCGGAGAATATAACTGAAAATTAACTTATTTGACGTGGACAGATTAGAAAAGAAGTGATTATGGTGGGTTAGATAAGTCGACCATTAAATGAGTTGTGCATCTTTTTCTTTTAGTGTTTCATCGAGTAAATCTTATTTGAGTCACCCAAATTTACTCGTCTTTTTAGTTTGATACACTTTTAAAGTCAAGTGCAGATATGATTTGCCAGATGAAACTGGTTAATAGTATGATTGTCGGCAGTGATCTAGTGTTGCATATAAAAATGAGAGAGACTAGCTTTCGTGAATGCTGTCAGAGAAATTTTTTAATACAATATTAGTCTCTTTTTCTAGTAGCAAGCGCCTGAAGAAGATGTGTATTAAAGCTCGTATTTATTTTTCTTCTCCCCCAAAACCCAGCGTAGGAGAGGGAATTGGGAGTCCTATAGTGTAGGCCGATTTATAAGTACGGGTTTTCGCGATCCTGAACAGAAAGATATAACATCAATAAATCTGTGAACCGGAAAACACGTATTGTTGCATTCTGCAGAAAATTTTGCTGTTGGTTGACGCAGTTATTCCCCTTTCTTTTTGATCAATAACTTTCAGGGATTCAATAGTCCAGGCTTGGATATGGTGCTTTAGTATTACGCATTATTTATCAATAATTAATAAGAATTTGCTCATATTCTCTTTCACATCCCCCTTCATCAACATGCTTGTAGGATATTCGCAAGACTAATGACAGCGATGATTATTATTATTATTATTATTATTATTATTATTATTATTATTATTATTATTATTATTATTATTATTATTATTATTATTATATTTTGTACTCACTAGGAGTTCTCACACAGATCATCGTCAGTGATTGCTCACCGACAACAACCAGCGGTATCTCCTGGAGTCTGAGTGACAACAAGTCTCCCCAGACCTCCAGTGTTCTTCACCTCTTTTCGATAACGATGCGGTATCGCAACAGTCTCCTACCATTGATTTCTTGCCGGTAAGGACAATTGATCTTCTCTGGGATTTGGGTGGCAACAAGCCTCCCCAAGGTCTCAGCACTCTCCGCACTTTTCCAGTGGAGGTCTGGTCTGTGCCGTCCCTCCTCGGTCTTCTCATCCTCCTCGACCCTCCACAAATATGTTGTCTGGTGTCAGCCTAGGCCGGCACCAGTTAAAAAAAATAAATAAATGAATAAAATAATATTTCTTTAAATTAATTAAAAAAAAATTTAAAAAAATTTAAAATAAATAAATAAATAAATAAATATATAAATAAATTTAAAAAAAAATTAATTTTTAATAAATTTTTTAACCTTTCAATTCCTTTTCTTTTTTTTCCTTTCTCTTCCCTTATTTAAAAAAAAAGAATTTTTAAAATTCTTTTAAATTTTTTGGGGGGTGGGTGGGGGAAAGGGAGGAGCTTATAGTGTTTCTTGTAATTTCTGTTTCTTGGTTCATTTTTGTGTAGTGATAGCTGAGGCCGCTGTAATCTATTGGGGGGGGTTATGAAGTGCTGTTTCTTGCAGTTTCTGTTCCTTGGCTCTTGTTGTGGTGTTCTATGTGTGGTCTTGTTTTCTCCGTTGTAAATTCCTTGTGACTGGTTAGCCTTTGTAGCTTATGTGTGTTAGTTTCTGCATTCGAGGATTTTCCTTAAGATTGCAGCTGTTTTGATCATTGCCGTCCTTTGTATGGTTTCGATAGTCCCTTTGATTCCAATTTCTTCCAGTCTTTTCTCCCGGTTTTTGGGGATTGTTCCTAGTGCTCCTACGATTATTGGTATTATACTAACTTTCTTCATGCTCCATATTCCTTTCAGTTCTCTGGCTAGTTCTGTGTATTTACTTCGTTTTTCCGTGTCTTTGATCTTCACTCTGTGGGCTGCTTTTACAAGATTTTTCCTTTTTATCTATTATAATAACATCAGGTCTCCTTGCTTGTATGAGTTTATCTGTTTGTATATCCATATCCCAGATGATTTTGTGTTTTTCGTTTTCCAGTACTGTTTCTGGTTTATGTTTGTACCATTTGTCTACATATTCGAAATTCAATTGTTTGCACATTTCATTGTGTATTACTTTCCCAACACAATCATGTCTGTTCTTGTATTCTTTTTGAGCAAGTTTTCTACATTCACTTATTATATGATTTACTGTTTCGTCTCTTTGTCCACACAGTCTGCATTTATTGTTTTCCTGGGTTTTATCTATTTTAGCTTTAATGTAGTTTGTCCTAATCGCATCGTTCTGTGCAGCCATCAGTAAAGATTCCGTTTCTCTGTTCAAGTTTGCTTTTCTTAGCCATGTCCAGCTATTATTATTATTATTATTATTATTATTATTATTATTATTATTATTATTATTATTATTATTATTATTATTATTATTATTATTTGTACACACTCGGAGTTCTCACACAAGTCATGCTCACTGATAATAACCGGCGATGTTCCCTTGTCTGAATGACAACAAGCTTCTCCAAATTTCCATTACTCTCCACCTCTTTTCGATAACAATTGCAAATGACTTTACGGTATCACAACAGCCGCTTACCTTTGATTTCTCGCTGGTAACAACCATTGGTCTCCTCTTGGATTTTCGTGGCAAGGTCCCAGTATTCTCCGCACTTTTCCAGTGGAAGTCTGGTTAGTGCTCTCTCTCGTCGGTCTTCCCATCCTTCTTGACCCTTCACGACTATTTTGTGTGGTATCAGCCGAAGCTGGTGCCATCACTTTTTTAGGGGGAGGGGGTAGTTTATGAAATTTCTTGCAGTTTCTGTTCCTTGGGTTCATGTGGTGATCTTTTACCTATGGTTTTGTTTTCTTCCTATTGTGATTTCCATGTGATTGGTTTCTGTTCGTAGCTTATGCTGGTTGGTTGCTGCATTCGAGGATTTTCCTTAAGATTGCAGCTATTTTCATCAATTCCGCATTTTGTATAATCTCAGTGATCCCATTGATTCCAATTTCTCCCAATCTTTTTTTTTTTCAGATTTTTGGGATTGTTCTTAGTTCTGCTGCGATTTTTAGTATTATATTAACTTTCTCCATGCTCCATACCCCTTTCAGTTCTCTGGCCAGTTCTATGTATTTGCTTCACTTTTCCGTGTCCTTGATATTGACTCTGTGGTTGCTGGGACGGCAAAATCTACGATTTGGCAGGATTATTTATTATTATTATTATTATTATTATTATTATTATTATTATTATTATTATTATTATTATTATTATTATTATTATTATTATTATTATTATTAGCTCACTTGTGTTGTATAATTAGTGTGGGGAACGAGATCACGAGGGTGACGTCATGGCGAGAGTTTATGTAATAACGGTCGGCTCTTTTTGTTCAGTAGCGAGCGCCTGAGGAAGACATGTATTTGTTGCTCGTGTTGAGTTTCCATATCTCCTAAAAGCCAGATTGGGAAGGGGAGTTGATAATCCTTTAATGTCGGCCTATTAACAAGTACGGTTTTTACAAGATCCTGCACAGGGAGATATAACATTAATAAATCTGTGAACCGGAAAACGCGTATTGTTGCATTCTGTAGAAAATTTTGCTGTAGGTCCACAGCGTAGGGGCGCTAAGATACCCATACCCCTGTGAGTGGTAGAAAAATAGATAGAGAGTAAAAGTTAGAGGAGGTGGAAAAAAACAGTACGCAGGTGAATAGCATTTGGAGAACGTAAGCTATATTCAGAGTTCATAAAATGTTGTGATAGGATACCTTTGGCGCTTCAGATATTGAAAAAGACCTGGGTGTATACGTAGACTACAAACTGTCATTTCGTCACCATGTCAATGAAACTGTAAAGAAAGCAAACCGTACACTTGGAACAATAAAACGAACGTTTTTTTAGCAGAGACAAGACCGTGAGGCCCATCCTTGAGTACGGAAATGCACAACTAGTCCATTAGTTTGTCGGTGATATTGACAAGGTTGAAAAACTCCAGCGCCGAGCCACCAAATTGTGCCCTACACTTGTGGACCTGCCATACGAAGATAGGCTGAGACACATGAAGCTCCCGTCCATGTACTATAGAAGGGAACGTGGAGATATGATCCAGACGTTCAAGATCCTCACAGGCAAAGACAACATGGACCAGGAGAGACTGTTACCCCTCAGCAAGATCACCGGAACAAGAGGTCACAACCTGAAACTGAAAAAGAAGCATAGTAGGCTAAACATCAGAAAGTATTCCTTTGGGCTACGGGTTGTGAACAATTGGAATTCTCTGCAAGACTGGGTCATCGATGCAACAGACACAGACGACTTTAAGTGCAAGTTGGACAAACATTGGCTTCACAGACAATATTCAGTCAGACCTGTGCACGAACTGGTATAGTGGACAAGAGGGAAAGGAACGGGAGTTACAGGCACAAACCTTTTCCCCAAATATATGTTATATTATGTTATGACGGGGTAAATTTGCAAATCTAATTATCAACGCTGTGTAAAATAAATGTGCAAAATCAAAGTTTTAAGCATCACCTAATTGTAAAGCTCGTAAATTTCTGTTTTCAACATTGATAAAAAAACGCTACAGAAATATTTCAACTGGCCATTTATTTGAAAACGAATCCTTTTCTCTCCGCACCACCAGTTTATTTCCTTCCAACTTTAATCCGCTTATATTGCCTTTTTGATTCCCTACTCTTACAAAAGATTTTGTTGTATGTATATATATTTTCTCTGTTATTTTAACGGGCATTCTTGATAAAGTCCTAACCTAGATGAAATATATTGAATCAAATCATATTCCTGTGTTCATCTCTTTTTGTTCTAATTCGTTTATGTGTTTGCGTATATACCTTTTCCATTTTATACCTCAATATTTTTTCAGATATTCACCCTCTAAATATATCTTACACACATATTTGGACCTCAGTTTTCGAACATAATTAGTTCTGAAAAGCTGTTCCAAAACCGGATTGTTCGGAAATCAAATTGTTTGAAAACCGAATTGTTCGAAAACCGAATGATATTTTTCCATAAAAAATAATGTAAAAGAGATTAATTCGTTAATTCTTATATATATATATATATATATATATATATATATATATATATATATATATAAAATAATAGATTAATTTTAAAAATCCAGATCTGGATTTGATACCTCGGGATGGGCAATCCTGCACATAACTTTTAACTTTTCACCAGACGGTATCATTAGTAGCCGTCTGCGTGGTTCAGGAATCGAAATTTTCTTAGAAAATCGAAGCATTTCCGATTTTAATTATTTGTACGAAATCTACATTGTTCTAGTTCCGAAACGTTCATGAACCGAGGTCTGATTCTATATATATATAACTATACACAATCTTCCCCTATTCGTACACACAAAATACGCACATACATATAAATAGAATAATAACAAGTCTCTTTACTTCTATATTAACCTAATCCCTAATATAGAGGTTAGGATTATTAATTTTAGTTATGCGATCAGAATGTCGTAACATATATCTCAGTTTAGGAATTTTTGAGATAATCAAAGTGGAATTACTGTTGGTAGTGGTTATTAATATACTAGTGACGGATATATATATATATATATATATATATATATATATATATATATATATATATATATATATATATATATATATATGAAATTAAAAATGGAAAAGCGGAAGACCTTTTCGCTCAACGTTTCGCCCAAATTTCACGTGGGCTTTGTCGTCTGCTCTTGACAAAGCCCACGTGAAATTTGGGCGAAACGTTGAGCGAAAAGGTCTTCCGCTTTTCCATTTTTAATTTCATACCGTCGGATTATTTTTATCCTTTCATATACTCATATATATATATATATATATATATATATATATATATATATATATATAGTCATCTACATACACATACAGACGGTTTCGCTATATCACAGCTCTTCCGTGTGGCTAAACCAGTTAGTGCCCCAAGCCGAGATTGAAACTCAACTGTTGAGCTGACATTCGGCGCGTCTACCCCTGCGCTATCATACGACACTGACTGAATGTAAGCGATATCTCAATGTAAATATTGTCAAGTGCTGAAGCTCGAATTAGTTTTACCCAATGAGCTATGCCTTAAAGCTAATGGCAGTTGGCGATATCCTTACAAATAAACTTTATCCAAGAAAGGGAGCTTCATATAGTCATCCACATACAGACTGTTTCGCTGTATCACAGCTCTTCAGTGTGGCTAGACCAGTTAGTACTTCAAGCCGGGATTGAAACTGAACCGTTGATTCCATTTGGAAAATATATCTGAAGAGAGCCGCACAAGACTTGAAACGCGTTATAAAATCACAAAATTATAAAATTATAAAATTATAAAATAATAAAACAACAAACAATTGTTAAAAAAGTTTTTTACAAATGTTGGTAGCCTCACTTCTTTAAATATACATTGTTCTCTCGTTGGAACTGCAATGCTGCTCACTAACCGATATCTATCTATCTATCTATCTATCTATCTATCTATCTATCTATCTATCTATCTATCTATCTATCTATCTATCTATCTATCTATCTCTCTCTATCTCTCTCTCTCTCTCTCTCTCTCTCTCTCTCTCTCTCTCTCTCTCTCTATATATATATATATATATATATATATATATATATATATATATATATGTAAAGGAGTAAGGCTACCAACATTTGTAGAATGTTATTTTCAACATTTATTTATTATTTTGTTATTTTATCATTTTATAATTTTATATAACGCGTTTCAAGCGGTGGTCCGCTTTCATCAGATATGTAAATTCATTTGAAGAAATGTCTTCGATTTGAGAGAATGTTTCATTTGAGGAAATTTGTTATTGTTTTTGCGCATGCGTGGGTTTGCGGGTGTGTGGGTATCTTTTATTTTTTATTTGCAATTTTTCCTGCTTGTCTTGGTCAAGTACGTGTTACCCATCCATGACCTATCGGTCATCCCAGCTTCCTAGGGTGCGTAGAATTTCTTTTGAAATTTAATACTTTTTATTGCTTTTGTCGTCTCCAAGAATGATGTCGCGCCTGCGTGCGTGTGTGCGCCCGTATGCGTGTGGTCTAATCTTGAGTCTTGTAAATAGGTGAGTGACACACACACACACACACATATAAACACGCACACACACACCCATGCGCGCACACACACACAGACGCGTGGTTAGATAGTGACATGGAGGTGGATAAAGGTTGAAATACATATATATATATACACACACACATATATATATATACATATACATACACACATACATACACACATATACACACACATATTTATAAAAGATAAGTTAATGCAAACGGTCCAACTAGATTCGAACTTGGTTTGGCCGATTTCATAGTCCGGTATTTAATGTGAAAATTTAATGTCTATTGTAAATGATTCATTTTACCTAAGTTGCTATTTGACTCATAGCTGTGTAGAAGTGCGTAATAAGAAGTTATGTACTAAGATTATCTTCCTTGAATAAGAATTTTCCAGTCTATAGATAACTATAAATAGTTATTTATGTTTGTACTTAACTAGAGGTGGATAAAGTTTGATCAAAGTGTGTGTTGTTAGAGTTATGATCTGTTTAATGCTGTCACTATGTAACCACACGCCTGAAACATTCTCTCAAATCGAAAGACATTTCTTCAAATGGATTTACATATCTGATGAAAGTGGACCACCGCTTGAAACGCTATATAAAATGATAAAATGATAAAACAACAAAATAATAAATAAATGTTGAAAATAACATTCTACAAATGTTGGTAGCCTTACTCCTTTACATATATACTTTTCTCTCGTTGGAACTGCACTAATACTGCACTACCCTCTTTTCTCTCTCTCTCTCTCTCTCTCTTTATATATATATATATATATATATATATATATATATATATATATATATATATATATATATATATGACGTCGCTAGCTATATATGAATCGTTCCTTTCATTAAGTACAACGCACTCTTGACATCAACGCCGCCGAATAAAGTGTTAAAATTATCACTGTTTATTTAGCTATTCAGCGGTGGCCGAGTGGTTCTAGATGTCGGTATTTGAGTTGTAAAATAATCGGGCCCAAAACGTATACGTACATAGATAATAAACGAAAACACACACACACACACACACACACACACACACACACACACACACACACACACACACACACATATATATATATATATATATATATATATATATAGAGAGAGAGAGAGAGAGAGAGAGATAGTGTGTGCATTTAGGTAGCATTTTTTCACTTAAGGATACATTGTAAAAAAATAACATAATCTTCTGCTTAATTATACCGTGTTTATTGTTTCAATTTTTCTAATGATCTTTTATATGTTAAAATAAAAAAAATAAAGCTGGAGACAAGAAGAGAAGTTCAAATAATAGCCGATAAACACGTTAGATTTTGGCCACTGCTGATAACGCTATGACCAAAATCATGATTTTCATTCTCTGCTTGTTCACGTCAACAACCATACGGAAGTCTGGACACTTTCTGACAAATCAAAATTAATAGTCTGTATGATTTTTCTACATTGTTTTCTTCATCCTGAGGAAGTCTTTCAATAAAGACGAAACGTTGATGAATACATAAATAACATAGTTTTTGGCTTTCCTTTTTTCTATTTCACACACACGCATACACACACACGCGCGCGCACACACACACACATATATATACATATGTATAATATATATATATATATATATATATATATATATATATATATATATATATATATATATATATATATAACATCAAATGGAAAAAGTAGATAATACCATAACAATAAAAGCACATTTACTCATATGGTTTAATATTTCATTTTAATTGGTCCCCTGATTTATAAAATCGGGGAACTTATGTTTTGAGGCATGTCCGTCCGTCCGTCCTTGCGGATTTTTCTCCACAACCATCCATTGAATTTCTCTAAAATTTTGCACGAAGTTGTAACTTTGGTCATGTGAGAAAGTGACATTCTCCGATTTTTGAAAAAAAATCTGGTTAGCCCCCCAGGGGGTAAAAAGGCTCCGAAATGGCAAAAAATTACATTTTCTATCCATTCAATTTTACTGAAACTTGGCCAAAATGTGGAGGCAATTGTTTCTAATAGAAAATAAGTATCGCTGACCTTGGAACAAATCTGGTTCGCGCCCCCAGGGTGTCAAAAGCCCCCAACATGGCAAAAAATGACCCTTTTCTCCCATAACGTTTGATCCATCCATTCAATTTTTCTGCAATGTGGCCAAAATGTAGAGGCAATTGTTCTGCATATAAAATGAGCATCCTTGACCTCAGACAAATGTTGGTTCGTGCCCCCAGGAGAGTCAAAGGGAGGGTGTCAAAAATGCCCCAAATTGCCCAAATTTATTGCATTTTACACTCGCCACATCGAGTCACATACAGAGGGGGACCACGCACGCGCGGCTTGTTATTAAACATTTTCATCGGAAAATTAGCGAATAGTGTTATTATTTTAAATAATGGAGAGTGGATTCTGGCGTATAATACCATTAACCACTCAATATTGTCCCTAATGCGAAGTCCGCGTATGGTTTTCGACAACTCCTTCTAACCAATGCGTCATGGTATCGAGATGACGAACACAGCCAAGATAGTTCTCTAACTGATCTTGAGATCCTTTCTTTACATAACGACATACACTCTCCTTTATCTCTATATAAGTATGGTACGGCCCACCCTTGAGTATGCTTGCCAAGCAACAAATCTTTATCTTCAAAAAATATTGTACATCAATAGCGTGTTGGACAGTTGGTAAACAGGATGATGACGGGACTTTCCACGCTTTTCTACGAAGAAAAGCCCAAAAGACTGAACCTGTTCTCCTCGAGCACCAAGTCCCAGTCTTCGCAAAAAGATGTACCATCGTCTCGTTCGTCTCAATAGAAGAAAGGCAGCATTAACCGTCGATATTTCTGATCTGTGAAACAGTCTGCCAAAGGAGGTCGTGGCGATGATTACCATATCCAGGTTTAAAGTAAGTATCTTCTACCTGTCTCTTTACATGACTTGTTGCACTTTGCTATGTTTTATCAAATAAATTTGATTTGATTTGGACCCCCCCCCCAAAAAAAAAACAAAACAAAGAAAGTAAATAAAATTAGGGGATAGCTAGTAAGACTCCCAAACCATTTCTAAATTAAAACTCTCACTGATTTGTTTAGAACCAAAAAACACGGAGGTCGATTACTAAATCGGAATGAAAAAAAAAAAATGAAAAATGGCTGGAGTTTAGGATTTGATAGCGGCCTTCCACGATAAATACAATTTGGGGAGGCCGATGGTAAAATCAAATCTGGAGCGTGCTTCTTGGATGATCTTTTACCAAAAGAAATGAAAAGAATACAGGACTTGCTCACTTTACTAGCTAAGAGACTACCTAAACCAGAGTGGGGTATAAACTGATAAACAACTGCGCTCGTCATGTTCAGGCAGGTAACAGGTACCCATACCTCGTTAAATACCAATCGAACAGACGAAGTTCGATACATTTCAATATTGTCGTGGCGCAATCAATCAGTCATTTCTGCTATGCTTGAAAGGACAAGTATGTCATTGTAGAGTAATGAGTTCCGGACAAATCACCAGGTCAGAGAGTACTGAGTGTTAATGAGATATTTCGAACCTGGTGCATAACACAACTCAGAGTGGATCTCCTCCAGCAATCATCCTAACTGCCCCCCAAGCAGATCCGAAGCAGAACCCTCCATTAAATACCTATATAGCATCCTTCGAGCCCGTGAAAAACAACTAAACAGAGTAAACTTTCCGAAGAATTGCGCTCACTCCTCGGTCTACGGCGGCCCTCTACTGAAAGGCTGTAGATGAGGTTGGGAGAGGCTCCTTCGACCAAAGGGCCCCACACATCTGTCAAAGTTCTATTCAGAAAAGCCAGTCGTTCAGCAAGTCGATGACTTGCCAAGTCAGAGATCTCGAAACCTACTTAACATAAAACTCGACTTTCAGAGCCACGAGCTTCCTCTCATCCAAAGCGAGAAGAGAAGAAGCTGGAAGACCGTTAAGTATCTCGCAGGACAAGAAAGTACAGCCTGTCGATTAAGGATAAGTGGAAATACGTACGTGGCGATCTACTCTTTAAGGAAAAAAAATCATCGAATTCTAAGTCTGAATAAATACTTCAACCTTAGATTGTACGACCCTAAAATTTCTCTCAAACTGGAGATTTGCTGCGAACCATACGCCGAGAATTCGAAACGAACAATCCATCCATCCAGCAGATAGGACCCGAAAGCGAAGCGTAACCATTTCAGGTACCCAACAACATAGCTATCGATTTGAAGCCGGCTACTTTGACCCCTGTTATCGTTTCGTAACATGCAAGCGCCTCCATCACTAACCCAATGACTCCAAAGCACGATACGAAGACAGTGATGTCATCGGCAAACGCAGGAACCTTTTCTCGCGCCATTTCAGTTAAGACAACTTACCGCTCTGTCTCTTCGTCTACGAATCAGTGTCTCCAACGCATAATGAAAGGGAGACAATAAACAACCCTGATGTACCGACTGAGAGATAGAAAACACAGATAATATTTTTCGAATTATTGATTTGCTTTCTGCAAATCAATAATTCGAAAAATATTATTTGTATTATTACAAAAAAATACATTTGAAGCAAATTAGGCGCAAGGCCATACAGAATGTGTGGATAATGCAGGTCGTTTTTCATCCTTGGTCTAAAGTAATACAGTTTTCTATCCTACTCTTAAATAGAATCATCTCAGTCACCACAATGCCACATTTACTCTAGGGGCCATGATACTTAAACTATACCCAAATTTATTTTAAATTTTATTTTTCATAAATATATTTGTATACAAAAATTAATTGGAATAAAATAGAGAGTTCGAAAACAAAAAAGACAAAAAACGATTAATAGGACACTCCCAACTCTTTCTAAATAATAAATCGCCCACTGTTTTCTGGTTTCTTTAGAACTGAAAACAAATCGGTCAATCTCTAAATACCAGTAGAATCTAAGTAGGAGAAACAAGAAATAGAGATGGAGTTTTGGAGAGTGGATTGTGTCTTTCCAAGGATTCCGACCCGAAGGCCAGGTAGTATCAGATAATGAGAGCCACCAGAAATAATTCAGCTAAATCACTGTCTGGCGTGTTTGTAAATTTGTAAAAAGTACCGGAGCATTTAAGATTTACAGTAGCACCGAAGTGACAGTTTGAAGCGTTAAATAAACACAATTTTAATTAGAACGGAAGGAAAGGAATGATTAAAAGATATTTTTCTGGTCTTCCATAGATCATGTTACAGCCCAAGTTCTTGACTGATGATAATATCGATTCTTCTTTTTCGAAGAATCGATATTATCCTTTTGGAAATTTGATCCGATAGTGTTCTACCTGATAACAATTGGAATTTCTTATTTTTTGCTTTGTTTTAAAAGTATTAGGATTATTAATTAATTAATTTCTGTTTCCGTTTTTAGTTCAAAAAATATTTCTGAAGGGCAAATATATTATGAACAATGAAAGAAAAACAATAAAAATATATTTACCGCTCTGCAAATACTAAAAATGAGATTTTGTGAATTAATAATTTTAAATTTATTTATTTATTTATTTATTTATTTACTGTTTATAAAAAACGGTTAGTTGAACTCCTTCGATTAATCATTTAATTTGTTTTGTGAGAATAAATAAAATATCAATTATTTAATCAAAATATTAGGTAGTTACATATGAAATATCACTTTTTCAATCATCTACTTTTTCGTTTTCTCATTCATTTAATTTAGTTACTGAGATGAAGAATTGTGGCGGACATGATCTGCAAGAACCTGAATCAAGAGGGGGAGATAGTCTTGAATTAACATATCGAACATATTGAATTAACATAGGGATTGTCTTTGCCTGGCGTGCAGAACCTGGATGTGAGAAAGAACAAGTACACGCCGGAAAAAGAGTATTTATGCGTATCAACTACATGTTACGAGGACATCTAATAAAAGTTGTTTGTTGAGTTTTAGCACTCGAAAGGCTAAGATCATTGAGCGATAGAGAGCAATATTGAAAACGGTGTTGTTGGAGAAGTGTATACGACGGTATAATACGGTATTATACGGTACAAATCACGTTGACACACCGGCCAGTATTAAATGGGTGACCATTTGGGACTACCAGGTGCTGTATGTGCTCTCTGTTTATCTCGGCATTGTTTCCAGTCGTCTTGAACTGCTTGCCATTGGAATCAAGCAGTGCCGACTCAGGAGAGGTGTTGTTAGAGATTGCGCAACCCTTGCTTCATAATTACACGCGCAGCCAGCCCCTTATAGGGGTATCCATAGTCTCTCTAGACTGAACGGAGGGCCTAAAAGTATACGACGCAATGAAGTTCCGGTGGCGAGCACACTGTTTCCGAGTTCAGTATTGAAAACGGTGTTGTTGGAGAAGTGTATACCACGTCATGAATTTCCGGTGGCGAGCACATTGTTTTCGAGTTCAGTATTGAAAACGGTGTTGTTGGAGAAGTGTATACCACGCCATGAAGTTCCGGTGGCGAGCACATTGTTTCCGAGTTCAGTATTGAAAACGGTGTTGTTAGAGAAGTGTATACCACGTCATGAATTTCCGGTGGCGAGCACATTGTTTTCGAGTTCAGTATTGAAAACGGTGTTGTTGGAGAAGTGTATACCACGCCATGAAGTTCCGGTGGCGAGCACATTGTTTCCGAGTTCAGTATTGAAAACGGTGTTGTTGGAGAAGTGTATACCACGTCATGAATTTCCGGTGGCGAGCACATTGTTTTCGAGTTCAGTATTGAAAACGATGTTGTTGGAGAAGTGTATACCACGCCATGAAGTTCCGGTGGCGAGCACATTGTTTCCGAGTTCAGTATTGAAAACGGTGTTGTTGGAGAAGTGTATACCACGTCATGAATTTCCGGTGGCGAGCACATTGTTTTCGAGTTCAGTATTGAAAACGGTGTTGTTGGAGAAGTGTATACCACGCCATGAAGTTCCGGTGGCGAGCACATTGTTTCCGAGTTCAGTATTGAAAACGGTGTTGTTGGAGAAGTGTATACCACGTCATGAAGTTCCGGTGGCGAGCACATTGTTTTCGAGTTCAGTATTGAAAACGGTGTTGTTGGAGAAGTGTATACCACGCCATGAAGTTCCGGTGGCGAGCACATTGTTTCCGAGTTCAGTATTGAAAACGGTGTTGTTGGAGAAGTGTATACCACGTCATGAATTTCCGGTGGCGAGCACATTGTTTTCGAGTTCAGTATTGAAAACGGTGTTGTTGGAGAAGTGTATACCACGCCATGAAGTTCCGGTGGCGAGCACATTGTTTCCGAGTTCAGTATTGAAAACGGTGTTGTTGGAGAAGTGTATACCACGTCATGAATTTCCGGTGGCGAGCACATTGTTTTCGAGTTCAGTATTGAAAACGATGTTGTTGGAGAAGTGTATACCACGCCATGAAGTTCCGGTGGCGAGCACATTGTTTCCGAGTTCAGTATTGAAAACGGTGTTGTTGAAAAATAATATACCACATAACGAAGTCCCGGTGGCGAGCACATTATTCCCAAAAAGTCTACTACATTTTAAAGATCTAATGACAAACACCTAAGAATAGTATACCACATAACGAAGTTCCAGTCGCGGGCACGTTGGTTCCATTTACAGATACTATCTTTCCATCCGTTTTTTTTACCTTTTTATTCCCTTCAAGACTGAAATAAGCTTATCAAATTTTATTGAATGTAATCCTAACATTACATAAAATTGAATCACGCTTTCGTTTTTCATATACAATCCAAGGGAAGATAACTGTTTCGGTTTCTTTTATGAACATAACGGGAGACAACTTTAATTGTCTTCGTCACAGTAACATGTAAAAATATTTCTGTTTGTATGAGAAAAGGTCATTAATTAAAATGAATTGTAACCGTAGCATTTACACGATTACAAGTTGAGATTTGATAATTTGTAACGTAAGGGATGTACTTACAACGGTTTTCTATAAAGAAATGAGGAGGATTCGTCTGTTTTCTGTATGTGTTTGGGATAAAACAAGAAACTGCTCGATCTAAAAATTGTGATAGCTAAAATACAAATTATTTATTTAAAAACTTTATGTGACATATAGCAGAGACGTACATAGTTTCATTGGCATGAATTGACCTTTTCTTCTTCAGAAAAGGTCTTTAGAGTCCATGCAAATCATCAGCGACTCAGGAAATTAAAACAAATCGAAGAATAGAGTTCAACAATCATCGGTAACATCTTCCGATGAATTTTCTCAAGCTCAACAATGAAATTATTCTAAATAATACTTAGTTCAGATTAACCCATATAAACATACAGTCCACCTTTATTAACTCGGTACTTTCTTCAAAGGGAACGCTTCAGCGAATTCACCGGAATATGTTACCGGTGATCGTTGAATTCCATTATTCGATTTGTTTTCATTTCGTGAGTAGCTGATGATTTGAATGGACTCTACCGAGCTTTTCCTGACGGTAAAATGTCAATCCATGTCAATGAAACCATGGTACGTCTCTGAAATATGTAACATATAGTTTTTGAATAAATAATTTGCATATATCTATGCATAAAGTTGTAGTTCCTGTTTATTCATGAAACTCTCTTTGAGTTTTGGATATAGTTTTAAGGTGATTAGCACGTGTGACTCAATAAACCTATCGTTTTCTAGATCTGACGTTGTTGAATTGATTGTCTTCGTTTTATGGGAGAATACTAAAATAGACCAACACACGCATCGTTAACGGTCCTCAGTCAGGGAGGAGAGACGTAAATCAAGGTATGATTTTGTTAATTGTAGGGGGTCGATCGCACGATGGCTATTAGATAATTAAAGACTTGAGAATTATCTCACATTGGGTTCGGTGCACTATTTGTAATTGTGCAATGCGCCATAGGTTAGCCATTCATATTATATACGATTACGAGATATCTGTGATTGACTCAACGATAGACAGTACAACTTTGTTAGCAAGTGTAACAATAAAGAACGATCTACGAGATAACTGAAATATATAACAGAGTATATATAAAATATATAAAAGAGTATATATAAAATATATAAAAGAGTATATATAACAGAGTACTCTGAATTCTGACACTTGACGTACATTTTCGCAACGTGACAATAGGGAGGTATATCAGATCAGCTTCACGGCATCTGTCAGGATTAAGAAATGAATAAATATAAAGGAATGGTATTAAAAGAAAAAAAATGGTTTTTATTCTGGAAACACGTCAGATTGAACAGCTTTGAACCTCAAGAAATAAGAATTCTTCGAAGGTATTACAGCTTAGAAAAAGGGAGAAAACAGATCTTGTTTGTATTTTTCGCGTTTTTATTCCTACGGTTCTTTGCTGTCGAATCTTGTCTGAACAGATTTAAGGATAGGAAAAAGGGGGGAAACCCGAAAATATTCCAAAGTTTTTATTTCTTTTAAGAATAAAGACAAAAAAACAAACAATAACAATAAGCAAAGAAAAAAATATTCATAAGTTTTTTATTTTTCTTCTCAAGAATACATCACCCCCCCCCTCTTCGAAAAAACTCAATAACTTGGCTTTCTGAAGAATATCTAAACTAGAAAATAATATGTATTCTTTGGATTATTGAGACTACTATTCTCATCTTAGTTTTATTTTCAGTACGTTTCGGTCGCTGAAACACCCGACTTTGTTTAGGTGTCTCTTTTCGAACTTTGCAATCTTTAAGTCGAACTCGGGAACCTATACGGAATTTCGAACAAAACTTTTATTCAATCCACAGAGGTAGATTATTCTTATTCCGTCAGTCATGACCGGGTATTGATTTACTCCTCTCCAGGAGTTAAGCACAAGGCCAGTTTTTATCTTACTCCCACAAGTAAGATGTGACTCAAGGTCGGGTCGGGAAAGTGGGGTTTGAAAAGCCAGCGCCCGAGAGGTGAGAACTCTTGCCATTAAAAATTGCCTGGACAACCCCGTCGGCATTCCCCGGTAGGGGCGCCTCAGGCAGTAAGCAATAAACTTATTCCTCTCCAAAGAGGGGAGGCGAAGCCTGAGAGGCTGGACCTCCTAGAACTGCACAGGACAGACCCATAGACGGTCTATGGGGTGCAGTATCCATCGGAACAGATACTACACTTTGATCTTAGCCAAAATGACTAGATAGATGCATTACTTTTTACGTTATTCTTACTTATTATCGCCTGTAGTTAGAATCGAACCATCAACACTCAGAAGACTGTAAATTATAACTGATTGTTAATCAACGCCTTAAACCGTTACAGCATATAGACTAGAAAAATGCCGGAGGTTACATCGACCGAAACGTTGTGAAAATAATAACTAATATCATAATAGTAGCAATAATAACCCAACATATACAGATAATCAATCTTCATCTAAATATTCCTGAAACGGAAAACGGAAAAATAATACGACAATTCTATTAATTTTATAGTTACTAGCACAACCCCGTGGGAATTCCATGCTTTCTTTATCTACCGTATTCTTTTAATTTTTACCATAAAAACAATTGTAAGCTAAATATCCTTAAAATAAGTAAATTAAACACATACCATTTTTATGTTGATGAAAACGAGAGAATTCTATCAATGGCATCTTATTCGATTTTGAGACAATTCATTTTGAAGTGGGTAAAAATGTTGACATACAGCGACATCAGATATTGTTACATAACGAAGCGAAAAGTTTAAGTGACACCTTAAAGGTCAGAAGTTACCCCCAGAACGGAAGTCGACAAAACCACGTGACTTCCGGACAGATATTTTCTGTCTTCTGGCTTGTGATTCTTCAAACATGAAAGGCGTGTGCGGGGTGCTGTCCCCAATAGATGGCAGACGCGAAAAATGTAACTAAGTGTAGCGGGACAAGCTATCCGTCTGTCTATCTGTCTGTCTTTCTCTCACGCGTACGAAAGTAACCAGTCCTTCTGACCTTTTCTATGACTGTTCTTCTCTGCGTAATACACCTTTTTATAAACATCGGCGTCCGAGTGGGTTTATCAGCAGATGAATAGAACCTAGGTTCCCGACAACCAAACTGCTGTATAATTGTTTATACCCACACCGGTAAGTGAAAACAAAAATATTTCTCAATTATTATTTGGCGATCAGACGATCTCATTTTTGTTAAATGAATGTGGAAAGTGATAAAGTACGTACCAACGAAGTTACACGCGTGTAACAATATTAATGAGATAAGAAGTAGGTTACGCCAACTAATGTTAGAGAATGAAATGCGTTAGTTAAGATTTAGTCGCATTTGGAATTCAAGGCTGGGTTGTTTTGACATGTTGCTATTAAGGGAATTCAGTGGATAAATTATTTAAATAAACATTTGTAGTTTGTTTTTTTACAAGTATGTGAAGACAATTTAAACAGATTTTCATAAATGCGATGAGCTGATCGGAAAAACGGCAGAAGCAGAGTTTATATAGACACGAGAGAGCGTCCTGTGCATTGTTAACCTAGTGAGTCCCGTTAGGGAGCCCGCTGAACAGAGAGCAATGCGTATGAGAGTAAGCAATGAAAGTTAAACAACATAAAATACTTTTTGTTTCAAGTCTTCTGTGTGTTCTAATACGCTGTAGAAAACAACCTCCTAAATAATAGACGATTGATTGGCAAATTGATAGACGAAAGCAACAAAGATATGTCAGACACATAAGGTAGCTCACAGCCCACTTAGGAATGCTGATGACATCGTGCTAATGACACATATCACCCTAAAACGTCGTCCAAAAGCTGATGAACCGTTGCTCAAAACAACGAGATACTACGAGCAGGCTGATTTTGAGTCAATCAGAGATCACATCAGTGACGCCCCATGGAGGGAAACCTTCTCACTCCCTGCCGACCAGTGTGCAAATGAATTAACTGAATGGGTCAAAGCAGGCATTTACGCCTATGTCCCCATGAGAAAATTCTTTAGCAATCCCCACTCTCCCCAATGGTTCACCTCGGAATGTGCAGCTGCCATTGCTGAGAGGAAACAAGCATTCCGTAAATTCGGCCGTCATGAGTCAGCTACTAATAGACATAAATTTATAGAGTCAAGAAATAATTGCAAGACCGTGATAGGCGAAGCAAAGAGAAAGTTTAATGAGTTAACAAAAAAAAAACGCATTCAGTCACAGAAACTAGGCACTCGTGATTTCTGGAAAGTATACAATAATGTAGTGAAAAATGGTCAATCAACGATTCCCCCACTATTAAACCACAATGATGTCGTTTGCACTGATAAAGCCGAACTACTTGCCCAGCGTTTCGTTTCTAACTCTACTTTGGACTCAGATAACCAAACCCTCCCCAAATTTCCTTTGCGGACCGAAGCCACACTTGATAACCTGGTCATCACCCCATCCCAGGTCAGAGACATCATAAAAAGCCTTGACACCTCCAAAGCTTGTGGGCCTGATCTTATACCTGTAATAGTAATAAAGAAATGCTCTGCTGAACTGGCCCTGTCCTTTCCAAACTCTACAATAAATGCCTAGCTGAATCTTGCTTCCCCGATAGCTGGAAAATTGCCTCTGTGGTACCAGTCTACAACAATTCTGGGAATAGAACCGATCCTCTGAACTACCGCCCAATCAGCCTACTGCCGATCTTTGCTAAAATCTTTGAATCATTAATCAATCTAGCGATGGTACGGCACTTAGTTAATGCTAAACTTCTATCTGACCGCCAGTATGGATTTAAACAAGCACGATCTACTGCAGACATCCTAACGGTCATCTCTGAACGCATGTATCATACACTCGACAAGGCAGGAGAAGCTAGGGCATTAGCGCTTGATATATCCAAGGCCTTTGACAAGGTATGTCACAAAGGCCTTCTACTGAAAATACGCTCATACGGTATTACTGGGCAATTACTTAATATAATTAGATCCTTCCTAACCAAAAGAAAGATCCAGGTTGTCCTCGATGGCCGTTCATCTAGGCAACATGACATAAATGCTGGTGTACCCCAGGGATCTATCCTTGGACCATTATTGTTCCTGATCTATATAAACGATCTCCCTGATGACATAGAGTCTGATATTTGATTATTTGCTGACGACACCACGCTTTACTCTCGCAATGTTGGCAAAACAGATGCGATCATATCCGAGGCAATGGCTGAATCCTTAGAAAATGACCTCCAGGTTGTAGTGGATTGGGGTCATAAATGGTTGGTAACTTTTAATGCCACAAAGACAAAGCTCCTTTCCTTCAATAACTACAAGGAACCTCTCCAACCACCGATTGTCATGGCTAATAACACCCTACCTGAGAGTTCAATATTCAAACTCCTCGGCCTAACCTTCACAGGTAACATGAACTGGAACAAATACATTGAATACATTGCCAAGGCTGCCGCAAAGAAGGTTGGCTCCCTTTACCGTGCTAGTAAACTCCCCACACCTGACATTATCCTGTATCTCTACAAAGCCACCATCCGCCCATGCATGGAGTATTGGTGTCACATCTGGGCTGGTGCATCATCTACTAGTCTCTACCTCCTTGACAAGGTCCAAAAAAGAATCGCCAACCTAATAGGTCCCTCACTGTCAACCAAGCTCCAGTCCTTGTCCCATCGCCGCATTGTAGCATCCTTGTGCTTGTTTTACAAATACTTCAATGGATTGTGCTCCGATGAATTGGCTGCTCTAGTGCCCCCTCGTCGTAAGTTCACTAGACCAACTCGACAATCGACTAAATCCCATCCATTCACTGTAGAGGTCCCCAGATGCCGGAGAGCTTTCTACTCAAATAGCTTCTTTCGTCATACTGCTGGCCTCTGGAACCCCCTCCCTGCCTCCTGTTTCCCCAACGGTACTGACATGAAGAAATTTAAAACTAATGTAAACAGACATCCGCTGTGCAGATCCCAATTTAGGTTGAACCCCCAACCTTCTCTTTTTTCTTTTTTCTCAGTAGTCCCTTACGTCTACAGTGACGGCCTGCCTTGTTTGGGGTGAACTATGTTAAAAAAAATAATGTTAGAGAATGAAATGCGTGAGTTAAGATTTAGTTGTATTTTTAGAGAAATATTTAAAAGTTTTTGCAATAAGGTAAACAGATAGACGAAGTATGAAGGCAAAATTGCGAAAGCTGTTCTATGAAATTCTTAAGCTGACGCTTCTGTGTAGATCACTAAAGAACACGGTTTCCATTATAATATTATCCCCACTCGGTCGATATATTATCAGAAACCTCCCAGAACCGAACTGAATTATATTCGTGTTAGTAACATAATGAGGAAAACTAACGAATAATATGTTAGCCTGAATTAAATTGCGATGTGTCAGACAGATTGCTATTTGGGCCTGACTATGATAATCTGATTGAATTGTATATATATATATATATATATATATATATATATATATATATATATATATATATATATATGCGTGTGTGTTTGAAAAAATATCAGCATCCACAGACAGCTGGTTCGTCGGTTGTGGCTAGTCATAGCAAGCGCATCAATCTTGAGATTGTAAACCCAGACACCAGGCCATTATACAACCGTTACCAATTGGTTCGTATACCTTACCATCTGAGTCAACGAACCTGCTACAGGGAGTCGAAAAATGATATCGTTTTTTGACTTAATTTGTTTACACTATTTTGATACTGGTAACCGAGAAGACTCAATTACTTTTACGGAAGAGTATTGCGATATCAATCTATCTATCTATCTATCTATCTATCTATCTATCTATCTATCTATCTATCTACACACACACACACACACACACACACACACATATATATATATATATATATATATATATATATATATATATATACATTTTTATGCTATAAGTAATTCTGTGGAGCGTTTTCAAATATGAATACTCTAGCATCTTAGATACATATTTTTTTTTACCGTGGCAGATGAAAAAGATGAAGTAGAACGTTCCGTGTCATAAAACAACCAACTTCAAAGGGACCGCTCATCCGACGTTTCCTTCTTCCCACCATCTCTTAACACCTCCACCTCTTGTCGATTAAGACGACACACACACACACACACACACACACACACACACACACACACACACACACACACACACAAACACACACCCACCCACAAACACACACACACACACACAACGCCCCCTCTCGCCCCCTCTCTCTCTCATCGTGTTCCGCTACTGAATAGTTACGGTTCAGACGAGATCGTATCGATTGATTCCCCTTTCTCTGCATTCTCCTTGATTCTTCTAACCTTCTTCAAATCATTTCAGACACACGATGAATATTAGATTAATATTTCTTACTCACTCACACGAGTTATTATCAGTGATCGCTCACTGGAAAAAAGAGGCGGTGTTCCCTAGAGCCCGAGTGACAACAAGTCTTCCCAGATTCCCTCGCTTCTTTTAATTAGTTGTTTACCATTGAGTTGCCACTGCTATAGGCCATTGGCTTTCTCTGGAATTTCAGTGAGAATAAGTCTCCTCTGGATTTTACTGCTCATCTAGTAGAGGCCTGAATGGTGCTTTCCCTCCTCGGTCCTTCCACCCTCTTATACCCTTCCCGACTATGTTTCCGTTCCAGGAAGGGTTGTTAGATAATGTTATCTTTCTTATATATCTACCCTGGCATTTATTATTATTTTTTACTTGCTAGGAGTTCTTACACGATTCATTATCCGTGATCGTTAACTGGCACAAAAGAAAAGGTGTTCCCTGGAGTCCGAGTGACAATAAGTCTCTCCAGGTTTTCAGTACTCTCTGCTTCTTTCGATCACCGTTTCAAATCATTTTGTGTTATTGCAACAGCTGTTTACCATTGAGTTCTCGCTGGCTTTTCTCTCAAATTAGAGTGACAATAAGCCACCTCAAAATTCCAGTATTCTCCGTGCCATCCGAGTGGAGGTGTGGATGGTCCTTTCTCTTTTTGCCTATCCCAGGTCCATTGTTTGTAGTATAAACCAATGTTGAGGGCCATACCATTCTTGTATGAGGCGAACTATTTAATTATAGTCTTTCTTATATACATACACAGGCAGTTTCAGTTCGATTGGATTCGTCAGAGAATGTTCCATCTACACAGACATAGAATAAGTAAATAGAAAGTCTTCTTATCATTCCATGATAAATTCTAGTATACTGAAATCATATGCCCTTAATAGGGTTAAGATAAACATTCATATACACTAAATGTACAAAAGCAAGGAAATTCCCAAATTTTTACACTTTTATTGTCATTAATTAAGGGTATGACTACATATCAACCAAACCATTTCATTATCACATCACTACAGTATAAATCTCTATGCATGAGTGGATGAAGTGTGTGAGGTGCGCTGAAGAAAAATTCCTACCAGTAAAATACATAGCCCTGTTGTGCTCGCATACCCTTAATGACAATAAAAGTAATCTTGTATTTAATTACGTCCCGTTCATAACCGTCTTTTTTAGTCGTAATCTTGTATTTAATTACGTCCCCTTCACAACCTTTTCTTTTTAGTGGTAATCCTGTATTTACTTACGTCCCGTTCACAACCTTCTCTTTTTAGTGGTAATCTTGTATTTAATTACGTCTTCTTCACAACCTTCTCTTTTTAGTGGTAATCTTGTATTTAATTACGTCTTCTTCACAACCTTCTCTTTTTAGTGGTAATCTTGTATTTAATAACGTCCCCTTCACAACCTTCTCTTTTTAGTGGTAATCCTGTATTTAATTACGTCTTCTTCACAACCTTCTCTTTTTAGTGGTAATCTTGTATTTAATAACGTCCTCTTCACAACCTTCTCTTTTTAATGGTAATCTTGTATTTAATTACGTCCTCTTCACAACCTTCTCTTTTTAATGGTAATCTTGTATTTAATTACGTCCTCTTCACAACCTTCTCTTTTTAGTGGTAATCTTGTATTTAATTACGTCCTCTTCACAACCTTCTCTTTTTAGTAGTAATCTTGTATTTAATTACGTCTTCTTCACAACCTTCTCTTTTTAGTGGTAATCTTGTATTTAATTACGTCCTCTTCACAACCTTCTCTTTTTAATGGTAATCTTGTATTTAATTACGTCCTCTTCACAACCTTCTCTTTTTAGTGGTAATCCTGTATTTAATTACGTCCCGTTCACAACCTCCCCTTTTTGTGGTAATCTTGTATTTAATAACGTCCCCTTCACAACCTTCTCTTTTTAGTGGTAATCTTGTATTTAATTACGTCCTCTTCACAACCTTCTCTTTTTAATGGTAATCTTGTATTTAATTACGTCCTCTTCACAACCTTCTCTTTTTAATGGTAATCTTGTATTTAATTACGTCCTCTTCACAACCTTCTCTTTTTAGTGGTAATCTTGTATTTAATTACGTCCTCTTCACAACCTTCTCTTTTTAGTAGTAATCTTGTATTTAATTACGTCTTCTTCACAACCTTCTCTTTTTAGTGGTAATCTTGTATTTAATTACGTCTTCTTCACAACTTTCTCTTTTTAGTGGTAATCTTGTATTTAATAACGTCCCCTTCACAACCATTCTCTTTTTAGTGGTAATCCTGTATTTAATTACGTCCCGTTCACAACCTTCTCTTTTTAGTGGTAATCTTGTATTTAATTACGTCTTCTTCACAACCTTCTCTTTTGAGTGGTAATCTTGTATTTAATTACGTCCTCTTCACAACCTTCTCTTTTTAGTGGTAATCTTGTATTTAATTACGTCTTCTTCACAACCTTCTCTTTTTAGTGGTAATCTTGTATTTAATAACGTCCCCTTCACAACCTTCTCTTTTTAGTGGTAATCTTGTATTTAATTACGTCTTCTTCACAACCTTCTCTTTTTAGTGGTAATCTTGTATTTAATTACGTCCTCTTCACAACCTTCTCTTTTTAGTGGTAATCTTGTATTTAATTACGTCTTCTTCACAACCTTCTCTTTTTAGTGGTAATCTTGTATTTAATTACGTCTTCTTCACAACCTTCTCTTTTTAGTGGTAATCTTGTATTTAATTACGTCCCCTTCACAACCTTCTCTTTTTAGTGGTAATCTTGTATTTAATTACGTCTTCTTCACAACCTTTTCTTTTTAGTGGTAATCTTGTATTAAATTACGTCTTCTTCACAACCTTCTCTTTTTAGTGGTAATCTTGTATTTAATTACGTCTTCTTCACAACCTTCTCTTTTTAGTGGTAATCTTGTATTTAATTACGTCCTCTTCACAACCTTCTCTTTTTAGTGGTAATCTTGTATTTAATTACGTCTTCTTCACAACCTTCTCTTTTTAGTGGTAATCCTGTATTTAATTACGTCCCGTTCACAACCTTCCCTTTTTCATTCAGATATTTTTTACATTAGGCAGCCATTTTACCCCCTAAACTAATGCGGGTTTATTTTTTATTTTTTAAAACTTTTAATGTTATTTTAATTTTAATTATTTACCCTTTTATCAATCAATAACTTTAAAGGATTTAATATTAAAGATTTGGATGTTTCAGTATCAAGCATTGTTTATCAAATATCTTTAATTTCTAAATAACAATTTACTTGTATCCTCTTCACAGTTTCTTTTCCTACATCAACACACTGCCAAAATCTTCGATAGATTAATTACAGTGATTATTATTATTGTTATTATTATTATTATTATTATTATTATTATTATTATTATTATTATTATTATTATTATTATTATTATTATTATTATTATTATTATTATTATTATTATTTACTCACTAGTGTTGTAGAATTAGCGAGTGCGAGAGAGATGTTGCGAGTGACGTTATAGCGTGAGTTGAATAAATAACGTCCGGCTCCATATTCAGCAGCGAACGTCTGAGGTAGACATCTATTTGGGACTTGTGTCGATCTTTCTCCTCTCCGAAAAGTCAATTAACAAGTTCGGTGGTGACGGTGGTTAAGTGGATATCAACACGGACTGAAGACCTGGGTGTTCCAAGTTCGAATCCAGTCGGTTCAACACCAGAATCATCTGATTACTTGTGAAGAGGACGAAAGAAAAAGAACAAGTTCGGTTTTACGTCAATAAATCCGTGGACCGTAAAACGTGTATTGTTGTCTTCTTTATAAGATGTTGTTGTAGATTCACGCACGTGCGTTCCTATAAAGGAACTTGGAGTTATGCAGCAACTCTGATTTGATAAATGTGAATGCCTCGTGTTAACGACCACGTATAGATAAACGAATATATATCAGTTGGCGCAGACAACATTCGACGACCCATTTGTCTCTACGTAAAATATGACTCTCCGCCTTTATAAGAAACAAGAGTATGAGACAGCCTCGTACCACGCTATGTAACATTGGAAGTTCTCGCAAGAGTGATTATCAGTGATCGCTAATTGGTAAAAACAGATAGTGTTCACTTGAACCTGAGTGAGTTTTTTTTCTAGATTTCCAGTACCCCCTGCATTTTTCCATTTCGATTGGTGTTCTCGCGCCAACTGTTTTGCCATTCTTTTGGCCAGTCTTTTTTCTCTATTTTAGTTTAATAATGATTGATTTTGCCCCCGCACGTATCAAGTTGTTTAGGTCTGTGATATTATCTGTCGAGATGTACGCGAGGAGTCAGTTTACTTTCTCTGTTTCTAATTTTAACTTTTTCCAATCTTCGTTCTTTAGGGATGAGAGTTTTGTTTTGTTCTCGGACATGAACCGTTTGATATTTTTAACTTCTCCTGCTTCCCCCTCTTTGAGTTTTGTGATTTCGTAGTCTTATACCTTTTCAGTTTCAGTGATTATGGATTGCTCGTCTTCTACCTGTTTTTTTGTTCAAGTTGTGTTTTTTGATCTGTTACGCCATTTATCTTTGTTTGATTTCCGTTAATTCCAGCTCCGAGAACCACTCTCTCTTGAAGATATGTCTTGCTTGAACTGCTACCCTTTGTTCCGTTGTATGGTGGTCAGTAGAAATGTATTATTATCATCATCATCATCATCATCATCATCATCATCATCATCATCATCATCATCATCATCATCATCATCATCATCATCATCATCATCATCATCATCATCATCATCATCATCATCATCATCATCATCATCATCATTTTTATTATTATTGTTATTGTTGTTATTACTATTATTATTATTGTTGTTATTATTATTATTATTGTTATATTATGACACGCCCTGTATTTTTAAGTGTACGGATCCACTAGTATGAATTGTGAGAGAAATAGAATCTAGATAAACTAAGTACAAACTTGAGGGCAGTGGTAAATTAGGACGTATGTGTGGACGTAAGAGAAGATCATTTGACTTACGCAATTGTGACAGTGTCATCTGCGTACAAGCTCGGTACAGGTCATTCTCACAGTTTGGGTGACAGTGACGAAAACCTGAAGTTCAAAAGGTGAAAACACAAAGGTAATCTAAGGCAGTTATGAGAGTCGTTGAAAGGTCAGGGGTCCTACGTGACAGATCCTTTGTGTGAAAACTTAGTTTTTGAGTCAGTTCCCGGAGATCGAAGCGAAAGGATCGCGACGGTTAGTTCCCGATCTTCGAAGCGGTAGATCGAAGAAAAACTCAGCCATGTAACTTTGTGTAAAAAGTTAGTTATGAGTTAATTGGGTTGGAAGCGGCCCGAACGAGTTGACAATGTAGCCGCTTACTGTGAGGGCTGTATCTCTCAGGAGATTCAGTACAATTAACGTGGCATTCCCCAGCGAGGAAGAAGGATGAATGATTCGCGGAACGAATGGAAAAAAGAAACCCCGACAACGAAGTGTGAAATAAACAAGTGAACAGAATCTCTCTGAAATCCTGTCTCTGAGCGTTTTGTCTTTTGCTTGGAAAATAGAATCTGCTCCTTAAAACAGGTACCCCACCACGATCACAGCCAGCAGCTGACCAGCGACGAACGAACCTGTAAGGTAATCTTTCTTAGTTCATTAACAAAAGAGACCTAAATGACTATATTTAAACTGTTATATTGGAAATGCTAGGTTTGAAAATGAATCGGCAGTTTAAAGACTTAAACATGTGTTTAAAAGTGACTCTCAGAAACTGTATTTAAAAATGACTCTTAGAAATGTCTTTGTACAAAAGTATTAAAAAGAATAGATCGAACCACTCTTAATCCTCTCATGAACATTTCGCATTACTTTCGATTCGGAGAGGATGAGATCCGAACAGTGGAAGTGGTTACGAAGAACTGCCTCAGTCGGTAAGGATTAGTTATTATTAATTATTATTATAGTAAAGCTCCCGTCTGTAGTATATCGTCCCGTCTGTATTATAATAGGAACATTTGTAATTTGTAATGTATTACACAAGAGTCTCCCCTTTTACAACTCATCTTCAAGTGATTGTACAGCAGTCCCCCCTTTTGCATGATCCCCCTTTAAGGGATTAGGCAACATTATCATTATTATTATTTTTATTATTGTTATTGTTGTTATTATTATTATTATTATTGTTGCTATCATCATCATCATCGTTATTATTATTATTATTATCATCATTATCATCATCATTTTTATTATTATTGTTATTATTGTTATTATTATTATCATTGTTATTGTTGTTATTATTATTATCCTTATTATTATTATTTTTATTATTGTTATTGTTATTGTCATCATCATCATCATCATCATCATCATCATCATCATCATCATCATCATCATCATCATCATCATCATCATCATCATCATCATCATCATCATCATCATTTTTATTATTATTGTTATTGTTGTTATTATTATTATTATTATTATTATTATTATTATTATTATTATTATTATTATTAACTCACTAGTTTCCACGAGGTTTTACATAGGTCGTTATCGGTGATTGCTCACTAACAATTACAATGGTGTTTTACCGGAATCTGGTGACAACAAATCTCCTCAGATTTCCAGCACTCTCCACCTCTTTCGATAACCGTGGCATTTTTTGCGTTATTGGAACAGCCGTTTACATTGAATTATCATTAGCAACAATCGTTGGTCTTTTTTGGAATTTGAACGACAAAACCCCCATCCCCACTGTTCCAGTACTGTAGCACCCTTTCAGTGAAAGGCTGGTTGGTACTTCCCCTCCTCGTTTTTTTTCATTTTCTTTGAACCTTGGCGACCATTTAGTGTGAGGCTAGTGCCACCTAGCATATGCGTGCATGTTTTTCTTTTTATATTTTACTCTTCTGCCCCCTCCCTAGGAGAATGGATGTCACTACTACTACTACTACTACTACTACTACTACTACTACTACTACTACTACTACTACTACTACTACTAAATAGTATAATTATGATCAATAAAATAAATGGAAGAAAATACTTCTACATTGACAATATCAGTTAACGCAACAAGCCCAAAGAAACCGATGCCCACAAACAGCTAGTCTAAAGTCTGACACTGAAATGTTGTATTCAATCCAAAAAAAATATCTAATTAATGTAATAAAGCTTGATTTCAAGTTTGAAAAGGGACAACTTCAAATTCAAAAACGAAGTTATAAAAAGCAGGCGACTGAAAGATGCGTTTGCGTATCCCCTAAACAAATTAGCTGTCGTTTTAATTGAGCAATGACCTGTTTGGCTCCAAAAGAATGTCTCTCCTAAATCGTCTCTCGCTCAGATTTGCAGAAAGTTTGTCGTAATTAACCTCCTTAGCAGTTGTATTGTAGAATAGGCCGTTGAGAATTACACGTGTTTGGCGATGAATACCAAGGGCGACGAAAAGTCGTTTAATATCGTAGAATAAAATATAAGAATTAAGATGTCGTTGAAAAAAAAACCCCAACAAAACAACAGACAATTACAAATTCTACGATGATGTGGATGACTTAAGAAGAGGTTTTACTGCAGCTGAGGAGAGGTGACAGTAGCTAAGTGGTTGACGACACGGAGTGTACCAAGTTCGAATCCCGTTGGTTCCACACGCTTTCACTTAGGATGTTGGACACCTTCACGTGGTCACTCCCGTAAGTACCCGATTTCTTTCCAGAAAGAATGCTGACTAGAAAGATATCGGGGAAACCGATGCCAATAATTAAATCATCTGATTTATAATATATGAATGAATGACTACAGCTGATGATAACATTTGGAAGGTTTTAGCACTAGAACGATGTACGCAGATAGCAAAGATTAGATTAACTAAAACCCTAACCCTAAATGGGACTTTTGTAGACTTCCCCAAATACCCCCGCCCGCCACACGCGAAACAGACAAATTCCGGGTTGCAGTAAAACCGCTTTGTAAACGTAGGAGTTTCACATGTTGGCCGGTCATAATTCAGGAAGGGGACATTTTGTATTCAGCACCGTCCTTTTCCGGAAGACATGTGCACGGGGTAACTGTCGTGCCTCTACACCGCCTGCTTGCCCAGAGGCGGTCTGTTCGAATCAGTCAACATGGGAGTCGGACGTTTGTTCCGTTTGTGATGGACGTTGGCTCTGGGGCAAGTAGCTTGGCAAAAATAGAGGTAAGCAACGCATAGTTCTCTAAACCTATTTGAATCTTTACTCTTTTATAATTTGCTTTGTTTTGTCTTAGAACATGTCTGTAAGACTTGTTTATTTTCATGTATTTCCAGTTTTACGGTGAAAAGATGTTATAGTTCAGCGTTGACCACGTGCACGCAAATAAATACATATTCATCAGTATAATTCGTGTTACAAATTTTTGCTCCAGTTTGCTTGCTGTTACACGCTTTATCACTTATTCGAGAAGATTGAATTCATTAATGCAATTAAGTATTTGCATAAAAAAGACCGTTTTCTCTTATATTTCTGCCTTCACGTAAACACACGCAGATACCTGTCTGCCATTCCGCAACGCGCTTTGAAGTGGCATTTATTCTGCATTTTGTACGGCGAAAAATGAGAGTTGCATCGATTTCAATGTTAAAACCATAAGACTAGCCCCAACCATAACAGGGCTATTTTCTATTGAACAACATTTTTTCATTAGTGACAGGTCTTCTACAAAAGATTCCCCAAGCTACCCCGGAGAAGTGATAAATTCAGCGATGTCGGTAATTACTCAACTACTCTGTATAAAACTTTATTGTGGTGAACAAAAATAGTTTTCCCACCTTTCACACAAGATCTCTAAATAGAAAACAATATTTTAGCTGTTCCTTTTAAATCTCCGTCGCATTTCAAAGAAAACATTATAAATCTTCATCTAAAAAATTCCGAAACATAAAAAAGAAAACGTGTTTTCCCAATGAAATGTGACCAGATTATTTACATAACGGTATATCGAATCGATATACCGTTAAGAATGAAAAGTTATCATTTTAGCAAATTCGTATTACAGGATTTTGGAGGAAAGTTCTTCGGTCCCCATCATTCCATGTGACTGGTTACATTTCGTAGCTTATGCGGGTTGGTTCCCGCATTCGACGATTTTCCTTAAGATTGCAGCAGTTGTTATTATTATTATTATTATTATTATTATTATTATTATTATTATTATTATTATTATTATTATTATTATTATCATCATTATTATTATTATCTATATATTAATACGATAGCGTGTGTGTTCGTGTGCCACGCTTACATCAAAAGCTCTGTGCATGCGTACCGCACCTAGATTTTGAAATGCATTCAAGTAACCTAATTTTAGTAATATATCCAAGTATTTCCCTTTGGCGCAATGTTTAGCGACGTAGGATTTTGACGGTTTATAGTTCGATCCCAACCATCTCTAAGATTCTTTTTCTACATTGGCGGGGGTAAGGAGGTAGGGAGGTTGACGACCGATAAGACACATATTAATACGATAGCGTGTGTGTTATTTTGTGTGTCACGCTTACATTAAAAGCAACGATCTTCCGAATCTTTGTATGCTACTCATGAATGGAGCCAAATTTAATTTAATCTAAAGCATTTACAAGGTAAGGTTTAGTCGTCGAAAAATTACCGTCACTAGAAATATTGTATATAAATAAGTTTTGTAAATTGTTTCATGTATTGTTCATTTTTTAAAATAAATATACAAGTCAGATCTTATCATAGTTTATTCAAAAATGTATAGGTTAGGAACAAGATAATTATTATTGAAAACATCATTTCGTGTAATTTACACGGGTCCCGCTAGTTGTTGTTGTTGTTGTTGTTATTATTATTATTATTATTATTATTATTATTATTATTATTATTATTATTATTATTATTATTATTATTATTATTATTATTATAATAATAATAATAATTATTATTATTATTATAATAATAATAATAATAATAATAATAATAATAATAATAATAATAATAATAATAATAATCTCACTAGGAATTCTCAAACGCGTCATTATCAGTGATTATTTAATAACAATAATAAGTGGTGTTCGCTAGAGTTTGAGGGACAACAACAATTGTCAATAACTCTGATATCCTCTTGGTACTACTCTGATTTTGGCTATGGTTGCCCTCTTTAGTTGAAGAATAGTCTGGGGATTGTTTTGATAGACATTATCTTTGAGATAATCCCAAAGATAAAAATCCGGGAGGTTAAGGTCCGGTGAGTGTACATCCCCTTCAGAATCACACAGCCTTCTTATGAGACAATCACCAAAGTGTCCCGCATACCATTGAACGACGATAAAACAAAGACTGTGTGACATTCATAACAGGAACTTAATGAACAAGTCAGGCATAGAGTGAAGTTTAATTGTATCAAATATGGTTGGATTGCAGAAAAGAATTGTGAATTTTATTAACGATTCTATGTGTGACAGTTTTCTTGGAAGTCACTGTGTAGGATCGAAGTAATTAGCTTTTCATTACTCGTTTTTTTTAATGCCTTCGACGATCTTGAATTTCCTCTTTGTTTTGTTTCTTTGCGCGCCCAGGTCATTTTCTTCGACCCCCTTTCACATTCGAGTGTTGTTTCTGCTTTCCATTGCTTGGCGGTATTGAACAATTGAATCTTCGTCTCAGCGACGAAGACAGTGACTATCTCATGAAACCATACATTTGTTTGATCTATTCCGTGCCAAAAAAATGATTGATTTAGCCGTCGTATCGACACTCGTTACGTTGGGATACTATTACATCTTCTTTGATGTAAACTTTTCCACGCCTAAATGTTTTTGTGAAAAATAAATAACAAACGCGAAGAACACAGCCAGGCTAAACAATGATTAAAAGCATTCACATAAAAATAAGAAAGGAAAGAAAGGAAAAAACACAGAAACTCAATAACCAGTTTATTTGGAATGAGACAAGCAAAGAAACCCACACACATGAACGCAACCTAATCGTCATTACTGCAAATTACAACGATGAAGACCAACGTGCATACAACGCAGCTGTTTACACGCGCCGTCCATATGTTTTGCATTAAAACCTCGACACGACTATGCTACATATCTTATTACATCTGCTACGAAAAGGGATATATATATATATATATATATATATATAATTTAAAATAAATATAATACATTTTTGTTATTTTAACACAACACATTGTTATATATATATATATATATATATATATATATATATATATATATATATATAGTAATTTATGAAATATATATTTATGGCAATTAAGCTACACAGAGGCTTCTGCGTTTCATCCCAGGAAGGAATTGTCAGGCTAAAATGCATATAGTTAGTTTTGCCGGTTGAAAGAAAATAATAACAATATATATATATATATATATATATATATATATATATATATATATATATATATATATATATATATATATATATATATATATATATATATATATATATTGTTATTTAATTAGAAATAATTAACTAGTATCTACATACGTATACGTTTCATCGTTGTGGAATCATCAGTGATGAGATAACCGTTCAGGCAGGTCGAACAATTCGAATCCCGGAACGAGAGTTGTTTGTTTAATAACTACAAATCCGACCATTTAACCGATGAGGCCGGCATGATTAGTCATACGAAATCATACGAAATAAACTTATTTATGTCAGTAAGTGGACATTTTTATAATCAGCAGTCACAGAGTGTTAATATATATATATATATATATATATATATATATATATATATATATATATATATAAACCCAAAAGTAAAACTGTTAGTAGATGGAACCTATTGTGAAGAGGTTTAGCTCAATGTACGAGATAGAGCAATTGTAGAGATAGAAGAAAAAAGAGTGATAAATATGCGACGATTTATATATCCATCTATTTATATGTCCATCTATATAAAGTTAGGTAAGTCCATATTATTATATATTTGTATGTACAGGATTCACTCCTAAACTAAGTCACCGACCATTATAAATTTTGGAACACAGCTGCTAGGCGTAAGACATCCAAATATGAACTATATTTACTTTAATTAGATTTTAGACAAAAAAATTCACCACCCGGACAAACCACATATCTTTTTTATGGAACTTCTCTTTTCTTTCACTGCATTTTTAAATAATATTTTTCATATTTGTCAAATATTTGAACTTTGTTTTTTTCGAAAGCCAACTTATCTATCTGTATTTCTCCTCTGATGATAATATCTCGATCTTTGAAAAGCCTTGGCTTAAGGAAAGAATAATAAACACTAGTTTATTACTGAATGCACCTTGCATTGAACAATTGAAATTTGAAATAAATTTGGACAATCGTCGCATATTTATCACTCTTTTTTCTTCTCTCTCTCTCTCTCTCTCTCTCTCTCTCTATCTCTCTCATATATATATATATATATATATATATATATATATATATATATATATATATATATATATATATATATCAGCATGCTTAACTTTATATGCCTATCTATATACAGTTAGGTAAGTCCATATTTTTATATATTTGTATGTACAGGATTCACTCCTAAACTAAGTCACCGACCATTATGAATTTTGGAACACAGCTGCTAGGCGTAACACATCCAAATATGAACTATATTTACTTTAATTAGATTTTAGGCAAAGAGAATAAAAGTGGATGGAAAATAAAAGACAAAGAAATAAAATACAATTAAATTAAGTACAAAGAAATAAAGGACAATGGAATAAAGGACAAAGAAATAAAAAACAATGAAATAAAAGACAAAGAAATAAACGACAAAGAAATAAAATACAATGAAATAAAGTTCAAAGAAATAAAGGGCAAAAAAATAAAGGACAAAGAAATAAAGTACAAAGAAATAAAAGACAAAGAAATAAACGACAAAGAAATAAAAGACGAAGAAATAAAGGACAAAATAATTTAGGGCAAAGAAAATAAAAGACAAAAAATAAAGGACAAATAAATAAAAGACAAAGTAATAAAGGAGAAAGTAATAAAGGACAATGAAATAAAGGACAAAATAATTTAGGGCAAAGAAAATAAAAGACAAAAAATAAAGGACAAACAAATAAAGGACAATGAAGTGAAAGACACAGAAATAAAGGACAAACAAATAAAGGACAAATAAATAAAAGACAAAGTAATAAAGGAGAAAGTAATAAAGGACAAATAAATAAAGGACAGAGAAATAAAGAACAATGAATAAAGGACAATGACATAAAGGACAAAAGAATTTAGGGCAAAGAAAATAAAGACAAAAAATAAAGGACAAACAAATAAAGGACAAAGAAATAAAGGACAATGAAATGAAAGACACAGAAATAAAGGACAAACAAATAAAGGACAAATAAATAAAAGACAAAGTAATAAAGGAGAAAGTAATAAAGGACAATGAAATAAAAGACAAAAGAATTTAGGGCAACGAAAATAAAAGACAAAAAATAATGGACAAAGAAATAAAATTCAGATATCTCAGATTTTTGTGAAATTTGAACATAGGTATTGGACATCAATTAATAAAAATTCCCTAAATTGTAGTTTTTTGGATTATTTAAAGCGATTTCACCAGCATGATATAGGCGCAATCTCTAATTTGAAAATTCAAATATTTCAGATTTACATTGAATTTTATCCAGAGTCATAAACCATCAGTTAAGCAAGATTCCCTGAATTTCAATTTCTTCTTAAGACACTTCTTCACTTTAAACTTTAGACGTTTTCTAGAATCAAAATCATATAATAGATTGTGATCAAAATTGGAATAAGGATCCTAAACATAAGGTTTAGTATCATTACATCTTAATTTTAAGGTTTGTGAAGTGTTCTATTTAGATCACCGAAGTTAAGCGACGTGGAGCTGGCCAGTACCAGATGGGTGACCATTTGGAAACGCTAGGCGCTGAATGTCATCTTCCCATAATCGGAATATACATGCGGCTGAAAGACCGCTTGTGAATTTGATATTCCCTGTAACCCCCCCCCCTCGGAGGAAGCCGGCATAGCCCGCCCAGTGCTAATACCACACCAAGGATTACCGGTTCTTTTTTAAGGGACAAAACTGTTATATTTGAGTAATTAACTTTACCGGTTCTGGGACTAGTGGTTATTTAAAAAGACAAAAAATCTCACGAAAACATCAGAGAGTCAGTACTTGTATATGCGTGAGAGAGATAAAGAGTGGGAGAGAGAAAGAGAGTACGATACCTTTATACATACATACATACATACATACATACATACATACATACATACATACATACATACAAGTATACATACATACATACATACATACAGACAGACAGACAAACAGACAGACAGACAAGCAGATCGATAGACAGATACTCGTCTCCTTACACCTGGCTACACTGTACGCGCTGACCTAATTAGTAACAGCACACAGACGCGTTTTTTCTACTATCTATCTATCTATCTATCTATCTATCTATCTATCTATCTATCTATCTATCTATCTATCTATCTATCTACATATCTATCTATCTATCTATCTATCTATCTATCTATCTATCTATCTATCTATCTATCTATCTATCTATCTGTCTATCTATCTATCTATCTATCTATCTATCTATCTATCTATCTATCTATCTATGAACCCCACACGCGTCTCTTCGCACCGTGGAGATCGTTGGCAACCGCACACACAGGTGTATGATATCCTGGTAGTGCGCACAGTCTTATCAGACCGTGAACACTCTTCAGCCGATCGTCGTAGTGGCAATAAAAATATGTCGATCAAAATTCCTCTAAGCCGGGATGGCAACGATGATGATGATGATGACTTCGTCGATCTTGTCCTCTCGTTCAACTCACACGTTGAAACTGTTTATATGAGCGAGCGATTACTGGGCGAACAGCAATCGGTTGGCTCTGTGAGGGCTAGAGATTATTACAGGCAGAACAAAGGGAAAAGAACAATATTCAACAACTCGGTCGGGGTATTTTTGTATTGAAGAGTAATTATTAATAAAATAAAAGAATTGATTTTACATTAGATTACTGTCTACCGTATTCGTAAAAGCCGTTGCTCTAAGTTATCTCGTTGGTTCTCTGTGGGTGTGTAAATTCGTTTACAAGTGGTTGCTTAGTCACAAATTAACTGGCTAAGAAAACGATAGTGGGGATCGTCCGGTTTTCTATTCGTCGTCGCACCATCATCGGCACGCGCGTCGGACGCGTCCGACCCTAACGACGTCTCTACTCGTTCTCAGCTCTCGTGGTTCTCACTGACGTGCTTCAAAACGCACAGTCTCTTATTGAATATGTCTATCGTCACACCCCTTCCTCTGTCATATTTCTCTCTACGTCTCTTCCTCTCTCAGGGGTTGGAGGGATGGGCGTCTTACTCCCTTGCGCCTAAAATAAAATGGAATTCCATTTCTGGCTTAGCGTTATCATAAAACAATTACCTTCTCGCTGTGTGGGCTGAAGGCTCTCTGCCGTAATTAATGATGACAGGCCTAAATGATTATATGCTAAATCAAAGCAGTCCTCCGAATCGCAAACCCAAAACAACTATATGTCTTTGTTGACATTTATTAGAATTAACGCTAAGATCATGTATTTTTCTTAATCTTTAACTTAACATCTAGACACTCTCTTCACC
>OY744522.1:185894157-185916657 GCA_963556195.1 Sepiola atlantica
AAAATATATCTCACAGAAATGTTGTTTTTTGGAAATGTTAAAAAATAAAAATAAAAATGATAAAATAAAAACATAGCTATTGGAATATAATATGAACCATATATATATATATATATATATATATATATATATATATATATATATATATATATATATATATATATATATATATATATATATAACGTAAAATATAATAACACGAAATTACATGATTGTCGATGCAATAATTTATTTCAACCTTGCGGTTTTATTCAAGCATCCAATTTGACAATTACATTTTTGAGACTGACAGAAAACTGAATTCACCCTCGACACTTCAAACACAACCAGAGAGAGTGGTGGTCGCAGCCAGTCTGAATACCTATTACAGAGCGAGTAGGAATTAACATCTTATATTTAACTAAAGCAATCGAAAGGGATCTTATTGTTTTTTTTGTTTATTTTTATTAAAATAATAACGTCTGAGTTAAGCGCACATATTCTTTCTACATTTCCGACCTGGTGACATTTAACGTTCATACGCCTCCATACACACGCACACATATACCTATTCTTAACATCACACACACACAATTTTTGGCTAGCTCGAAATTCAGTTTTCGGCCCGGAAGGAGGAAGAGAGAAAAATTGTGTGTGTGTGAGGTTATATTATATGATCGAGCACTTTATTTGATTTCTTTTCATATACAACCTGACACACTATATATATATATAACGTATTTGTAATATAGCAGGAAAAATCCCAGCAGAGTGCTCGATTCATTAAGAATTAAAGTTAAAAATAAAAAATTAAGAGCGTAATATTTATTTATTTTGGTACAGAAAAATTAGTACAACATTCGTACCGTCGGTTTCAAGCACGGAAGGACTTAGCCATCCGGCTCTCTTCAGCTTCTGTTGTCATCTGTTTCGGAAATGTGAAGTCACGTGTCACAATCGTTTGGACGCGTTATTGGCTTAGAGTGTTGTGTATGCTTGTTTAAATTTAGTGTAAGGAAGGTTTAATAAGGTTTGAAAAAAAAAGGGGGAGTGTGAAAAGTAACAGTTGAGATTCAAACCGGAGAAGATTTAAAGAGATATAAAAAATGAAAAAACAAAAATAAAAATATAAAATAAAAAATATTTCTATATAATTCCCGTGAGTCAATATTATGAGTTTCGTATATTTGACCGTTACTGTTTTGGGGTTTGATGATGTGTGTTCTGAAGGAATTAGGGAGAGAGAATATGGGTTTAGGTGGGAGATGATTTTGGTAGAATTGGTAGTATGACTGAGAGGCTATTGAGGCTGAGAATTATAGGTAATACTTAGAGATTTGATGTTATTGATAGTTTAGTGGGGTGGTTATATATCTATAGATTCATCGGGACTTGTTGGGGTGGGGTTGGGTGGTAAATTTGGGTGGGTGGGTAAGTCCTCCCCCGTAAGCATTCAAGTTCTCCCCAGTAGGCATTCAAGTCATTTCCCGTAGGCATTCAAGTCCTCCCATATATATGTGTGTGTGTGTGTGTCTATGTGCATGTAATGAGTAAGGTATGAAGCTCAAACTATGCTTTATTCGTCATCATCTTGCTCTGTACAAAACGTCCATTGAGCTTTTTAATATATTTTTTTATATTTAATATAGACTTCAAAAGGATCGAACCTGGAATCCTAGCATTTTTTAATATTACTTTTTCTTCTGGCTGCAATACATGGAATGCTGCCTAATCTAATATTAAGTATGGAATAATAAAAGTTCTAAATATGATCTCAGTGACCTGTAACCCGTAAACGTGTCAATCATTTTAGGGTCAGCAAGTACATTGAACGAAAAAGCATTAAAAAGGTTTTATGCGCCGGCGATAATGCTGAGTTATTTCGCAGTAGTGATTTTGTGTTCAATGCTTTGCATTGATTTTGGAAAATACATTTTATATTAACTTAATTATACATCAAATTTATTACTTTGATGCAGACACACGCACACACCGTCTGTGTGGATCTCTCTCTCTCCCCCCCTCTCTTTCTCTCTCTCTCTCTCTCTCTCTCTATATATATATATATATATATATATATATATATATATATACGTTAACCAATGGGTGAAGCACTCTGGCAGGGGAAATGATGGTTTTAATTTAAGCGTAAAGCAAGATTCTTTCGTAAAATGAATTGGATCATCTAGGTTATCATAAGTTAAACAAAGGAATACAGAATTAATTTAAAAGCGATATATATTTTTCCACTAACGCAGCAGGTTTGTTAGCTGTTGAGAATGGAGCGTCGGACAGTCACAGTCGGTAACGGCCGATTTCCAGGATTTGAATATGGGAGGGGGGTGTCTAGCCACATCGAATAAGTATTTAAATGATAAACCTGCTGTATGTGGATCTCTCTCTCTCTCACACACACACACACACACACACACACACACACACACACACACACACACACACATATATATATATATATATATATATATATATATATATATATATATATATATATATATATGGGAAAAGAAGGATGAAGGTAATCCGACGTAATGGGAAAATGAAAAAGGAAAACCCAAAAAGGGATGTTTTTTATGTGTACATCAACGTTTCGTCTTTATTTATAAGACTTCATCAGGATTATAATATAAAGAAAAATGTCATGCAAGTACGTGCACATATAGGGTTGACATTATGGGAAGAAGGGAGGAAACAGTAGAGTTGACGTCCGGATTACATGATTCTGATTCTAGAAAATATATAAAATTAACGCTTTAAGGCAAAGGAGTCTTAAGAAGTAATTGAAATTCAGGTGATCCTTCATAATTGGTTTCCAATGGTTTTGAAGCAAATTCAATGCAAATCTGATATATTTGAATTTTTCAAATAGAGTTTGTCACCATATTATGCCCCTTAAAACCCTTTAAAATACTCGAAATGAAGTAGAAATTTAGGAATTATTTGTTAATTGATGTCTAATACCATTTGTAAAAATTTCACAAAAATCGGAGGTATCTGAATTTTTACGAATGACTGCCACCCACTTTGCATAAAACTGAAACAAACTAAATATAGCACACAATTAGAGCACTTGCACCTAGTAGCTGTGTTCCAAAATTAAGAATGATCGATTAATTAGCTTAAGAGTGGATCCTGTGCATACAAATATATTAATATATAAACATACCTAACTTTAAATATATATATATATATATATATATATATATATATATATATATATATATATATATATATATATATATATATATATATATATATATATATATATTATATTGTATATATATGTCTATACTCACCGGTTTCAGTACAAATATCACTTAATTTCTCCGTTATTACGTGGCAATCTCTCATGGCCTAATGGGTATAAGTGAACATTTACGGATTCAAAGTGTATCTGTGAATTGGGTTCGTGTCGTATGGCCGTCTGCGTTGATGAGAGCCATAAGCTTGAAATGACGTCGTACTTAAGTAATTAAAGAATAATTAAAATAATTTAATATTATTAATACACACACACACACACATATATATATATATATATATATATATATATATATATATATATATATATATATATATATATATAAACTAGGGGATCTGGCTAGGATTATCTGTTTTTGTTTTTCCGTTTAACATTTTGTATTAAATGTTTAACTAGACTTTACTATAAAATAATATTTTATGAAAGTTGTTTTTATTTAAACAATATAATGATATTGTTTAATTATTTATCTCACGAAATAATCGGCTAATACTTAATGAAAAAGTATTTTGTGTCAGTCATTATAGACAGAAATACACATACACCCCTGATAATTTAATATCAATAATGAAATATTCTTTTATTTATTCAATAATTATCCACGGAGGCGCGTTTCGTCGTTTACGACTCTTCATTGTGGCTGTACTTTTGGCAATGTTTATTTACTCCTCCCGGAGTTAGGCACAAGGCCAGTTTTATCTTACTCCCACAAGTAAGATGTGACCACAGCTTGGGTCGAGAAAGTGGGGTTAAAAGCCAGCGCTCGAGAGGTGAGCACTCTGGCCATTTAAAAATTGCCTGGGCAGCCCCGTCGGCATTCCCGGTAGGGGCGCCTCAGACAGTAAGCAATAAACTTACTCCTCCCCAAAGAGGGGAGGCGAAGCCTGGGAGGGTGGACCTCCTAGAACTGCACAGGACAGGCGTGCAGTATCCATCGGAACAGATACTACACTTTGATCTTAGCCAAAAGGCCGATTTATTTACCTCCCCAGGAGGTTAGGCACAAGGCCAGGTTTATCTTACTCCCACAAGTAAGATGTGACCCAAGATCGGGTCGGAAAGTGGGGGTTGAAAAGCCAGCGCCCGAGAAGGTGAGCACTCTGGCCATTAAAAATTGCCTGGGCAGCCCCGTCGGCATTCCCCGGTAGGGGCGCCTCAGACAGTAAGCAATAAACTTACTCCTCCCCAAAGAGGGGAGGCGAAGCCTGGGAGGGTGGACCTCCTAGAACTGCACAGGACAGGCGTGCAGTATCCATCGGAACAGATACTACACTTTGATCTTAGCCAAAAGGCCGAGCAGTTAACACAGTTACTGTAATCCGGCACACTTACTGATCAGGCTACGGAATCTTGCCAGAATTACTGGACCTTTTTTTCGTTCATAAATGCGTACACATAAGTTTTACTAGCAAATATGTGTTCCCCACGGTCGCATATTTTTGCTAGTTGTTTTATTTAATTGCACCCCCCTCTTTATCTTTCTCTTTCTCTTTCTCTCTCTCTATCTTGAAATATAACTTTCTGTGTGTTCAAATATCCAAAGGGCGGGTAACCAAATGTTGGAATGGCTGCCGGCAGTTCCATCATATTCCATTACAATCTAATTTAATTACGTAACTCAATTATATAGATGAAAAACAAACAAACAATGTCTTTAATTAATTTTATTTATAATTTTTATTTAGGTTATTATCGAAGAAAATATTTTAAATACATCTGGAAATCTGAAAAAAAAACCGTAACAATCATGAGTGTGTATTTGCGAATATTTATTTATTAGAAGCTTTAAAACAAATTACTTATGTAAATTTGAAAGACGCGTGATGTTTGGGAAAGTTTTAGAATGGGTATATAGGAGCTGATAAGTAGATGTAAAAAGAGAGCAATCAAAACTAACAATATAGTTTCGACTTCAAGTAGATATAAAAAGAGAGCAATCAAAACTAATAATATAGTTTCGGCTTCAGACAGACAGACATATACCTAATCTCCATTATTATTAGATTTCTTATTGCTTTAGAGTATGGAGACATTGTTCACTTATCTACGTTGAAGCATTAAACTGGATGATATGAGGGAGTTGGTATACCCTATATGCGGGGACATCTAAATATTATTTTATTTTTAAAATATATATCCACAGACGTGCATCTCGCCGTATATATGGCTGTATTTTGGGCAAGATCCGAAATCGCTATCATAGTTGCTGAAATCCGACGCCCTTGCCGATTAGGCTACGGAATCTCGTATTTAAAATTAAATATCGACTACCGAGAATTAAATATCGTATTTAAACGGAGAAGCTTCTTTCTTCCGAAAAACAGTTTTTATGCTATACATTTATAAGTTGCTAATAAGGTATCATTTCAACTGGATAAACAGTGAGGGTATAAAATATAATTGCAGCGACTATCATGGTGGGGAAAGGGAGCGATAGGAGGAAGATGGCAACGCAGTTAACAGGAGTCGGAAATGTGGACGATTATAAAAAGTAGCAGTGAACGGAAGCGTCTGCATTTCTTGGTGTCGTAAAAAATATCCAAAATATTAAGAATCTGTAGCTTTTCGTTATGGAATCACATTAATCTATGAAAAGGGACATGCAGACATTCAGCTTTTGCACCGCCTTTTTTCCGGTACTAATTAACGAGAGGAACTTTCAACCTCGAGACCGTCTTTTTTTATACGACCAGCACGCCGGCGGTAACGTAATATTTGCGTTCGGACTAAAAGCCGAAGCGAAAAAGAATTAAGCACGCAAATTGTTTTTAATTGATCCGAATTCCACTTAAATTATTATTGTTTTTTTTTAGAACGGCTTATATAAGTTTATTTATGTTTATTTTATGTTTTCACATTGGTGAATATATTGCGTAATATCTTGCGACGACCATGTGCGTTCAAACTCGTGTTCTAAATTCTTGGCTAAGTACTAAGTTATATTATTACAATCCAGGGTGATGGTATCATGACGAACGAATATATACTACACTGTCCCCACACCCAAGGAAGAGGTAATGCTTGTGAGGATTGGCCTATGACAACAGAAAATATATTACACTATCTCCAACAAAAAGCTTCGGTTGAAGGTATCATAACAACAGAACATATACTACACTACCCCGGAATCGACCATTAAAATAGTACAATAGTACAATTTTTTTAGGCCCTCCGTTCAGTCTAGAGAGACTATGGCTACCCCTATAAGGGGCTGGCTGCGCGTGTAATTATGAAGCAAGGGTTGCGCAATCCCTAACAACACCTCTCCTGAGTCGGCATTGCTTGGTTCCAATGGTAGTAATACAAGACGACTGGAAACAATGCCGAGATAGACAGAGAGCACATACAGCACCTGGTAGTCCCAAATGGTCACCCATTTAATACTGGCCAGGCTCGACGTTGCTTAACTTCGGTGATCTAACGAGAACCGGTGTGTCAACGTGATTTGTACCGTATAATACAATTATAGAAGTAATAGTATAGTTTTGGATTCATATTCATGCTGATGCAGATAGAAGATTTTCTTGTATTTTCTTCATGTATTTCATCCTATCTGATTGGAAAAGACCAATATTATTAAAAAACGTGGAGCTTGAGTTGGCAATAAAACCTCGGCATCCGACTTCGATAGGAAATACAATGGGGTTCACGCCATTTCTGACACGTTGTTCACGTAGACCTTTATATCTTTCCGACTTGCGCTGGTGTGCCAAGACAAATTTTTCCTCAAATAGAACCGTTAATTTAATGACGAAAACGTTTTTCAATTTAACAGACCAAATGACAATATCCGAACGCTGATCCGTTATCTTTATATCAGTTGTAAATACGAGTCAACGTTTTAAGCCGAATGTAATATGCCAGTCCGTGCAGGCATCAAACAATGACACTCTCTGCCTATTTTTACGCAAAAGACTTTGAACTATTTCCTTCTTTAACGAAATTAATCATTCTATTGGTGACACTGAGATCTTTATTGGCAGTCGCACATATTTTCGAAGCCTCCGCAACAATCTCCAATACTTCATGGTGTATCCACGTGTAGCTTCTCCGGGCATTCTCGCATCCACTGAGAATATGTTAGAGGCTGGCAGTTTACCCACATGCTCTGCATCGATCGGATGTAGTTAATTCACAGTCATGAAGGTAAATTGGTGTTGGTAAGATATCGTGAACCTCCTTTATGAGAACACTTATTTTTTTAGATTTCATGTATTTGAAATCGCGCCATGTGATTTCTCTGCCTTTCGCACTTTCCCTCTTGACCCATGCGCCCTGTTTACTTTGACATACAGCTGTAGCAATCCACGTGGCTTCCTCGACATGATGATTTTGTTCCGAAACCATTTTCTTGTGGTTCACAGAGGATTCTTTTGACCACACAGGCTGTAGATGGAGACTTCGACCTGCTCTTCTAAATGCCACAACGCCAATTATTTCTTTCATTCTAAGAGATGATTCTGCATTTTCTACAACTTGTTTTGTCTTCCATTTTCGGCCAGTAATTACGGATGGTTGGAGATTCTTCACTAGTGGATCGCGCAGCATCTGGATTCTTACCTAATTTATATTCCTCAACAAGTGATAATGTCAGAAGTTTTAGCTTCGTTGATGAACTGTATAGTGCCACGGTTGTCAACGAATTAGGCGCCCCCAACCATTTTTTTAATAAACTTACTGATCAGGCGCTCCATTATCTCTACTTTTGTAAGTGACACCTCATAAACCTGCATTGGCCATGATAACTAAGGAAGTAACCCAAAGTAAATGCACCATAATTTGTCTTTGTTTAGAATTGCACATTTATCATTGGAGCTTGGTTCATCCTTTAGCATTTTGCATAAGTCGTGTCAACGATGTCGATCGGTCAGAGATTGAAAGTAACAGCAACCAAGGCTCTTGACACTTTTTTGCGGATCATGGGTTTTAGTTTCCATCGATGGGGAACCTTGTTTCTTTGCAAGGTCCTTTGCAAGGTCCTTGATAAACTGCAACATTTTGATGGCTGTTTTTTTTCATCTCAACCCATTTGAAAAGCTTTTGTATGCAGGTCACCATTTGTTTCAGGTGTGATCTGGATTCTGCGACCAAGGTTACATCATCCATAAACGCCTTCATAGAATGAATGTTTTTCTCATTGGTGTAGTTTTCGCCACTACGCAATATCATCTCCATTACCAACACAAACAGCAGTGGAAAGAGAACACATCTCATCATGATGCCAATATTCAATTTTTGGCAGTTAGTTAAATATTTATTATTAAAAAATAGCATATATGTACATTAAAAATAAGCTGAGATGAGATTTCTAATGGCTTCCGGTATCCAAAAAAACGACATTGATTTCCCTAGTAGTTTGTGTCCTACTAAGCTATATGAATCTTCTGGCGATTGTGTAGTTTAACAACCAAAATGACGGACAAGGTGATTTATTATTTTTTACCGTTTTTATTCCATCCCACAACATAGTGGTATGTTCGATACAACCTGGAAAGCTGAGAATTCCAGCCTTCTGTATTGATATAGCCATTGTTTGGCATGAATTTCGTCATCCTCTTAGCAATGACACATGCTAATTTGTATTTATATATGTATAGTAATACACGAAATAAAATTTTCAAAATCGTCTTAGAAACGATCGGACACCAAATTTTGTTGTGTTTGAATTCTTGAAACTGATATAAATAATGTTCTAAGTTCATGTATCTCAAGCTACTTTATATATATATATATATATATATATATATATATATATATATATATATATATTAATAATTTACTTTTCTTTTACATATATAAATATATATATATATCTATATATATGTATCAATAATTTTTCTTTTTTTAAATTTTTACGTATATATAAAAGGAATATATGGACACGTGTTTCCGGCTATCAGCCGTCATCAGCATGGCTAACCTGGTCAACGATCGAACTTATGATTTCACTGTTAGCAGTCTAACATTTTACAATAAGACTACAAACACTTTGTCAAAATATGTATGATTTTTTATCGTCATAATGTTATATAGTTTTTGTTATTGTTTTTACTGAGGATAGAAAGATAGCTGTTTTCTTAGTATTTTTCAACTTTCTAAGCGGTAAAGAATATTACATTAAGTCTATGTTTTTAATGAAGCGTGTAATTATTTTTTTATATATTTATTAATTATTTTCTGCGTACATATAAAAGGAATCCATGGACACGTGTTTCTGGTTATCAGTCAGCATCAGCATGGCTAAATGATCCAACTTACGATATTACTGTTTGCCGTCTGGCGTTTTACCCCAAGACAACAAACACTGTTTCGAAGTATGTGCGATTTTTTATCGCCATAATAATAATAATAATAATAATAATAATAATAATAATATATATATATATATATATATATATATATATATATATATATATATATATTTATATATATATAGTATAAAAATAGATGTATGCCAAGTAAGCTACACATAACGTTCACGTTTTATTCCTGGCTATTAATCTGATTTCCCCTGAATGAAACATGACCACTTCTGTGTAGCTTACTTGCCATACATTTCTTTTCATGATACTAAAGTCTAATGACGTATTGAGCATTGTTGGATTAAAATAAAATATATATTCGTAAGCAAGCGTTGTTGAACATCACGGAACTTTCACGTTTGTATATCTTCCTCGTGAGATTCTCAAACCGTCGAGCTATCTTTCTGGTTTCAGGTGGCAATCCGTATAGTACTTCTCCGATAGTTCTTAATTCGGTCATTTTTTGGAGCGCTTTCGACTTTCGAAGTCATCTTCAGGATTAGGTTTTTTTTTTTAATTTAAATAAGAAGACTTGAGTTTGTGTTTTATAGTTATCGTTACGGGCCAATGAAAGAGAGAAGAGGGTGTGTGGTTGAGTTCATGTTATTCTATCGTTTGTGTGTTTGATTTTATTGTTTATTTATTTATTTTATTAATTCTTATTTTTGATATTATTTATTTATGTATTATTATTAATTCCTATTACTATTATTACTATTATGTCTTTATTTCTTTATTTATTATTTTATTTACTTGATTTTCATTTAATTATGGAATACTTTTAATATGTTAGTACCTGTGTTGAAAGTTATTTTGTTAATATTAGGCTGTTTAGTTTTAATGAATATTGCTTCTAGTATTTTAAGTCTGTTTATGCAGTTATTTTTGTGTATTATTTTGGTGTTAGATGTTAATATTTTCTCCGTATATCGGCCGACTGTAGTCTTTTGTTATGTGCAGTAATGTGACGTTGGATGGCGCTGGTATCGGATAAATGGTAAGTTAGGCGTCGAGAGAGAGTTGTAGTGTGGGCAATATAGGTGTTATGTATTTGTTCTGTTTGGGTTGTAGGGAGATATTCCTTAAAAGGGCATGAGAACATGTATATAACGTTAGTTTGGCTGAGAGTTGTATTGACAGTGTTATTTTTAATAATTAGGTTATTTGTTTAAAATGTTGTATAGTAAATTATTAGTTTGATTTTTTTTGTTGGTCGTTAGGTTTAGTGTATCGTTTTATTATGTGAAGTATTGCTTTTTCGTCGAGTTTGTAGTTAGGGTGCGTCTGGTTTTTGTAATAGAGGTTGATCGTGTCTTTTTTGTTATGGGTTTTATTTTTGCTTTCGTCGTGTATGGAGTTTATATATAATTTTATTTGTTCGTCGACTATTTTATCGGGGAAGTTGTTGTTAATTAATGTTTATTTAATATTGGTTAATTCTTTATAAAATATTTGTTTGGATGAGAATATAGTGTGTGCGCGATGAACGAGATTTTTAATAAGTGCTATTTTATATTTTTGTGGGCATTCACTATGATAGTTGAGGAGGCTCGGATTGTTATTGGTGGGCTTTTTATATGTTGATGTCGTGTATTCTGTAGGATTGCTGGAGTCGATTAATACGCCGAGACAGGGGATTTTATTGTTAATGTTTAATTCGGTTGTGAATGTAAGTACCGAGTGGGTTTCGAGTGTTTGTTTGACTTTTTAAATATTTTCTTGGGATTCTGTGGCGATGAAGATATCATCTACGTAGCGAGTGTATATATTAGGTTTAGATGTTGGATCGGAGAAGATTGTATTTTCTATATTTGTCATGTAATATTCGGCAAAGGTGGGGCCTAGGGGGGATCCCATCGAAATGCCGTCTATTTGTATATATCTTTTGCCGTTGGAGTCTGTGAAAGGGACTTGTATATATATATATATTGTTGAATATAAGAGACAACTCATGTCTAGATATCCTTTGGTAAATACTTTCAGACCTATCCGGGTCCATCTTCAGGGGAATGAGGTAAATCAGGTACAGAATATGTGTTAGTATTATAGAAGGTTTTGGCGGGAATTATGTAATAAGTACGAAACTATATTTAGAGCTATAGACATTTTAGTATATTATTACTGATATTAAAGTTAATTTTATTAATTAGGGTTTTTTTGGTTTTTATATATAGGGCTTCTAATATATGAAGTTTTTAACTAACAATCACTCCTGTCCACGATCGGAATTCAGAAAACTCTTAGTACAAAATACCAAAATCTTAGAATATAGTACTAACAAACAAAAGCTATATATATATATATATATATATATATATATATATATATATATATATATATATATATATATATATATATATATATATATATATATATATATCATATTATGGCGATTAAAAATCGTACATATCTCTTCTGTTATGAAAAATAACCAATGGAAAATAACCCTACCGGTAATAAAATTATTTTTTACCAACTCATGTATTTTCGAAAGTTAACAAGTTTGATATTTTATTGCTAATCTAAATATATATATGTATTGGTGTAATATCGAGTATAAGGATGCAAATCCGACAGAATGTATACAAAATTCATACTGTTTCTGTACTATCTTATACTTATGAATAAGCTTCAAATAAACCAGAGTCGAAATATAGATTCTTCCCACTTGGCTTTTCTGTTGTAATTTTGTGTCTTATATTTGTCTTCGTTTGTCCATAGTTCCATTATTTTCTTATAGATAGATAACTGTGTTTACTAACCATCGTATGTCACCCATTATAATCTATGTTAGATACACTTTATTCGTGAATCTTTTTATGTGCACTCATGTAGACTCTTTAACACGTTTTGTATATCTTGTCGGCATTACAAACATAACGCTTACAACCTTTAATAAATGTAAATGTTATCTGTAAACAACGGTTTTCTATTAATCTTTCTTTTCGAAACGTGTGTCATATTGTCGATTCGGTTAATATGTGCAAACAATGGTTTCCACGCGCGAAGAGAATAACATATTCCCAACACGTGTGCAGCTATTTATAGTGTTGAATACCAAATATTCAAATGTCATATTGGTATAGGGCTTAGTTTTTAATTGGATCCCCGAGTAGAGACACAGGTACATGACAACGATGGCAAATATTTTATTCTGATAATACGTGTAATGAACACTTACGAATAATTTCCCTATTCTAAATTATCTCCCCTTTGGAGAAGTCTCCTGTCCGTCTTAACAATATAAATAGCAAGCACTAATATTGTACTGACAGTTTATGCCGAATAAAGCTTTCATAAGTTACGACTGTTCTTGTTTGTCATTACGATACGTATATAAGAATGTTAGTTGAAAAATATGTTTTAGAGTTTGCTATTAATGAACTTGGTTTTATTAGCTTTTCAAATATGTACAGTTCCTCATTTATTCAGAGGATCTATTTTTAGATTATGACGTCAGAGAATAATCGATACAAACAACTTCCTACCGCCATGTTTGATTGTCGATGGTCAGATCAAACGGCAAAATGTTTCGAATAATTAAAATCATCGGGAAAAAAGATATTTAATAATTATTGGAAAGATAATTAAGAAAAAGAGGACACGTTTTATGTTTTGGGATGGGAAAAAATAAATATGATATTTAGTACGAAACAGAAATTAAAATGAATCACTACTTAGAATGTAAATTTTCTACAGCTGAGAAAAAATCTATATCTTAATACATTCGTGCGTTCGTTTTCTGTCACGCTCGGTATGAAGAAAAGGAAGTGAGAGGAGAACGGACTTGTAGGAGGTGGAACGGAAAGATAGTGGTTGTTGACGCCATTTTAATAGAAAAGAGAAAGGCACTAGCAAAAGAGGAAGCGGATGTAGATGATTTGGTATAAGAAAGAGGAAGTGGGAGAAGCACGTTTCCGGTTAAGGAGTTAGTAGAAGAGAATTCATTCAAGGAATTTTATCTCTGTTTTTTTTTTAGTCTAAATTATTTGGACCACTTTGACGACTATTCAGTTTTCATTGATTTAATATGATTTAAGAACAGTGTTGGATCACAATTAAAATCGAATTAGAAATAATCACAATTAAAATCAAAATTAAAATCGAATTAGAAATAATCACAATTAAAATCACAATTAAAATCGAATTAGAAATAATCACAATTAAAATCACAATTAAAATCGAATTAGAAATAATCACAATTAAAATCACAATTAAAATCGAATTAGAAATAATCACAATTAAAATCAAAATTAAAATCGAATTCGAAATAATCACAATTAAAATCACAATTAAAATCGAATTAGAAATGATCACAATTAAAATCACAATTAAAATAGAATTAGAAATAATCACAATTAAAATCAAAATTAAAATCGAATTAGAAATAATCACAATTAAAATCACAATTAAAATCGAATTAGAAATAATCACAATTAAAATCAAAATTAAAATCGAATTAGAAATAATCACAATTAAAATCAAAATTAAAATCGAATTAGAAATAATCACAATTAAAATCACAATTAAAATCGAATTAGAAATAATCACAATTAAAATCACAATTAAAATCGAATTAGAAATAATCACAATTAAAATCAAAAGTAAAATCGAATTAGAAATAATCACAATTAAAATCACAATTAAAATCGAATTAGAAATAATCACAATTAAAATCAAAATTAAAATCGAATTAGAAATAATCACAATTAAAATCAAAATTAAAATCGAATTAGAAATAATCACAATTAAAATCACAATTAAAATCGAATTAGAAATAATCACAATTAAAATCACAATTAAAATCGAATTAGAAATAATCACAATTAAAATCAAAAGTAAAATCGAATTAGAAATAATCACAATTAAAATCACAATTAAAATCGAATTAGAAATAATCACAATTAAAATCAAAATTAAAATCGAATTAGAAATAATCACAATTAAAATCACAATTAAAATCGAATTAGAAATAATCACAATTAAAATCAAAAGTAAAATCGAATTAGAAATAATCACAATTAAAATCACAATTAAAATCGAATTAGAAATAATCACAATTAAAATCAAAATTAAAATCGAATTAGAAATAATCCGTGAAATTTTCATAGGTCACGGCTTGTATAAATTAATATATCAGAAGTTACTTTTAAATTAATGGAATAAAATTACAAACGTTTTACAGATGACAAATTTTACTGATTTTATTTGAAACCTAATAACCTGTTCATTTTACAAAAGGAAATTATTATTACGGATGTACATAATTAATAAGAATAAGTAAGAAAATAGTTAAGAAAAACATAAAACTTGTTAAGAAGAACATACAATATAGTTAGAAAAAACGTAAAACATAAAGTTAGTAAAAATAGTCTCTGCACCCTCTTTTTCACAGACGTAATGTTGCTAGTCTCAGTCTTTTCTATAAATACTATACGGGTTTGTGTTCTTCAGAATTATGTGATATATTCCCCGTTTCTTTTGTTCCAGTTCGTTTGACTTGTTGGTCTAGTGGTCTCTATTATTTCTCTGTTTTGATACCTCATTGTAATACAGCTTCCTATTCCAGTAGCTTCTTTATAAGAACCGCAGGCTTGTGGAATTCTCTTCCTGTTGACTGTTTTCCTCCTACCTATAACCTTGGTCGTTTCAAGACTAAGGTCAATAGGCATCTCATGTCTTTGCGACAATCATGTTTCGTTCTTGTTAGCTCCTTACGTCAAGTGGCTTCGTGCTTTATCTGGAGCAATTTCTATAAAAAAATAATATGTAAGAAAAACCTGAAAATAGTTAAGAAAAATAAATTAGAAAAATAGTTAATAAACATGTTAAACAGTTGCGAAAATAGTTAAAATACTTGAATAAATATGAAAAACGTAAGATATTGTTAAAAAATTAGTTAAGAAAACAGTAAAAAAACATAAAATATTGTTAAGAAGAATAAGTTGGAAACTAGTTAATAAAAATGTAAAACATAATTAAGAAATAATACTTAAGAAAACATAGTAAATACAAACATAAAATGTAGTTAGAAAATTAGTTAAGAAAAATAGGTTAGAAAAACGTAAAATATAGTAAAGAAAAATGAGTAAGAAAATAGTAAAAATATAAAACATTGGTAAGAAAATAGTTAAGAAAAATAGTTAAAAATATAAATAAGTTACGGAAAACATAAAATATAGTTAGAAAATTAGCTACGTACAAATAGTCAAGGAAAACTAAAAACATAGTTGAGAAAATAGTTAAGAAAAATACTTCTGACGAATTATAAAAAAATAGTTGAGAAAAACATAAAATATAATTGAGAGATTAGTATACGTAATGTATAGTTAAGAAAGTAGTTATGGAAAATGAAAAACATAATTAAGAAAATAGTTAAGAAAAGGCAAAAATAGTTAAGAAAAACATATAATATATTTCCGGTCATTGTGTCCACTTTATTTATTGGAATTTATTATTTACTATTAATGCAATATTCTTCATTTCTAAAAGTAGTAAGGGTCTCTGATATTTCGAAATGAACTAAATTCCGCAATGTATTTATTACGTTTAAAAAATGTGACTGACAGACAAACGGACAAAATCTCTCGTTATATAAGATGATGTCAGGAGAAAAACACCGGTTTCTTGTCAGTCACTTCACCAGTTTAAGGGTTGACTTTTTTTCAGCCAGCCTTGTAACCTCTTCCTTCTGTATTGAGCTCTTGAAAGGCTTACTTTTTAACTAGCCTGTTTGGAGTTCAGGAGATTGAACGGTGGTGGTGAAGTCCCCTTCAGACTTCGTTTGTATTGAAGTGATTCTATCTTCTTCTGCCTTTTTATTACCATGATTAGTTCCTAACACCAAGTGGCTTCATGTCTTGTCTGGAGCGACTTCCATAGAAAAATGTATGTGCGTATATTCTTCTTTTGCGTTTGTGTGTTCAACAGTCATTGTGGTTTCGATTTCTTCAATAGTTTTCTTTATTTTGAGACCGAAAATTAACGATTTGTCACCGATTCTCGTTTTGAGTCAAAGTTTTTCCATATCATACGTTCCGCTTTTCACTTGCACCAGGTGCTATATACGTTTTCGGTTGGAATTGGAGGAGGAACGCACCTCGCAGAATTCTATCGGAATTAACGATTTTGGAAATGAATCGATACCAGCACAAAAAAGATGCACTAGCTATAACTTTTAAATTGGAAAAAAACAGCCAATGATCTCCATTCTGAAAAAAAAAATAAATGCCTAGAAACTCAGGAATTAAAAGATGAAATAAATATAATTCAACATCGATATTATTTTCAACGCCCATCATTCATATACATGGTGGGCATAAATATCTTCTACATTTTGAATGGATATATAAAAGAACACAATTATATTGAAAGCACAATTTTATTGTTAAATATTAGAGTGGGTAGGTTGACTAGTACATAAATGAATAACACGGGGGAAAAGCATGGTCTATATTGCTGGAGAAAATGTTCTCGCCACTTTAGCTAGTACACATTAGTGATTAGGCAGTAAGTGCTGTAGAAAGTAGCCAGAAGGAATAAAGGGGTCGAACCTGACTGTAGTAGTCATATAGCAGGAATTGGAAACCCTATGCAGAGGGCATATGTGACGTTATATGTTTAGAGGCGACGGTATTCTCGTATAGAATTTCAACTCAGTTTCGAAGGGACCGAGCCAGGAAACACGTGTTAAATATTGTCTAACGAAAATTGTAATATAATAAGCAATGCGCTTAAGCATAACTGACTCTCTCTTGATTTTTCTTTTTCTCTCTCTGTCTTTCTTGTGTCGCAAGCCTACCCTAATTCTGATCGATATTATTAGCCTACGATGATTCTTAATTGCTGAATAAATCCTACATTATCCGAAACGAGTGTCAGATCTTTTGCATTCTTCATTGTAAGAAAAGCATGTCGGAAGACTGTCGAATTCGGCTATATCTACGCAACCAGTTGTTCCGCTCAACATAACAAAAACGCATCATTCAGAAATATAACCAAAACTGAACAGACACTTGCATTTCAAAGTATGTCTTACATATATGGTTCGGTATCGCCCATGCGATTGTTAATACTACACTTACAGTGCCCATCTAGAGGGTTTTCTAGGGGCTACAAATAATAAATATTTGTTTTGTTTATTATCTATGTACGTACTCGTTTCGTCCTTTTTAATCGGGACTCATCAGCATAGAGATATTACTATTCACTACTGGTCCCGTTATTCGAAACCACAGGCTACGAGTATTTCACAACGCAAATCCCGACATCTAGAACCATACGACCACCGCTGAATAGCTAAATAAACAGCGATAATTTTAACACTTATTTTGGCGGCTTGACGTTTATGTTCATATCTATTTATCTATTTATTTAGTTATTTTTATTAGTCCGTTCAAATATTTTTATTAGTCCGTTCATTATGAAGATATGCAAGTCGATGATTGATATTTGCTGTTAACCCAAAGAAAGTTTTCTATTTGATCTAAATTTGACCGTATATATGTATGTGCATATGTATATACATATGTAAATGTATATGCATATATATATATATGCTAAAAAATAAACAGACGCTTGCATTTCAAAGTATGTCTTACATAAATGGTTCGGTATCGCCCATGTGATTGATATTAAATGATTGAGGACACAGTGCTTATTTACTATATTTTTAAAATAGTACTTCAGAAACTATTTTTAAAATAGTACTTTAGAAACTTTTTTTAAAATAGTACTTCAGAAACTATTTTTAAAATAGTACTTCAGAAACATTTTTTTAAATAGTACTTCAGAAACATTTTTTAAAATAGTACTTCAGAAACATTTTTTAAAATAGTACTTCAGAAACTATTTTTAAAAAGGTACTTCAGAAACTATTTTTAAAATAGTACTTCAGAAACTATTTTTTTTCAATGTGCTTTCACTGGCCAATAAGGGTTGGGGACATGCGTTGCATGAAGAGGAATGATATGCGAATGATACGATGGATGTTTAATGTGAGTTTTAAAGACAAACTTAGATTAAATCTGCATAGTATATGAAGATTTGTGCAATACAGGAGACTTCGATGGTATGGCCACGTTAAAAGATGATTATTTAAAAATTATATCCGACAAATGTTGTTGGCGATTAAGTGATGGAGTCGTTCATGGAAATTCTCCACAAATCTCCGTATCATCTACAGTGGAATTTCGCCGTTTTCCCTTCTTTCCTTTTCCCTCAATTCATCAAGCGTTTGAGAACAATATCGGAAAAATTTATCTCGAAAGAAAAATGTCACAAGGGCTCAAATCTGCTTTCAGAGAAACATTTTATTTAGAGCTCTACGATCATTGATAACGACAATAATATTGGAATTTATTTAAAACTAACAGATTGGCCAATGTTGTTGGTGTCTTCCCTTGTCACTTTAAGGGTTGTGTGGATTGACTAAAAGATACACCGAATCACTGCTCTCGTAGGTGTCACATGAACCAGCCCATATAAACTCAAATGATTAGTGCACTCGCCTTTTATCATTTTCACTACTACGCTCGACGTCGGTTAACGGTTAAATGCATTACGACACAAGCCTTCAGACGGCAGTCGCAAGCAAAACCTACGACTGAAAAAAAAACCCCAGCAACTGTAGGAACCGAAGTGTGCGCACTTGTAAGCAGACCACTTCACCATATAAGGTAAGTTCTGCATATACACTACAAATCCTTTTTCTGTTTATCTATCTTTTACTCATCTGCATGTTATTCTTTATTACTTGTCTAAGTAAAATTGTTCAATTAGTATACACGGTAGTTGTTCCGTTTCTTCAAAAACTATCACTCCTATTCAACTTTCTCCACTTTTCTTTGAGCATAATTCCTTATTTCTTCTCCCTACCACAATTTCTGCCCGCATATTGCCTTCTTCAAAAGTGAGAGATATTTATGCCAGATATATAAAAAAAGGGTTTTATAATTACGAATCCGTGATTGGTCGGACAAGATAACGTGATAAATGAGAGAGACAACGCTTTTGAAATAGTCAGTTAAGTTGACGAAGCTACGTTAGGCGTGACCTAATAAGAGTGCGTTCCCCACGGCCACCGGGTTCATGGGATTCATAATTAAATCTCATAAGAATGTATGATGCAACGTACCGGCCGGTGATTGTTTAGAAAATTGAATTAATTGATTTATTAATTACACTACGTCGTTCGTAGTCATCAATTAACCCTAATAACTACGTCCACACGTTGGGAGTCATAATGAATCCACAAAGAAGACCCTTTAATATTAATACCCCTTTAAATCGTCATTCATGTTAGTAGTTACCCAGTGACAATAGTACTAATATATGAAAATATATACATTTTCCACTTTCAAAGTTAAGCCTACATAGTCTTTTTTATTAGATTATCCCACATTTATCATCGCCAGTAATTAATAAACAAAATCTATATTTATAATCATTATGTATATCCCTTTGTTCGCTAACCTTTTAACATTATGTATACAACACATATTAATTTAAAATATGTCATGTTTTCGCTTTTCATATAAAGCAGAAAAAATCGAAACTTAAGTTCGATTACTATTGAAGTTTTTTAACGTGTTAGGCTTTAAATAAAAATATAACCGACTTACAGTTATTATCTATCTATATATAATAAATATTTGTTTTTGTTTATTATCTATGTACGTCTACGTTTCGTCTTTTTTAATCAGGACTCATCAGCATAGAGATATATCTATTCACTACTTGTCGCGTGATTCGAAACCCGGGCTACAAGTATTTTACAACACAAATCCCGACATCTAGAACCATACGGCCAACGCTGGATAGCTAGATAAACAGTGATAATTTTAACGCTTACTTCGACGGCATGACGTCATAATAGCATTCAACTTAATGAACGGAACGACATCATGCTGTGTTAATACTACACTTACAGTGCTAGGGGCTACAAATAATAAATATTCGGTTTTGTTTATAAGATATTGTCTACGTTTCGTCCTTTTTAATCGGGGCTCATCAGCATAGAGATATGACTATTCACTACTGGTTGCGTGATTCGAAACCCCGGGTTACGAGTATTTTACAACTCAAATCCCGACACTTAGAACAATTCGGCCACTACTGGATAGCTAAATAAACAGTGATAATTTTAACACTTATTTTGGCGGCTTGACGTTTATGTTCATATCTATTTATCTATTTATTTATTTATTTTTATTAGTCCGTTCAAATCTATATTTCATTATGAAGATATGCAAGTCGATGATTAATATTTGCTGTTAACACAAAAAAAGTTTTCTATTTGATCTAAGTTTGACCGTATATATGTATGTGCATATGTATATGCATATGTAAATGTATATGTATATATATATGTTAAAAAATGTATGTGTGTATATCTGTCTGAAATTATCTCACATCTATCTATTTTCTAAGTCAGTTGCTATCTATCTATCTATCTATCTATCTATCTATCTATCTCTATCCCTATCTATCTATCTATCTATCTCTGTCCCTATCTATCTATCTAATTATCTATCTATCTATCTATCTATCTATCTATCTATCTATCTATCTATCTATCTATCTATCTATCTATCTATCTATCTATCTATCTCTGTCCCTATCTATCTATCTATCTATCTATCTATCTATCTATCTATCTATCTATCTATCTATCTATCTATCTATCTATCTATCTATCTCTGTCCCTATCTATCTATCTATCTATCTATCTATCTATCTATCTATCTATCTATCTATCTATCTCTGTCCCTATCTATCTATCTATCTATCTATCTATCTATCTATCTATCTATCTCTGCCCCTATCTATCTGTCATGTATTTTCTTATTGTCTCTCTCTTCCCCTTTGCAGATCTTATTCTCTCTCTCGTTTCCCCTTTGTATATCTTTATCAATTTCTTTCATATGTTTATGGATATCTCTGCATATTATGGATGAAACAAAAATGGCCATGAACAACAAAACAATAAGATAAAATTACTGTAATCAAAGATGGCAAATATTTTTAAAGACAACAAAAGACAAAACCTGTTTTTAAATAGAAGACGTCTAACATCATAAGTAATATCCATCAATTATCATTTGCCCTAGAAACACGTCACGAAGAACACGACACCTGCCAGTCATTGAAACCGTCTCGAGAATAAGGCCGCCAATCAACATCTATTAATTAAAAAAAAAGAGAAAAATCATTCATTTTAGAACTGTTACGTCAGAGAATCGATGCAAACAACTTCCTGTCGCCATTTTTAATTATCGAAGCTCAAATACAAAGACGAAAAGTTTTGAACAATTAAAACTATTTCAGGATAATTAATTGGGGGAAAAAGGAAGATGTTTTGGGCGAACCTTTAAAAGAAAAAAAAGTTTGTCGATATTAATGAAATTGTGTAACAATTTCTCATTTGTCTGTGTGGGTATTTCTCGCGTCAACGTAACTTTGATAAGTACACATTGGATTATTACATTTATTATCATTTATATTAATTGCAAAATTAAATCAACCAGAATGCATTTCGGTTTCTTGGTTAAACGAGTCATCTGTTTTAATATTTTAATAATAGCGAAACTCAAAAAAATGAGTTATTTTGTGACGCCTTGAAATTTTAAAGATATTCGGAAAAATTTAAACCGTCAAACAGAAAGTAATTTCTGACTGGCTACATTCTAAGATAAGATATACAAATGTTTTAAGTTTTGGAAACTATTTACAGGTATCCATTTATATATACTACATTACCCCTCGAAAGGAGGGGGTAATGCTGGGGTGGATGGTCTTATGACAACATAATATGTACTACACCACGCCGTTACCTCAAAAGGAGGAGATAATTCATGGAAAAATGATATCATTATGAATAAACATATACTACGCTACCCCCAAATAAGGAGGTAATGCTTAGGAAGATAGTCTCATGAT
>OY744522.1:185919157-185921657 GCA_963556195.1 Sepiola atlantica
ATATACATATATATATACATATACATATATATACATATATATACATATACATATATATATACATATATATACATATATGTACATATATATACATATATATATACATATATGTACATATATATATACATATATATATACATATATATATATACATATATATATACATATATATACATATATATATATATATATATATATATATATATATATATATATATACATGTGTATGTTTATTTCTTCTTCATCTTTTGATGTTTTTTTTTTGTATTCTAATTTCAAGCTGGCATGATGTTATACTTTGTTCCCGTTGCCTTAATTCTATGCCTCATTGCTGCCTCTCCTCTCGTGAGACTCTCACCGCAATCATCTTTTAATCGATGTTCGTTTCTTTTTAATATTTCAAAGATTCGTTTCATCTTCCTGCCAGTGCTAGACGAAAGAAGGCGACATAGCCTCACACATACACACTTGTATTAACCCGTTTATGGACAGAAAGACCATTCCTAAGAGATTTAACTCGTTTAAAGACTTTCTGACCTTAGATTTATGATCTTAGTATCTGTTCTTTCCTTTCGTCGGAAGAAGAGAGATCCTTCTCGACTGAGGCAATCTTTATTTTTTGCTTAAATTGATAGTACCTCTTTTGAGAAAGTCGATTTTACCCACGTTAAAAAGCGACATTGTGTATAACTTTGCACTCGTGGGAGCCAAGAAAATACGAACAGTAAGAGTTGTCAAATTGTTATGAGCGATATTGTTGTTTATTACGTATGTACGTGAATATATATACAGCATAATCACGCTGAAATACAGTATAATCACATTGACACATCGGTTCTCGTTAGACCACCAAAATTAAGCGACGTTGAGCCTGGCCAGTACTAAATGGGTGACCATTTGGGAATACCAGGTGATGTATGTGGCGCAGAAAGGACATGGGCTATACCAGGTTCTACCATGTCCACTGAAAAGTTATGACAAATAAAATATCTGCTTATCTCCCCGACAACGTCCCTTGACGTATTGAATATATATATATATATATATATATATATATAAACACACACACACACTAAAACTTTCTTTCTCGCCCAGAGAGGAAAACATCATTGCTTTGTAAAATCATCCATTAAAACAATGGGGAGAATAACCGTGTACTCATGCTGAATAGATGACGTCATCGTTTTGTAATGTCATCCATTAAAACGGAGGTAGAGATAACTGTGCAAAGTGGATGACATGACTAAATGATGACGTCATTCATTAAAACAGAGACATGGTTCATAACCATGTACAGTGGGTGACGTCACAAGTGTATAACATCATCTATTAAACCAGAAAGAACGGAGGAAAAGAGATCATTAACGACGTTCTTTCTTGGCCTTTTGGCCAAGATCAAAGTGTAATATCTGTTTCGATAGATACTACACCCCATAGACTGGTATTGTCTTGGCCTTCGGGGCTTGACTTACGCCTGTCTATGGGTCTGTCCTGGTCAGTTCTAAAAGATCCACCCTCCCAGGCTTTGCCTCCCTTGTTTGGGGAGGAGTAAGTTTAATGCTTACTGCCTGAGGCGCCCCTAACGAGGAATGCTGACGGGGCTGCCCAGGCAATTTTTAAAAGTCCCTAAGTACTCTTCTACTAGAGTGCTGACTTCTCAACTCCCACTTTCCGACCTTGTGTCACATTCTGCTCCGTGGGAAGTAGATAAATAGGCATTAACGACGTTTTATGTAGACGACCCGTGACCGTTTGTAGGGTTTAGTTGTCGTTTGTCCATTGCTGCGTTGGTTGTTATTTTAGTTTCTGATTTGTGACTTACACAACACTTTCTTTATAAATAAACATAGACCACGATAACAAAGTGCAATTGACAATTAGTTAGAGTCTAAGCTGTTGTGAGTGTGTGCGTGCGTATGCTACTACAAGCGAATTAGGCTAATCGTGTGCCTGGCTTAACGTTAATTCGTTCGTCTGTCCATCTCTCGCTCTGATTTTTAAAGACTGGTGGGAGCCATCCGAAAATTAAAAATTTCTCAAAAAAGCAAAGATATAAAATTGAATTTTATTTGTCGAAATTTTAAAATAAATGATTTTATTCATTTAAAAACGAAATAACACGTGATTTGGTTTTCAAATTTCTTTAATATTAATACAAAAATAATGTTTTCTAAGATGTGACCAACTCTTTTCATAAAAGAACGCCAACCACGCCAAATACACAACGACACTCGACTTTAATTTTAAAACTTTCGTAAAACTTTCGTATATTTTGCTGTCTCCACGAGAGAGCCACCTATCCTGGGGTTAATACCAGTAGAATGAAGAAGAAAAAAAGGAAAGTCTTGCTTTGAAAATGGCATGTTATTCGTCGAATATTTCAGCTTTAAAATAAATTATTTTATTCATTAAAAAATAAAAACTATATTATTTGGTCTTCAAATTTCTTTAAAAATATATAATTGTGTTTCTAAAAATATCCAACAATGAGCCATGCAGA
>OY744522.1:185926657-185949157 GCA_963556195.1 Sepiola atlantica
TCGTGTATTTCGGTGATCTGACCGGAAGCCCGTGTGTCAATGTGATTTAATCATAATCTAAGCCGATTGGTCAGTACTACTTATGACGTAGTTTACTACTTACGAAAAAAGTCACGCATTATGATATCAAATCAAATGAAATTTATAGCAAAGTTCAACACGCCACGTAAAAGGGCAGTTAGAAGACTTGTACGTTAATATACCGTTTTAATGTTTGTACAAGGCGACTTTAAATCTGGATATGGTAGGCATCGTCACCACCTCTAGTAGGCTGTTCTACGGAGCCAAAAACCTGGCAGAGAATGCAGACTTCTCTTCTAATGAGACAAAATGGTACATCTGTTGCTGGGTCCCGTCGTAACCATTACTTGGCGCTGATGACGTTTTACGCCAGAATCGCACCCCTACGCATCCCTACGCATCCTCCGCTGCGCAAATGAAGGGTAATTTCTTCAAATATCAGCGGCCATGATTCATAAAGCACTGCCGTGATCTATTTGGTTGTCTACAGGTTGCACAGAGCTTCGGACAGCCTGTTCCACGATTCAGCGACCCGAACCGAAAAAGATGCATTCTGATGATTTAGCCGAAATCGTCTCAGCTTCACTGAGTTTCCAGAAGCCCTCTATGGGGAGCTGGTGTGAAAAATAGGTTACGATACATCTTGAAGCTGCCGAGAATGTTGTTAAAGGCAATGATGAGGTCGGCACGTAGTCGTCTGCGCCCCAGCGAATACATATTTATGGCTTCCATGCGGAGTCCATAGACCATCCGCATCACAAGCTTGTGCAGTCGCTCCTGGTGCTGGATATCTCCAACGAAATAGGGGATTGAGGTTTGGATGCGATACACCAGAATGGGTCGCACCAGTGATATGTATAACGGTAGGAAGATGTCGCGTGTCGCAGTGTCAAAGGAGCGGTAGATGGGAAAGAGTACGCGGAGAGCCCTATTTGCCTCGTCATGGGAAATGCTATGACCTTTACAATTACCTGTTTTTTCTTAATAAGTAACTGCGGTAGTACTTTGCTGTCTAAGTAGTTTCGGAGTACTTGCTTATAATACATCCGGTGGTTATGCCCAATTTAGAGGCGTTTGTGTGTATTACTCTAGTTTTTGTTTGCTCACTGGTGTTGTAGTACAAATGTATTTCGAAACACGTAGATACATCAACCAATACTGCATTTGCATAGTTTTTTTTAAACACTTTTTATTACACTAAACAAGGCATATTTCCACCGTAAAGTAATGAGCTACTGTAATTAGGGTCTAGATTCAAAGGGTCATCCTATTTCAACACCTTGTAGATAGTTATGAAGAGTTACAGACCAACGAAAAATGCTATTTCAAACTTAAGCGCTACAGATCGACGAAAATTCTATTTGAAACATTAAGCTGTACTAACCGACGAAAATGCTATTTCAAACTTTAGTGTTACAGACCGACGAAAATGCTCTTTTTCTTTATTTGTTCACCCTAAACAAGGCATATTGCCACTGAGACGTAAATAGCAACTCTGATTAGGGGGAACATTTGTAGGGGACATTTTAAATGGGGAATTTGTTCAGCAAGATGTTTGTTCACATTACATTTAAATTTCTGCATGTCGTTACAGTCAGGAAAACAAGAAGCAGGGAGAGGATTCCAAAGAGAGGATTCGATGGAAGAAACTATTAGAATATAAAGTTTTCCGGCATCTGGAGACCTCAACAGTGAAGGGGTGGAATTTTGCTGCTTGTCGAGTTGTTGAACATACAGCATTAAGGGTAAGTGAACTGGTTCTGGGGAAAAAGTCGCACCCTCCTCGACACCTTGATGTAGTAGCCAATAAAAAGGGAGCCAATATGTGACAGTGGATGAAAAATGGATATACCAATTCACTCTGAAGTCAAATAGACAATTAGCCGAGTAGACAGCAGCTGGGGAAAGCCGGTCAAAGCGACCAAGGTTGCAAACATCAGCAGGCAAGGTTTTGGCCCTCATATTTTTGGATGCTCAAAGTATTTTTTCATCGATTACATTGAGAAAGGAAGAACAATCAATAGCCAATATTATATAGCATTATCGATGCCTTTGAAGGTAGAAATCGTTAAAAACGGCCACAAATGAAAAAAGAAGTACTCTTTCACCAAGACAATGCACAGTGTCACAAGTTGATTGCACTTCGAATTACTTCCTTACCCACCATATTCTCCAGATCTCGCCCCTCAGCAACTACTAGCTTTTTATAGACCTCAAAATAATGCTCATGGGAAAGAGATTTGGCCTTAATGAAATAGTGATATAAAAAGCTGAGGTATTTTTTGAGGCCAAAGACAAATCAATCTACAAAATAGGCATCGGATCTTTAGAGAAGCGTTGGGATCAGTGATAACCCTCGAAGGAGACTATGTTGATGAATAAAGTCGAATTTTGCCTAAAAGTTGTTTTATTAGTTAGGCCCGGGACTTATTGAGTGACGTGTTATGTGTATATACTAAGATACAGGCATATAATCACATAAGTGTGTACTTAAACTAAAAATGCGTAGATATGCAGATAGGCAGACAAGCATATACCTTCTTACACACTAGCACACTATACGTTTTTTCATACCAAACTATATGTATACGCATATACACATAAGTACTAACCCTCACACACACGCATACAAAATCATGCACAATTGATTACATGCGTGCGTATGCCTCCATCCGTATATGTGTTGTATTATCCATGCACATATTAATTTATTTATTGTCATTATTTTTGCTATCATGTCACTACATACCCCCACATAGAAGGTAATCCCTAGGAGGATCGTATCATGACCACAGATGCCCCTCTCAAAACGGAGGAAGTAATGCCTGGAGGATAGGGTATAATGACAGCTGAACATATAGTACACTGCCACCAAATGAAGAGGTAATGCCTGGGCGACTGATATCATAAAGAACAGAACATATACTACACTCTACCAAAGAAGGAGGATGAGGTAATGCATGTGAGGATCATCTCATGAAAATAGAAAATATACTACACTACCCCCACACTAAAAACAAAGTTAAAGCTAATGCATGGGAGAACTATACTAACTACAATAGAACAAATACTACCTCTTGATGAATTGAGCATTGTAATAAAGTACATTTGTCTGAAATAGTATATATATATATATATATATATATATATATATATATATATATATATATATATGGAAAATGAAAAAAGAAAAACCAAAAAGGATGTTTTTTTATATATTCATCAACGTTTCGTCTTTATTTGTAAGACTTCTTCAGGGTGATAATATTGAGAAAAATGTCATGCAAGTACGTGAAAATATTGGGTTGACATGATGGGTTGATGGGAAGAAGTAATAGCCACTGCTGAGAACAGTAGGACCGAGGTCCGGGCTTAGTGAAGTGAGTAGCATGGAATGAAATAAATGTGGATGGTTCTGAGTGAGAAAGTGGAGGGGTGGGGTGGGGGGTGAGCGGGAATAATGTGGATTGCTGTGAGTTAAGAAGTTGAGAGGTGGGGAAAGGGGAAGGGGGCTCTGTGATTTTGGTGAGTGGGTAATGTCATGGTTTTAGAAAAGATTTGAAAAAATGAGGTGGTTTGAGAGTAGGAGGGATAGGTGGGTAAGAGTGTGAGAGAAGTGGGGGAATGGGTGAGGGGGGGGAGATTATATATATATCCTCAACTGAAATAGTATAGTAAAGTGAATTGGGCATTAAAAATGACACAATACTACAATAATAGAACAGTATAGTATAGTTTCGGCTTAAGACAGACATATACCAAGTTTCTATTATAAATAGATTATTATAGTTTATCAGTTACTAAACATTACTATTTCATTATTTGATGCATTTTAATCGGGTTGTACATATATTCGTTCGCTTTATTCGAACGTTAAACAAATGCTATTTCTATTTTACTTATATATTTGAGTGAAAAATTGTACTTGTATCTGCAAATGATCGATCGTTCGGATCTATTATTTAGAACGTCGTGTCTTTCGCGAAATGTTAAAATTGCTTGCTTTTCATAGAGACACAGGAGGCATGAATCATTTAATATTCCATTTTATGACTGGTGTCTGGTTTTGGGTTTTAAGATTACAGAAGGTATTCGATAAAATGTGCAGATACAAATTCTATTGTGAGTGAAGGAGTTGAGGTGTTTAAAGGCCGTGAGTGTACTTATGCAATTTTTTGTTATGTAACGTTGCTAAATGCTACTGCATTTAGCTTTGCAGTCTGTATTGTTCGATAGATACTTTTTTTTAATCTAAAATTCAATTATCAGGATTACATGGTCTTGTGATGCTGTTAGATTATTACAATTATGTTTATTTATCATTTTTGTTGTTTTTTTAATAGTTTTTTCAAGGCTGACACATGCAAGTAACTGATCTCAGGTATATTTATATTTAATACTTTTTAGAGTGGATCATTCAGTGGAACATTTTAAGAACCTTTTCTTGTTTTTAGGTTACACATATTCATGGCTTTACGAATCCTTCTAAAAAACGAGTGTGCTCCCTTTTGCTGGGGTGAAGGAGAAGAGGAGATTTTTTTTAATATCAAGCCGTAGTGGGGCGTGGAAAACATATTTGGAACTAAAGATTTTGGTTTAAGCGTACTTCGCTCCGAAACTATTTAATTAAAAAAATATAACAATAAAAAAGAAAAGACGACAAAGTTTTAATTTTTTATAACTATAGTAAATGTATGTGAGAAAGAGAGAGAGAGAGAGAGAGAGAGAGAGCAAACATGATAAAGAGCGAGTAAGAAAGAGCGCGGAAAAGGGAGAAATACATACAGATGTTTTTTTATATAGACTCAAGCATAACTTGTCACCTAGGTGTTATATTTCAAAATAGGCTATTTCGGAAAACAGTCTGAAAAAGTCCCTTTAAAAGCATCAGTCATTCAGTAGAAAGCACTTGAAGCCATTTTCTTAAAGATTTGAACATTTTCGTAATTATGACAAATACTTTATTGCTAAATAGATTAAATATACCTAATGTTCTTTTTTAATTAATTACCATTTTTTTTCTGTACAGAATTTAACCATTATTATTATTTACTCACTAGGAGTTATCACACTGGTCATCGTCAGTGATCGCCCACTGCCAACAACCTGTGGTATTCCTTGGAGTCTGAGTGACAACAAGTCTCTTCAGACTTCCAGTATGCTCCACCTCTTTTCGTTCATCACCGCTGATGACCTTGCGGTATCGCAACAGCCACCTACCACCGATTTCCCGCTGATAAGGGCCATTGGTCCCCTCTGGGGCCTGAGTGGCAACAAGCCTCACCAAGGTCCCAGAGCCATCCGCGCTCTCCCAGTGGAGGTCTGGTTTGCGCTTTCTCTCCTCGACCCTCTGTCCATAATTTTCGTGGTGTCAGCCTATGCTTGCGCCTCTCTCGTGCGGTTATTATTATTATTATTATTATTATTATTATTTACTCACTAGGAGTTATCACACTGGTCATCGTCAGTGATCGCCCACTGCCAACAACCTGTGGTATTCCCTGGAGTCTGAGTGACAACAAGTCTCCTCAGACTTCCAGTATGCTCCACCTCTTTTCGTTCATCACCGCTGATGACCTTGCGGTATCGCAACAGCCACCTACCAACGATTTCCCGCTGGTAAGGGCCATTGGTCCCCTCTGGGGCCCGAGTGGCAACAAGCCTCCCCAAGGTCCCAGAGCTGTCCGCGCTCTTCCAGTGGAGGTCTGGTTTGCGCTTTCCCTCTTCGACCCTCTGTCCATAATTTTCGTGGCGTCAGCCTATGCTTGCGCCTCTCTCGTGCGGTTGTATTTTCCCCGGTTCTGTTGTTTTGTGCTTCCATGTGTTTGTTCTCCATTCGTTGCTTATGTGGGTTGGTTTCCGCATTCGAGGACATTTCTCAGGATTGTAGCTGTTTTGATCATTACTGTCCTTTGTATGGTCTCAGTTATCCCTTTGATTCCTATTTCTCCTAGTCTTTTCTCCATGTTTTTGGGGACTGTTCCTAGTGCTCCTATGATTATTGGTGTTATACTGACTTTCTTCATGTTCCATATTCCTTTCAATTCTCTGGCAAGTTCAGTATATTTGCTTCTTTTTTCCGTCTCTTTGGTCTTCACTCTGTGGTCTGCTGGAACGGCAAAGTCTACGATTTTGCAGGTTTTTTCTTTCTTGTTGATTATTATCATATCCGGTCTCCTTGCTGTTATGGGTTTGTCTGTTTGTACGTTCATATCCCATATGAGTTTGTGTTTTTCGTTTTCTAGTACAGTTTCTGGTTTGTGTTTGTACCGTTTTTTTGCATATTCGAAATTCAGTTGTTTGCACATTTCCCGGTGTACTTCTTTCCCCATGCTATCATGTCTGTTCTTGTATTCCTTTTGTGCTAGCTTGCTGCATTCACTTATTATATGATTTATCGTTTCGTCTCTTTGTCCACACAGTCGGCATTTGCTGTTTTCCTGGGTTTTATCTATCTTTGCTTTAATAAAGTTTGTCCTAATCGCGTTGTTCTGTGCGGCCGTCAGCAGAGATTCCGTTTCTCTGTTCAGGTGTCCTTTTCTTAGCCATGCCCAGCTGTTTTCATTGGCTTCATCGCTTGTGAGTCTTATGAAGCGTCCATGTAGTTGTTTTTCTTCCCACTTTTCCTTTCTTGTCTTTTTGTTTCTGGGTTCAGTACTTCCGGGGTTGTTTGTTGGGCTGGTGTCTCTTGCTGTGGTGATCAGTCTTTCCGTGTTCTGGGTTACATATTTCTCCAGCTCTTTTTTGGTGTCTTCCACACAGTCTTCTATACTTACCAGTCCTCTACCTCCTTCATTTCTTTTCACGTAGAGTCTGTCCGTGTCGTCTTTTGGGTGCAAAGCATTGTGCATAGTCATTAGTTTTCTTGTTCTTTGGTCAAGGTGCCTGAGTTCTTCTTTGGTCCAGCCTATGAATGGTCCAGAGTATCTTATTAGTGATACAGCCCATGTGTTTATCCCTTTTACTAGGTTTCTGCTATATAGTTTAGTTTCTAAGAGTTTCCTTGTTCTTCGTAGATATTCTTTTCCAATCTTCTCTTTCATTTCTGTATATTTGATTGTGTCTGCTTCCAGAACTCCCAGGTATTTGTAGCTATCATGTTCTCCTAGCGCCCTCATCTCCTCTTGGTTGGGGAGTTCTATACCTTCTGTCGTCTCCAGTTTTCCTTTTTTGATCTCTAGCAGTGCACATTTTTCTATTCCAAACTCCATTTGGATATCCTGGCTGAATATCCTGGTTGTGTTTATCAGCTTTTCCAGTTCTTTTTTGTTTTTTGCAAACAGTTTAAGGTCATCCATGTACATCAGGTGGTTTATTCTTTGTTCTGTATCCGTAAACCTGTATCCGGCATCACACTTTCTGAGTATGTAGTTGAGTGGCATCATGGCTATTATAAACAGTAGTGGTGATAGAGAGTCTCCTTGAAAAATGCCTCTCTGTATTTTTATCTCAGACAGGTATTGTCCTCCGGCTGTCAGTTTTAGTCTCCATGTTTCCATTGCTTTCTGGATGAGATTAATAATCCTTTCTGGTATCTTGTATATCTTTAAGCATTCACTTATCCATGTTTGGGGGATTCTGTCGTAGGCTTTCTTGTAGTCAATCCATGCCATGGTTATGTTCTTTTGTCTTCTCTTCACCTCCTTCAGGGTCTTTTGATCAATGTATAGTAGATCATGTGCCCCTCTTTGTCCTTTCCGGCATCCTTTTTGTTCCTCGGGGAGCAGTCCACGATTGTCCAGGGATTGGTAGATTTGTTCTCTCAGTTGTGCTGTGAGAATTTTCCACATTATTGGTAGACATGTTATCGGTCTGTAGTTGCCGGGGGTCGTTCCCTTTTTGGGGTCTTTTTGTATTAGTGTTGTTCTTCCTTCCGTCATCCATTCTGGTACGTCTGTTTTATAGAGACATCCGCTCAGTTTCTGCGCTATTCTTTCATGCAGGGTCGTGAATTTTTTAAACCAGTATGCATGTATTCCATCGTGGCCTGGTGCTCTCCAGTTTGCCATTTTTTTTAGGGTTTTCTTGATCGTTTCTTTGTTGATTTCTGTTTCGGTTCCTTCTTCGATTTCCTGCAGTTCATCTCTCATGTTTTTCAACCATTGGGCATTCTTGTTGTGTTTTTTTGGTTCTTCCAATATCTTGCTCCAGAATTGTTTTGTTTCTGTTGGGTTCGGTAACTCTGTTGTTGTTTTTTCTCCATTTACGTTTTTGTAGAACTGGCTTTCATTGTTTTCAAAGGTCCTGTTCTGTTTGCTCTGTTCTGATTTGTACCTGTATCGTCTCAGTCTTCCTTCTATTGCTGCTATCCTTTGTTTTATTTCTTCATGTTTCTCATTTAGTTTTTCCTTGCGTTTCTGATTTTTGCTTCTTAATCGTTTCATGTCCTCCTTCCTTCTGTTCACGGTTTTAGCTTCTTTCCGAAGTTTGGTGATCTGGGTTTCCAGTCTGATTTCCCATCCAGGTTTTGTCGGTCCTCTCTTTTGTCCATTCTCTTCGTTTCTTAGTTTCATACTTACCGATTTTGCCCCAGCATATATCAGGTTGTTTAGGTCTGTAATAGTTTCTGTTGGGATGTGTGCGAGGAGTCTGTTTACTCTTTCTGTTTCTGCTTGTAACTTCTTCGCTACTTCATTCCTGAGAGATGGGAGTTTTGTTTTGTTTTCTAACATGTATCGTCTAATGTTCTCCACTTCATTTGCTTCTTTTTCGTTGAGTTCTATCTCAGCAGGTTCTGTGGTTCCGCAGTCTTCTATCTCCACTGGTTCTGTGATTCCGTAGTCTTCAATCTCTTCAGTTTCAGTGTGTATGTTTTGCTCGTCCTCTTTCTGTGGTCTCTCCTTTGGTGGTGTTTCTTGCTCCGTTTCGCCATTAGCCTTCTGTCTGATTTCCGTCAGTTCCATCTCCGAGAACCATCCTCGCTTGAGGATCTGTCTTGCTTGATGATGATATTATTATTATTATTATTATTATTATTATTATTATTATTATTATTAGTATTAGTATTAGTATTAGTATTAGTATTATTATTAGTATTAGTATTAGTATTAGTATTAGTATTAGTATTATTATTATTATTATTATTATTATTATTATTATTATTAGTATTATTATTATTATTATTATTATTATTATTATTATTATTATTATTTATTTATTTATTTATTTATTTATTTATTTATTTATTTTATTTATTTATTTTTTTAAAATTTTTATTTTTTATTTTTATTGATTTTTTTTTTTGTATTGACGAGGTCCATTGAAAGTGTTTTTATTAAAGTTTAATGTCAAAACGAGAATAGTGTGGTCGGTTGTGGTGGGATATGCTGGTGTGTAAGCTATAACTAATTTTTGTTAAACAAACGGTTTGAAGAATAGAAAATTTATGCGTATTTGCCAATTGTTTTTGAAGAAGATGTAATTGTGCAACTCTTTTTTGGTGAGTTCTTCCATTGTTAATGTGTTGTTTTGTCTAAAGTTGTCTGTGGGGAGCAGGTGCGTGACTTAACGTCAACAGAGTACACATTGACCGATGAAAACGGTTACTTAAAGTGTCATTCAAGAATATTCTCTTCATAAATAAAAGGATATCGGTTTCTGGCGGGGAAAATAAAGATGGAACGGAAGGACAGAAGACAGGAAGGCAGGAAATAAAGGATAATCGATCGGGTCGAAAAACAAAAAAGAAATGCTTTACAAAAGTACATGAAAGAAAATGCCAACATCTCAACAATGATAAAAAGTACGAAATTGGAAATAAAATACGAAAAAGAAATAACAAAAAGAAGAAAATAAACGATGAAAAATAGGAAATATGGTAAACCACTAAAGAAGCATTAAATAAATAAGTATTAAATAAATAAGTATTAAATAAATAAGTATTAAATAAATAAGTATTAAATAGATAAGTATTAAATAAATAAGTATTAAATAAATTAGTATTAAATAAATTAGTATTAAATAAATAAGTATTAAATAGATAAGTATTAAATAAATAAGTATTAAATAAATAAGTATTAAATAAATAAGTCTTAAATAAATAAGTATTAAATAAATAAGTATTAAATAAAAAAGTTTTAAATAAATAAGTATTAAATAAATAAGTATTAAATAGATAAGTATTAAATAAATAAGTATTAAATAAATTAGTATTAAATAAATTAGTATTAAATAAATAAGTATTAAATAAATAAGTATTAAATAAATAAGTATAAAATAAATAAGTATTAAATAGATAAGTATTAAATAAATAAGTATTAAATAAAAAGTATTAAATAAATAAGTATTAAATAAATAAGTATTAAATAAATAAGTATTAAATAAATAAGTATTAAATAAATAAGTATTAAATAAATAAGTATTAAATAAATGGATTATGCTCTGATGATCTTGCTGCTCTGGTACACCCACGACGTAAATTAATTAGACCAACCCGACAATCTGCCAAATCCCATCTATTCACTGGGGACGTCCCCGGATGCCGAAGAGCTTTCTACTCCAAACGCTTCTTTCCTCGTGCTGCTGGACTATGGAACTCTCTCTCTGCTCCATGTTTTCTTGACGGTACTGACATGCAGAAATTTAAAACTAATGTAACCAGACATCTCGCTGCGCAGCTCTCAATTTTAGTTGACCCTCTCAAAGTTTACCTCATTTTCTCAGTAGCCCCTTACGTCTACAGTGGCGGTCTGCCTTGTTTGGGGTGAACTATGTAAAAAAATACTATTAAATAAATAAGCATTAAATAAATAAGGTTAAATAATAAATAAGGATAAATATTAGATAAATTAGTATCAAATGTATAAGGTGAAGTATTAAAGGAATAAGTATTAAATAAATAAGCCTAAATTATGAATAAGATTAAATATTGAATAAATAAGAATTATATAAATAACGCTGAATATTAAATAAAGAAGAATTAAATAAATAAGGCGAGGTATTAAAGGAATAAGTATTAAATAAATAAGGTGAAGTATTAAAGGAATAAGTATTAAATAAATAAGGCTAAATTATGAATAAGATTAAATATTGAATAAATAAGAATTATATAAATAACGCTGAATATTAAATAAAGAAGAATTACATAAATAAGGCGAGGTATTAAAGGAATAAGTATTAAATAAATAAGGTGAAGTATTAAACGAATAAGTATTAAATAAATAAGGCTAAATTATGAATAAGATTAAATATTGAATAAATAAGAATTATATAAATAACGCTGAATATTAAATAAAGAAGAATTACATAAATAAGGCGAGGTATTAAAGGAATAAGTATTAAATAAATAAGGTGAAGTATTAAACGAATAAGTATTAAATAAATAAGGCTAAATTATGAATAAGATTAAATATTGAATAAATAAGAATTATATAAATAACGCTGAATATTAAATAAAGAAGCATTACACAAATAAGGCGAGGTATTACATAAATACTTATTAAATCAATTAGGCGAAGTATTGAATAAATAATTATTAACTAAATAAAATAAGGCTAAATATTAAATAAATAAAGTATTTAAAATAATTATTAAATAAATAAGCATTAAATAAATAACGCTAAATAATTAATTAGGCTAAATATTAAATAAATTAGTATTAAAAATAAAGTGAAGTATTAAAGGAATAAGTATTAAATAAATAAGTATTAAATAAATAAATATAAAATAAATAAGGCGAAGTATTAAATAAATACTTGTTAAATAAATAAGGCGAAGTATTGAATGTATAAGTATTAACTAAACAAAATAAGGCTAAATATTAAATAAATAAGTATTAAATAAATAAGGATAAATAATAAATAAGGATGAATATTAAATAAAAAGTATCAAATAAATAAGGTAAAGTATTAAAGGAATAAGTATTAAATAAATAAGTATTAAATAAAAAAAAGCTAAAAATTGAATAAATATATATCAAATAAATCATGCAAAGTATTCAATAAATACTTATTAAATAAATAACGCTGAATATTAAATAAATAAGTATTGACTAAATAAATAAGGCTAAATATTAAATAAATTAGTATTAAATAAATTAGTATTTAATAAATAAGAATCAAATGCACAAGGCTAAATAAATAATAAAGCTAAATATTTAATAAATAAGTATTAAACAAATAAGGCGAAATATTAAATAAATACTTATTAAATAAATAACGCTGAATATTAAATAAATAAGTATTAACTAAATAAAATAAGGCTAAATATTAAATAAGTTAGTATTAAATAAGTATTAAATAAATTAGTATCTAATAAATAAGTATTAAATAAATAAGAATTAAATGCATGAGGCTAAATAATAAATAAGGCTAAATATTAAATAAATAAGGATTAAAATAAAATATGCTGAATATTAAATAAATAAGTATTAAATAAATGAGGCGAAGTATTAAATAAATACGCTTTAAATAAATAAGTCGAATTATTGAATGAGTGAATAAATAATTATTAAATAAATAAGGCGAATTTCATTGTTATTATTTATTTTTCATGCTTCTTTGGGCATCTTTTTAACTACGGAGCCCACCCCACTAAATAACAATGTCACCAAGAGAACCGTTAATAAAATTCACAATTTGGTGCAAATAAACTTCTGTTAATGTTTTACTTGCTGACCAAGTTCTAGTCTAACAGTCTTTGTTTTATCGCCATTTAATGATATACTCCAAGTGTTCACCAATGTATTGCAAGCACACATGGATGCGACTGATTTGATCTGTCAGTGCCCTTTTCAGTTCAGGAATAAAGTAAAGAGGTGACGGTGTTAAAGTGGACAACGGCGTGGGCTGACGACTTGGGTGTGTCAAGTTCGAACCCAGTCAATTCCATAATGCTACTTTCACTTTGGGATGTTGGCAACCATTACGTGGTTCTTCCTGTAAAGATGCCGACAACAGAATCAAACCGGTCAACAAAGTTGAAGCATTTTGATTCATACGAATTTACTATATATCTAGTCGTGATGGTGTTACGGGTCCTCCTGACTTTCTCAAACTATCTCGCTCTATCGTCCATCACACATAATAGGTCTTCATAGATGCATTGTGAGTCTTCTGTTGGTTGTTTGATGTAGGTTCTTGGTGGCTTACCCACATCCCTTTTTTTGGCATCCACAAAAGAACATCGCTGATGATTTTACCCTTAACCCTCCAGCAAATCTGGTTCTTCTCTCTCTGATCATGAGATTCTGATTGATACGAATTTAATTACTTAACTCGTTCAGGAATAATCTTTGTATTGTTTTGATAGACATTATCGATGAGATAACAAACATTTCTTTCCTTCAACAACTGCAAGAAACCTCTTCAACCACCGATTGCCATGCCAATTAACAAACCTACTTGAGAGTCCAACGTTCAAACTCCTCGGCTTAACATTCACAGGCAACGTGAATTCGAACATCGTTCTTTTTTTTCAGAAATGAAAATTTCACCCTGGACGATGAAGAAAGACCAGGATGTCAATATATGATAGATGCGTTAAACACTAAATACCAGGATGTCAAGATATGATAGATGCGCAAACGTTAAACACTAAGTAAACATTAAGAAACATTAAGTAAAATTAAGAATAAAAAGGAGGATTTGCATTTGCGGTTCAAACCTCTACTTTCATGTGAGGTCAGGGAACGCGTGTAGACAAGGACAGTTGAAAAAAGCGTTGTTAAAATTCCCAGTTTTAAATAAAAGTTCATTAGACTAGCTGATGTTCTATATATATATATATATATATATATATATATATATATATATATATATATATATATATATATATGATGGACTCTCCCGTCGATTTCGACGTAATACTGCCCGCGCGTGAATTTGTAATTGCAAGGGTTGCGCAATCTCCAACAACCGCTCACCTGAGTCGGCATTGCTTGGTTCCAATGGCAAGTAGTAATACAAGACGACTGGAAACAATGCCGAGATAAGCAGAGAGCACATACAGCACCTGGTATTCCCAAATGGTCACCCATTTAGTACTGGCCAGGCTCGACGCCGCTTAACTTCGGTGATCTAACGGGAACCGGTGTGTCAACGTGACATATATATATATATGTATACAATAAAAATGTCTCTACCTCTTCGATAACATTATGTGCATTTTATGTGCATCCATAATTAAAGTTTAAACCTTGTAAACTTTGATTGTTTCAACACCCCTCATCGTTTCTATTTGCTGAATAAATGGGGACGTTGATCTATATTCCATTGATGATGTCTATATGATTTTACATGTAACTCCGTTAATGAGATCTAATATCAATAAAACATATGGTCTCTGAAACGATCGTACACAAACAGTTGTGATGTTGAATTCTTGGAACGCTATTTGATCATGTAATTGTGGTCATATGCATCTATGTAATATATATATATATATATATATATATATATATATATATATATATATATAGATAGATTCCGCCATTATAAATGACTGTAAATTTTCTTTTGTTTGTAACTTTGTTGATACTTGAGCATTTCTTTTATTTGATAAACATTTTGATATAAATTTAATTTCTATTATTATTTTAGATATACATTATTTCCACATGATTGACAAAAGAGAAGCAATTGCGGTTTTGAAGTGATTCTGAGAAACCGATAACTTGACACTTATCGAACGAGAATTCCGAAAGCAATTTCAGTCCAAGCCGCCCACCTATTCAGCGATTATTAGCTTGATTGGTTTATGTTGCACATAATATTGTATAGTTACTTATTGTAGACCCCTTATATATATATATATATATATATATATATATATAATAAATTCCTTTAAATTCGCGCAAAATTCGAGGTAATATCTTAATACTATATTTATTACTACAGCTCAAAATATAATATAATAATTTAATTTGTTTAAAAAAACATTTTAATTCCTAAAATTGTTTCTGCCCATTTTAAAACATGTATTCTCTTGATAAGTAGCTTAATATCGTAGTTTATACAATCTCTGAATTTTTGAATTAAAATAATAATAATAATAATAATAATAATAATAATAATAATAATAATAACACCAGGTCTCGTTGCTTGTATGAGTTTATCTGTTTGTATATCCATATCCCAAAATCCTCTGGGATATGGATATGCAAACAGATAAACTTATACAAGCAAGGAGACCTGATGTTATTATAATAGATAAAAAGGAAAAATCTTGTAAAATCGTAGACTTCACCGTTCCAGCAGACCACAGAGTTAAGATCAAAGACACGGAAAAACGAAGTAAATACACAGAACTAGCCAGAGAACTGAAAGGAATATGGAGCATGAAGAAAGTTAGTATAATACCAATAATCGTAGGAGCACTAGGAACAATCCCAAAAAACCTGGAGAAAAGACTGGGAGAAATTGGAATCAAAGGGACCATCGAAACCATACAAAGGACAGCAATGATCAAAACAGCTGCAATCTTAAGGAACATCCTCGAATGCGGAAACTAACACGCATACGCTACAAAGGCTAACCAGTCACAAGGAATTTACAACAGGGAGAAAACAAAACCACACGAAGAACACCACAACTAGAACCAAGGAACAGAAACTGCAAGAAACAGCACTTCATAATCTCCCCACCCCCAATAAATTACACCTGCCTCAGCTATCACTATACAAAATAGACCGAAGAAACAGAAATTACAAGAAACACTATAAGCTCCTACCTCTCTCCCCACCAATTTTTTTTTAAATTAAAAAGAATTACAAATTATTTTTTTTTTAAATAAGGAAAGAGAAAAGGAAAAAATAAAGGAATTGAAAGGAAAAAATTAAAAAATGAAAGAAAATTAATTAATTTTTTTTTCTTTTAATTAATAAAAAAAAGAATTATTTTATTTATTTATTTTATTTTTTTATTTTCTAAATGGTGTCGGCCTAGGCTGACACCAGACAAAATATTTGTAGAGGGTCGAGGAGGATGAGAAGACCGAGGAGGGAAAGCACAAACCAGACCTCCACTGGAAAAGTGCAGAGAATGCTCGGAACCTTGGGGAGGCTTATTGCCACCCAAATCCCAGAGAAGACAATTTTCCTTACCAGCGAGAAATCAATGGTAAGAGGCTGTTGCGATACCGCATCGTTATCGAAAAGAGTTGAAGAATACTGAAGAAACCTTTTGATACTTCTTAAGTTTGTTATCAAGAAAATGTATTTTTAAAATGGACAGAAACAATTGTATGAATTGAAATGTTTTTTTTAACAAATTCAGAACATTTATCAAATAATTATATTATATATGTGTGTGTGTGGAGAATGAGAAGAGAGAAAATAAAAAAATAATGTGAAATGAAATAATGATGAGACATATGACTAAAAAAAAAGGATTTTGAAAGAAGAAAATAAAAATGAAATTAATAAGAAACAAAAAAACAAAGCAAATAAAGTAAAAAAAACAAAAATCATTGACAACAAAAATAAATCAAACAAGCAAAAAAGAAAAGAAAAATATCCGAAGGAAATAATCGTTGGAAAAATAAACAAAAACAAAAGAACCGCATTTCAAAGAGAAATTTGTAACTTTTAAATAAAAGATTTCAATGTTTTGTTTCCGGAAAAGAAGGAAAACGGAACAAGAGCAGATGCGTCCATTCAAGCTACTAATTGGAAATGCTATTTCAAACTTAAGCATGAAAGACTAACGAAAATGCTTTTTAAATTTAAACATGGGGATCCAACAAAAATGCTATTTCAAACTAAGGCCTGGTTGACTAACGGAAATGCTATTTGAAACAAAAATGTAATAGATGAACATAAATTTTATTAAAAACTTATGCGTGACAGACAAATGAGAATAATTTCATTGCTCAGCGTGACAGACGAAGGAATTTATTTTTTAAAAATAAAACGTGCGACATCAACGAAATGATATTTCAAACTTAACCTCTAAATGCTTTTTCTTTAAAATATGATACATCCCAAGAAAATGTCTATTTAATATAATATTCAACGAAAATATGTCAAACTGAAACTTGCAACGAGCCTGTTGGCAAGTGTGAGTAGGTATAAGTATGATGCTGTATCCCGTTAAATAGATAATCAGTATCTCCGATATCAAACCAATATAAACAAGTCGCGCGTGCGTGGTCCCCCTCTGTATGTGACTCGATGTGGCGAGTGTAATATGCAATAAATTTGGGCAATTTGGGGCATTTTTGACTCCCTTTGACCCCCTGGGGGCGCGAACCAGAATTTTTCTGAGGTCAAGGATGCTCATTTTATATCCAGTACAATTGTCTCTACATTTTGGCCAAATTTCAGAAAAATTAAATGGATGGATTAAACGTTATGCGGAAAAAGGGTCATTTTTTGCCATTTTGGGGGGCTTTTGACACCCTGGGGACGCGAACCAGATTTTTTTCCAAGGACAGCGATACTTCTTTTCTATTAGGAACAATTGCCTCCACATTTTTGCCAAGTTTAAGAGAAATTGAATGGATGGATGAAAAGTTATGGGGGAAAATTGTCATTTTTTGCCATTTCGGGGCCTTTTGACCCTCTGGGGGGCTAACCAGATTTTTTACAAACATCGGAGAATGTCACTTTCTAACCTGACCAAAGTTACAACTTCATGCAAAATTTCAGAGAAATTCAATGGATGGTTGCGGAGAAAAAACCGGACGGACGGACGAACATGCCTCAAAACATAATAAAGCATTTAACAGTTAATTTTTTAAATGGAATACAAAAAGTCAACATATTTTCTCCCGATTTAATTAAAATTTCCCGCTTCCAAAAAAATTGAAGTCACCACGTCACCTGTATTGATTTATTGGTACTCTGATAGAGAACGCACCATGTTTCCGTGACTTCGCGTCGTCAACGTTCGGGCAGGTTTTTGAAGCACCCGAGAATTGACGAGGCGGAAACTGCTAGACGATAAATTAAGACTGGTAGACGATAAATTCAGACGAAGAAAATAAATAAGAACATTATTTTTTCATGTACAGATATAAATCCGTAAATGCTTTTTTTGTTTTAAATATGATACATTTCAACAAAATGCGTATTTAATATAATATTCAACGAAAATGAGTCAAACGGCAACTTTTTTTTCACATTTGCAACAAGCCTGTTGACAAGTGTGAGTAGGTATTAGTATGATGTTGCATCAGTAGGCCCCGCTAAATAGGCAACCAGTATCTTTCTTTTTCAAACCAATATACAAATAAAGCATTTAATGGTTAAGAGTGATAGATGAACATATATGTTATTTCAAACTTAGCGGGACTGACAAACTATAATACTTTAAAAGTTAAGAGTGACAGATCAACGAAAATGCTGTTTCAATGTTAAACGTGTCAGATCAACGAAAAGGCTATAAAAAACTTAAACGGGATAAACAAAAGAAAATGCTATTTAAAACTTATGCGATCTAGCTCGACGAAAATATATTTCAAACTTAAGTCTTACAGCTCGACGAAAATATAATTCAAACTTAAGCCTTACAGATCGACGAAAATATATTTCAAACTTAAGTCTTACAGCTCGACGAAAATATATTTCAAACTTAAGTCTTACAGCTCGACGAAAATATATTTCAAACTTAAGTCTTACAGCTCGACGAAAATATATTTCAAACTTAAGTCTTACAGCTCGACGAAAATATATTTCAAACTTAAGCCTTACAGATCGACGAAAATATAATTCAAACTTAAGTCTTACAGCTCGACGAAAATATAATTCAAACTTAAGCCTAACAGATCGACGAAAATATAATTCAAACTTAAGCCTAACAGATCGACGAAAATATAATTCAAACTTAAGTCTTACAGCTCGACGAAAATATATTTCAAACTTAAGTCTTACAGCTCGACGAAAATATATTTCAAACTTAAGCCTTACAGATCGACGAAAATATAATTCAAACTTAAGCCTTACAGATCGACGAAAATATAATTCAAACTTAAGCCTTACAGATCGACGAAAATGCTATTTCAAACTAAAATGTAGAATACAAGCAAAAATTGTATTTCAACGGAAATACTGTTTCGAAGTTGTATCGTGAGTAACCGACGAAAACATGGTTTCAAAGTAAAGCACGACAGACAGAGTGACCTCTTAAAGAGATACTTGGACGTATCTACAATAAGATGTGTTCATTCAATTAATGGAAATGCGGTACTTGTCCAGATAAGGACCCAAGCTAAAATCGACTTCGCGTTGTTAGTTTCTGAATGTTTAAGTAGACGACCGAGAAATACAGAAGTGCTTAACATATTAGAATACGAAAAAAATGTAACATTTAAATTGATTGAATCGCGAGATTCACTAATTGTAACTAAAAATTGATCAAAGCGATTATGAATTTTAACGAACGCTAATCCTAACCTCCAACCCTAACACTGTTTTAACATATGCTCAATGAGAAAACAAAGTTTTTCATGCAAAAAAAACTTTTATAACCCTAACCCAAACATTAACATCGTTTTAACACTTCTTCTGTGATATTTTTCTTAAAAAATAAAATGACGTGTAAAAAAAAACATTTTTTTCAGTTGGACATCCAGCCTCGTTTTGGATTTTTTGGACGCAGGCAACCGACTTTTCATTCGTTTTTTTGCGGCCGTCTACGTAAACATCCGGAAACTACCGGCACCAAGTTGCTTTTAGCTTGGGTCCTACTCTGGACAAGTACAGGTAATTCAATATCAAAATTAAGCGTGACGAACCTACGGATAGACAGACCTGAAAGACGAAGCCTCCCATAGACATACAAATGACGCATCTAAACATAAATTATAGATGAAAACAATAAAACCTCGAGGTAAAATAACATAGACACAAGTCAATATTTTCTTGTTAATTTAGAGAAACCGAAATTAACAACAAGAAAAAAATAGAATTTTGTCTATGTTATTTCCAATAATAAATGATCGATATATTTCTGTTTTGTTATGACAATATGTTAATTATTACTTTTTAGAGTTAAGAATTCGCAGTTGTTATTAACGGACATATTGAAAATTTGTGTACGTCAAGGTTGGCACTTATCTTTTTTTTCTTGGAATTTGTGATGAAAGAACTGAAAAGGCTGAAATTAACACCGCTGCTTAGCAATGAGCTCGCTACTCATATTCATTTCCGTTACGCTGATGACATTACGCTCGTTGCTACTTCTGCCTCTTGCGAGAAACGTGAGATGAAAGGTAATCCAGGCAAATGAAAAACCATTTCGTTTTCCGGAAATATTATCTCAACAGACAACAAAATGGTTGAAAAATCCCTAAGATATTGTGTTTCTTGGATCAGTGGTTCTAGGAATGGTAACTTCTGCATTTGGATGAGTAAAAGAACAGGCATAGAACAAGAAAGACATAAGACCCTCTGAAGTGAAGAATTTACAATGAATTGCTAGTTCTTATTGCTTTATATGCAAGTGAACTATATTAAAAGACCATGATAGGAAGCTCAATATCTTTAGGATGAACTATTGAAGAAATATCCTTGAATTAACACTGCGAAATAGACGAAGAAATTCAGATATCATCAAAAATCTAAACATTAACAGATCCACCAACGACGTTTTTCGAAAACAGAAAATCACGTGGTTTAGACATGTTTCCCGGCTATCATACTCCAGCTATATAAAGAAAACATACTGAGAAAAAAATCAAGTGGACGACCATCAAAGCGATGGGCCGATCAGATAAGGGTTCATACTTGTATATGCCGCTCTTGACAGTTAGAAGCTTAGCTCAAGATCGTGATTAGTGACAGAATTTTGTTGTCAAGCATGTGGCGAAGTTCTATGGAGTATTGAAATAAGTAAACTCAAGTAAGTCAAGTAAAGAGTAAAGTGTATACATGATTTTTTTTAGGTGCATTAAGTCATGGGGTATTATTGGTATTCTTTGATCTCATGTTAAATACCACCGATGGTGATATGTCGTTGTCCGATTTTATTTCTCGTATATCACGTGTTATGAAATGTAAGCGGCGGAGAGAGGGCTCGGACGCGATAGTCTTGTTACAGACTGCCTGGCGGAGGTGCGATACGAGAAATAAAACAATATTGAATTCCAAGTGAAAAGCAGATCTGTATTCCAATCTTCAACTTATATTTGTATAACCCTATTATTATTATTATTATTATTATTATTATTATTATTATTATTATTATTATTATTATTATTATTCAGTACGCATCAGGAGTTTTCACACAGATCATCATCGGTGATGGCTCACTACTAATAACCATTGTAAATTATCTTGCGTTACCGCAGCAGCCGCTTAAAATTGATTCCTTGTGTGGAAACTACCATTCGTCTTCTCTGGGATTAGAGTTGCAATAACCCTCCCTAAGATCCCAGTAATCTCCGCACCCTTCCAATGGACGTCTTGTTAGTGACACTCTTCTTGAGGTTGAAGGTTCAATCCTCAGCGCAGGCGATACTAAGAATACAATTATGAATTACTTAAGACTTCTACCCGGTCATGACTGACAGAACGAGAGCATGCTACTCCCGTTCGAAATTCCGTACAGATTTGCGAGTTCGACAAGATACACCTGAAAAAGGTCGAAGGTTACATCGATTGAAACGTTCTGATGAGAACAGTAATCCGAATGATCCAAATGATACACATTCCATATTGTTTGCCATTTTCTTTTCATGTACTGTAAGGTCTTAGTTTTGTAATCTTTATATAGAAGTTTAAGAGATTCTCTAATTCTTCCATGGATGGGATCCAGGCCCAAACTACCACTTTTTTTAATTTAGCGCAGGCATATTGCCAGCGTTACGGTTGATAACTTACCAAGGAAGACACAAACAAAATTATTTAATAGATTTGCATCAAGTATGTTTAAATGCCATAAGAATCAACTGTTTCAATCTTATAATAATACGGATTATGAGTGGTTGTTCTTTGTATAGGATTTCCATTATACAACGCTTCAGAACTTCTTCGCAAGAAGTTATGTTGCCTGAGCCTATATCTAAGTTTTAGAAGTAGACATCAATATATATTACTAACATGTCATGTTTATTATATTTGTATACAAACTGGGCCCCGGAAGTTACCCAGGCATAAAATAGATCCTCTGTATTATCCTGCTACCAAGACTCCATGTTAATTTTTTATTCTTATTTTTAAAATTTGTTTAATACTTTTAACATTTTCAAGTTATGAATGAAATAAAACCTAGTAAAAATGTACGATTATTAAGAAGAAAAGAAACACACTAATACAAAAGTTGCGTTTGATTTTGGTATAGCCTTTTTTTTAATTGCATCCTTGTCCAGAGAGAGAGAGAGAGAGAGAGAGAGAGAGAGAGAGAGAGAGAGAGAGAGAGAGAAGAGAGAGAGAGAGCGAGAGAGAGACAGAAAGAGAGCGAGAGCGAGAGAGAGACAGAAAGAGAGAGAGACAGAAAGAGAGAGAAACATATATATACAGGGTCGGGCAGCTAAATTGGTACTTTTTTTTATTTTTACAAAATTCATAATTTAAAGGATTAAATATGGAAAAATATCATTTTA
>OY744522.1:185954157-186026021 GCA_963556195.1 Sepiola atlantica
CTAAATATAATTATCCCAAGAAAGTTATATAAGAAAGTGTATAGCATAGGGTTTTATTCAGAATTCAATATGGGCGCCAGCATTCGCCACCAGCTTCTCAATTTACCTGAGAACCGCATAAACTTATTTTCAATTTATTACCTAAATATAATTATCCCAAGAAATGAATATAAGAAAGTGTATAGGATGGGGTTTATTTAAAATTCAATATGGGCGCCAGCATTCGCCACCAGCTTCTATCTCTGCCTGAGAACAGCATCAACTTATTTTCAATTTATTACCTAAATATAATTCTCCCAAGAAATTAATATAAGACAGTGTATAGCATGGGGGTTTATTTAGAATTCAATATGGGCGCCAGCATTCGCCACCAGCTTCTCACTCTGCCTGAAAACAGCACTAACTTAATTTCAATTTATTACCTAAATATAATTCCCCTAATAAATTAATATAAGAAAGTGTAAAGCATGGAGTTTTATTTAGAATTCAATATGGGCGCCAGCATTCGCCACCAGCTTCTCACTCTGCCTGAGAACAGCATCAACTTAATTTCAATTTAGTACCTAAATATAATTCTCCCAATAAATTAATATAATAAAGTGTAAAGCATGGGTTTTTTATTTAGAATTCAATATGGGCGCCAGCATTCGCCACCAGCTTCTCAATTTGCCTGGGAACCGCATTTTGTAATTACTAATGAGTAACGATTTATTAAGGCCAAAATACTCAAGGATAAGGGTTAATAAAATGGATATATTATAATGACGATTACCAAAACGCATATTTTTCTTGAATAAGTTCAAACTCGGTTATACTTCTTTCCTAAACTAGCCGTCAATATCAGAAAAAGCATAGGGAGAAGGGTCCAGTAGTGATCGGACGAAATAACGGCCTTCCTTGCAAGCTAGATCAATATGCATATTATCGAAATAGATATTCGAATCTTGAATGATTAGAAGAGATTAAAGCGATGATTGAAAATTAACGTCTTCTTATTAAGTGCTCCTAATTCATTAGCGAAATAGGATTCCCTCAAGAAATCAATATGATAAGACAGTGTATAGCATGAGGTTTTACAATATTCACCACAAACTTCTTAAGCCGCCTGGGAACCGTTTCAGTTAGTCCTCACATTGCATTAGCGATGTTTCTGACAACGGGGAAAGAATTGCTGTTTTCTGAGTCGGCTGTTGTTTTGAGTGAATGGTATTTGTAGATTTTCAATCGTCTCATAGTATTCATCATTATTCAATTAGCAAACGAGACAAAAATAAATAACACGAAAAAATGAGTTACTTGTGAAATCAGTTGATACGGTTTTCAGTAGACTTGAGAAGCTGGTGGTGAATGCTGGCGCCCATATTGATATTTAAATAAAACTCCAAGTTATAAACTTTCTTATATTAATTTCTTATTAGAATTGTATTTAAGTAATAAATTACTGAAACTTAATAAAAAGATGTAACTTTCAACACACTCTGTATTACGGAACGGTCAATGTAAAGCTTGCAAATTAAAAAAAAAAGGCAATTGTACGATTCCTTTTCGTATGTTGCGTGTTGCGTATTGACGCATGATGCCATCGCTTGGCGATGACGTGTTATCCGGTGAACGAGTCGTCAATCAATATTTAGGTTAACAGATCTGCGGTTTTTCTTTCGTGTAAACTTTTGTGGATTCAGCGGTCAACCATTTTCGCATTTTATTTTTTTAGCTAATTCTATCATTGGTGACACATTCTTCCTTTCTTCTATGTTTGCTTTCTTTCTTTTTCCCGTCACTCAAAAGACACCGACGACGACAGGGAATCGTCCATTCGAATTTGATTTCTATGTGGATTGTATTTGGTCTCATCGATAACTTATTGATCGATCTATTTAGTTGGGTCTTGCTTTCCTGCAAGCACCCACGCCCTGAAGCAAGCCGATCTCGAATAGTTTTGTGGAATACTGAACAATGATGTTGGGTCTGGGTTGTTTTCTAACATATTAACCATTTCCGGTTTATTTAATGTCAAAATACAATATTTATTATATACGAATACATTGAACACAAGTTGCTTTTTATCTGTAGCTCTATACCTGTTACAAGTAAATGTAATCGATCTGATTGTATTAACCAATTCCATTGTCTTCGTCGCATCCATTGTATCACTCGTGATTCTCATGTTTATGAGTGGGGCTCAGTCGGCGTCTCCAATGAATGTATAAGGACCCCTATGTACGCATGTTCAAAGACCTGAACTCCATATTTCATGTTCAAGTTGTTCCTATTAACTTGCCTTCCCACGAGGTCGCAGTTAGACATAAGGTCGGCTTTAAATGTGGGGAAAATCCAGCTCCCCAAAAGGGGGAGTGGGTGCAAAACAAAGATAAAAATTGCCTCAGTGTAGAATGACTTCTTTTCACTGACCGAGGACAGAAAAAGACTAAGCGCAACATCAGAACGGATACTGTACTTTGATCGTAGCCAATGAAGTTGAAGTTGTTAATCAAATGAGACAAAGTACAAAGTCAGAGTTCTTTTTTTTCTATATTTTCGGTGTGAATGCAGACTTCACACTATTTGTGTATCCTCTTTTTAAATATACTTATTCAAGCACCTTTAGAAATATAGTTTCACAATGGATCTGAGTATGGCATTCTCTCTAAAAATCCTAGGAAAGGTTTGTGAACAAACAGACAGACAAACAAACAGAAATCAATGACAACTTTATATATATATATATATATATATATATATATATATATATATATATATATATATATATATATATATATATTATTGAGGCGTTAGTTTTTAAAAACATTTTTTTAACATAGTTCACCCCAAACAAGGCAGGACGCCACTGTAGACGTAAGGGGCTACTGAGAAAAAAGAAGAGTGGAGAAGGTAGGGGGCAGTCAACCTAGATTGGGATCTGCGCAGCGAGATGTCTTTAAACTTCTGCATGTCTGTACTGTCGGGGAAACAGGGGGCAGGGAGGGAGTTCCAGAGGTCAGCAACACGAGGAAAGAAGCTATTTGAGTAGATGGCTCTCCGACATCTGGGGACCTCCACAGTGAATGAATGAGATTTAGTTGATTGTCGAGTTAGTCTAGTGAATTTACGTCGAGGGGGCACTAGAGTAGCCAATTCATCGGAGCATAATCCATTGAAGTATTTGTAAAACAAGCACAAGGATGCTACATTGCGGCGATGGGACAGAGGCTGAAGCTTGGTTGACAGTGAGGGACCTATTAGGTTTGCGATTCTTTTTTGGACCTTATCAAGGAGGGAGAGACTAGTAGATGATGCACCAGCCCAGATGTGACAACAATAATCCATGCATGGGCGGATGGTGGCTTTGTAGAGATACAGGATAATGTCAGGTGAGAGGAGTTTACTAGCACGGTAGAGGGAGCCAACCTTCTTTGCGGCAGCGTTGACAATTTCTTCGATGTATTTGCTCCAATTCATGTTACCTGTGAAGGTTATGCCTAGGAGTTATTAACAATTTTCGACCTAGCCTGTGTAGACAAAAGATTTTGAAACATCAGTTGGAGATCTTTAATGATTCAAATCCACCATAACGTTGAGAGATTTACTTTTTTTTTTTCAATCGTTTTCTCTAACTTAAACAATTTTCCCCCTCATATCTCATTCGATTTTCTTAGTTTTTAATTTATCATTCTGACGTTTCCTCTTAGAGGGTCAGACGATAAGGCCTTAAGGAAAATTTTAGCAATTTCTTTTTCCACCCGCTCGTTTCACTGATTAAAAAAAAATGTTTCCTCTGAAATTTATCCTACGAGTTTGTTGTACGCGAAATTTACTTATATATATATATATATATATATATATATATATATATATATATATATATATATATATATATATATATTATAGCTGCAGGGGTCTAGACGGTTTGTCTAGTCTAGTAGACGACCCGTGATTCTTCGACACAAAGGATTTATTTCGTTCCCCCTTTCTCTCTCTTGGTTAATTCATGACGTCATCATTTTGTAACGCCGTCAACTGTTCACGGTTATTTCTCATCTCTCTTTTTTAATTGATTATGTCATCTTTCAATGACGTCATCCATATGTGCATGGTTATCTCCACTTCTGCTTTAATGAATGACGTAATCATTTCTTGATGTCATTCACAAACAGAAAAGCATAATATGATGAACATATAAGATGTAGACAGGGGTCGCGACGGTTCTAGTAGAAGACGGGCGAGCCTTCGGGTCGTGGGTCATATAGATAAAACATCAGAAAGAATCTCCCCTCCCCCATCTATTTGGTTTGGGAGATGACGCCAGTAGTAAAATAGTAGTTGTTTCGTTTTTGTATACCATCGACAATCAGACTCTTTCTTTTACGCAAGACGTTCTCATGTTTTTTTTCACGAAATAAAAATCGCACGACCCCAGTTATCACTACTTGTCACTCAAATCCGTAGGTGCAATCAAAAATCGAAAAATACACAGACTTGGGAAAGTTTTGCTGCATAATCATTATTTAACATTAATACAATTCTTTTATGTTCAATATCATTTTTTTAGTCACTTCTTTCGTCTGGATGATTTCCTTTTTCCCTTTCGACATTTTGCGTTTTATTTCTAGTGAGAGGAGGAGTTGGCGAAATGTGGCTATTGTGTTTATTCCGTATGCAGAAAAAACGCGTTGCCCTATCGACAGCTTCGAGGCTTCGAACAGCGGCGACATCTTCGATCGACCCCAAATCGGGCCCTTTGATGTCGTGAGTACCATTGTAGAGACGGCCGATAACGACATCTGCTCTGACTGGAGTCAATGTGGCTTTAGATCGACATTCGCGAACAAACACCTGCGTAGTTGTAAAAATGAATCTATCTATCTATCTATCTATCTATCTATCTATCTATCTATCTATCTATCTATCTATCTATTTATATTCGCTCTGCCTCTCTCTCTCTCTCTCTCTATATATATATATATATATATATAAATATATATATATATAGTATATATATATTCATATTTTTTTGTACGTATGAATTTCTTATGGTCTCCCCGGCTCTCTTTCTCTTTCTCTCTCTCTCTCTGTCTCTGTCTGTCTGTCTCTCTCTCTCTCTCTCTCTCTCTCTCTCTCTCTCTCTATATATATATATATATATATATATATATATATATATAGATATAGATATAGATATAGATATATATATATATCATCACCATCAGGGGGGTTTTAATCACCCCTGGAGGAATAATCCCTCTCTGGTTTCCGTCCATCGTATTGGCGACAGTCATTCAGGAGTTTTTGCTATATATATATATATATATATATATATATATATATATATATATATATATATATATATATATATATATATATATATATATATATATATATATATAAACTTAGATATCTTTATATGTTTATGTATTTGTATGTAAAGGATTCACTCCTAAACTAATAAACCGATCAGTATAACTGTTGAAGCATAGCTACCAGGCGTAAACAGGTCCGAATGTGGGTTATATTCAGTTAAATTTAGTTTTATTCAAAAGGGGGTAAAAAAGGTTGGTAACCCATCAAAAAAATTCAGATACCTCCGATGTTTGTGAAATCTTAACATGAGGTTTTAGACATTAATAGATATTCTCCAAATTTCAGTTTCTTTGGAGTATTTTAAAGGAGTTTTAGCGGGAATAATATGGGAAAAATCTCTCATTTTAAATATTCGCCATTGTCGGTCCCTGGACTGAGTCCATGGATACACCGTCTATTTTCCTCTTTATTACACATCGTTAAAATTAAATTTAACGGATGTTGTGGCAAATTTCTATCTACTGCAAGAATATGATTCCAGGAATGGGAGGGACAATAACTGGCTACGATATATAAAAACGACACAGATACCGATTATTTCCAAAATAGGGACACAAGTAAATAGTTTGCTAATATCGTAGAAACACATACATTTATTAGCAACTTTAGAATTTTGAATGTGATTTGTAAAAGAAAATAGAACTTTTAAGCAGTATTTTCTATAGTGCTTCAATACTGGCTGTAAAATATTGAAGACCCATTTTTCAACCTTCAGCTTTTATGACCCTACCATAGAGAGAATGGGCCTTACTAGGATATACGCTTTGTGAGTTGTGGGTAATCTATATAAACATGGGCGGATAGAGCCCGAGGGTTTGATCTCACTGGCTACATCGGAAGGGAGTACACCGTTTTTCACCTACTTAACTAGTTGTCTCTGGAATTTAGTTTCTAAGGAAGTTGTTGCATCATGAGTGCCGACATGGCTCGATTTGACAAATATTTCCGTCTCGTTAAATATCAACTTAATTTTGTCGATGTAGTCTTGATTTATTATTGTGATCCGGTGATAAGCGGTGACCATTAACTAAAAAAAGAAACAAAAACAGAAATAAGACGTCAATTTATTCTGAGCGTTTAACATTGTAAATGTTATTCTGAAACCTCCCGACCGACAGATCGACGACGCCTCTAACAGAAATTCGAATACACATTCACAGCAAGAACTCGTCCAACTAAATCACAACAAAGAACTTTCCTTTCTCCCCCTCTCTCTCTATCTAAAACCAAACCAAACTTCCATAAACAAAGTTTCTTTCTTAGATTTCTAGGAAAGAAGGCTACATCTGTGGAAGAAAATACCACGGGGTTGCTTCCGAACTGACTACAACATGTTCACTTTTAAGTTAAATATTAACAAATACTTGCTGAGCTATCCTCTTAAATAATCAAATTCTGTCCAGCTTAACTATCATATCTAATGGTGTTGTTCATCGTACAAATAGTAATCTCATTAACCCTTCTCCTCGAGTGGCCTCCGGGTCTTGATAAGCAATAACCATTAGTAAAAATAAAATAAACAAGACGAGTCTATTCAATCTGAGTGCTTAGCCGTTAAAATACCATTCTGAAACTGACCGACCGACCAATGGACGACGCCTCTAACAGAGATGCGAATACGCGTCTAAAGATCACGCCTCTTCGTAATTGATTCGCCGAACAGTCGCCGAGAGAATACGCATGGACGCCTCTGACGAATTAGGGTCTCTTACTGAAGATTGGCCACAGACGGTAGAACTGGAGACATCTTTGACTTGGCGAAAAGAAACAAAAAAAAAAAATTAAAGGAGAAAGTATATTAGAAACATTGGTAATAAGTTTCAAAGAGGGAAACATAGGAGATGTTTTGGGCGTAGTTTTTGTTATTCTTTTTCTGGTTGTTAATTGTATTTTTTTGACTGAATTTCTTGATGTCTCTTTTGTGTTTGGTGCAAGCAAAGATGGCGGCGGTGATGAATATATCGTTGGAGATAAAGCGGGAAAATAGATACGGGAAGTGAGAAAGCGAGAGGAAGAGAATGGGTATGTGTGTCGGAGGTGAAACGGGATGGAAGAAAGAAAAGACAGAGACAGAATCGCGGTTCTCGTTATGTTCAGTAACGGACGACAATGATAATAAAATAAAAATAAAGTAAAAATAAAATAAAATGATGATCAACACAATAATAACAAAAAGACGTGCATATTTGTTTAAAATGAACCAATACATTTATTTACAGACGAATGAGTGGTATATATGTGTGTTAGTTGAATGTATGTAAGCCTACGTCCGTATGAAAGCATTTAAATGTGTACATTGAGTTTAGCAGTAATATTCTGCATATACCGGAAGTAATGAGATGAAAATAAAATAAATGAACAAATACATTTATTATATATATATATATATATATATATATATATATATATATATATTCATATTTTTTTGTAAGTATGAATTTCTTATTGTCTCCCCCTGCACTCTTTCTCTCTCTTTATCCCTCTCTCTTTCTATCTCTCCCCCTCTCTCTCTTTCTCCTTCTCTCTCTCTTTCTTTCTCTCACCCCTCTCTCTCTTTCTTTCTCTCCCCCCTCTTTCTTTCCCCCCTCTCTCTTTCTTTTTCCTCTCTCTCTTTCTCCGCCCTCTCTCTTTCTTTCTCCTCTCTCTCTCTTTCTTTCTCCTCTCTCTCTTTCTCCTCTCTCTCTTTCTTTCTCCTCTCTCTCTCTCTCTCTCTCTCTCTCTCTCTCTCTATATATATATATATATATATATATGATCACCATCAGGGTTTTTTAATCACTCCTGGAGGAATAATCTCTCTCTGGTTTCCGTCTACCGTATTGGCGACAGTCATTCAGGAGTTTTTGTTATATATATAGAAGTTTAAAATGAACAAATACATTTATTTACAGACGAATAGGTGGTATATATGTGTTAGTTGAATGTGCGTATAAAAGCATTTAAATGTGTACATTGAGTTTAGCCGTAATATTCTGCATATACCGGAAGTAATAAAATAAGAATAAAAATGTGCGCGTTAGAGAAAATTGTTCGTTGCTGTTGGTACGGACGTGCGTGCGTGTCAAATAGCTGTTGCTGTTAAACTCCATTAGTTTGATACTCGCTGACATGCGAGAATCAAGCTTTCGTAAGAGGGAGGATTTTAAGCAGGGAAGTAGCTAAATATGTTGACGTGTTGTCCTAAAGCAGATAGACTGACTGGCGTATCAAGATTCTATAGGTATTTAGAATTAATTAGTATTCTTCACTACGCCACGATTGGTTAAAAAGTAGGTGTCCAACTGAACATCACCTCTAAACCCAAGCAGTAGTTTCTGTTTGTATATTTTTTTGTTGATGAACTCTTTACAGAGTTTAGGGGATAGAAACCCATAACCGTATTACATGGAGTACTTGTGTGGTGCTACCAGATCAGGCTGTCTGAAAATATTGGCTTCCTGACTTAAAATGCACCAAACATTATTGTTATTGTTTTATCCTTTTCCTTTGCAAAACTGAATCATGTTCTGCAAAGCCAAAAATAAAAATAACTATTTTCCTCTACAAAACAACCAAACCAAACACGATGGCATTAAATAACCTGAAAAGAGTTGACATGCCGTAAAACAAAACAACCAAACCAAACACGAGGAATAAAAATTTGAAGATATAAAGAACTTGAAGCATAAATATGTTTACCAAAATGACCGGATGTGCCATTAAATAACCCGAAAAGGGTGGATATGCCGTACAACAAAACAACCAAACCAAACACGAGGAATAAATATTTGAAGATATAAACAACTTGAAGCATAAATATTTTTACCAAAATGACCGGATGTGCCATTAAATAACCCGAAAAGGGTGGATATGCCGTACAACAAAACAACCAAACCAAACCAAACATGAGGAATAAATATTTGAAGACTTAAGAACTTGAAGCATAAAAACTGTTACCAAAATGACCGGATGTGGCATTAAATTACTCGAAAAGGGTGGATATGCCGTAAAACAAAACAACCAAACCGGAGTACTTGTATGAGTATATTTCATTTTTATCGAAGCGTTTACAATAAATTATGGAGTTGGTGTTCGAATCGTACACTTTTGTTTTATTGTATTTATAATTTAAAACTTGAGGCAAGCTCCAATAACCACACATTTTCTGAAACTACATCACTCAGTGTACTTGGATAACTATATTTTATTTTGATCTATTTTAATATCGTAGGGGTCTTTGTTCGCGCCGGACATCCATAAAAAGGAAATATGAATTTTTTAATTTTTTTTATTTGACTTATAATCTGAAAATTATAATAGTAATGGTGACATTAGATTAAGGTCTTAAAGCAGAGGTACACAGAAGATAATCCCCAGGGAAATTCCAGGCGTGTTGCGAAGTTGTCTTTGATCAGATCGTGTAAAACAGAACAAACAGTAATTATTTTTATTTCCAAAATGGCTGCCATTTAATGTTCATTTTATATAGTATTGTGAATCTCATCAGTAATGTCTAAAATATTTTATTTAACTTTTAAAAAATGTTCAGGTATTTACAATTAAAATACCAAATCCATAAAATTATTGTAAACATTCGATAAAAAATTAGATATTGCCTTGTTTCGTTGAAATAAAAACAACTTAAATTATGTACGTTCTGAGACAGAGATGCAATTTATAAAACAACAACAACAACAACAACAACACCAACAACACATCAATCAGCAGGAAAACAATGGCCACAACAAACATCTCTGTTCCTTTTCATAACTGAAAAGCCGAAAATGAGGAAAAATTGAATTAAAAAATCGGAAGTTAAAATAATACATCTGCCGCGGTTTGTTACATGTCCTATTTAGCAAGAAAAAGAAGGTACATTATATCAACACATAACAGAATCTGTTAAAACACATTTAACATACATTTAGTATATGAAGTAAAGGCAGTTTCACCGTCGTACTTTCGTTATAAATAGCTGTTTTACTACCAGCTAGGTAAAAAAATATATTTCCTCAGTCAAATATGAAATATATATATATATATATATATATATATATATATATATATATATATATATATATATATATATTTTTTTTTTTTTCTTTCTTTTGTAAAAAATAATTAATATTTTTAGTATATACATACATATAAATAAACAGAAACTGAAATATATTACAAATTAAAAAAAAAATATAACATGGTAGAAAGTTCAACATTAATAACATTTCAGGAATGTAACAATAAATATTAAATAATAGTTAACTAATAAAATATTGAGAAGGAAATTGTGGAGGCAAATAATAATAATTAATCAATAAAATATCCCTGTTCGAAACCAACATGCACGCATCAGGATGTCCGGTTGTCTTGGAAGGCCGAGAGCATGTTCAAAGCGTTTCCACGAATAATGGCAAAATATATTAGTCCGTGTTGTTGAAAACATTTTTATCTTCAATAATTTTGTTAATGGAAATCTCTCCATACTAGGCATGAAGCCACTTGATGTAAAGAGCTAAAAAATACTACATCAAGCTCAAAAACTAGCCAACGATAAGTGTTAGATGGATAGATTACGACCTAGGAAACAGCAATTCTTCCCCTTTGTCAGAAACATCGTTCATAAAATATGAGGACTAAAGGACAAAATAAGTGAAGCGAGAGATAGGAGTCCTTCAAAAGTTAACATAAGGTCTACTTTCTACTCTCCTTGATTTTAATATTTCATCCTGATCAATATTAAAAAAGAAAAAAGTGAACAACGTATCGAATAATTTTGATGAAATCCCTACAGAACAAGTTTAAGCAAACTTATAGTGTGATACTATAGGAGAGACAGACTACCTCAAATTAGATGATGACTTTGTACCAGCAGCCGTTCTGTCGCCATGTCATATCGGTGTGAATTTCTTTGAGAGGAACCGGAAGTTCGACTGAATAAAGAGATAAGGACGACGGGATTTGAGAAATTGCCGACAGGAAGTCGAAAAACACGCGGGCCTCCGGATCGATAAGACGGTTGGTAGTGTCCCCGTGATAGTAAACCGACATTGAGGGAGTTGAGAAATCAGCCGAACCGGAAAGAAATGACGTCACTTAAATAAGTAAAGGTAAGTAAATATTTTATTTGCCATTTTATGTATATTATATAATCTGTCTATTATTTTTGTAGGATTTTGATCTGGGAGAAAATATCATTGGTAATCCTGTTGATTTTTTACTAATGCCTCACCATTTATTTAGGATAAAAATACTCTGGGATAAGGGTTAATGAGATGAGCAGATTGACCGTTGAGTGATGATGAATACTATGAGAGGAGTGAAAACTTAAACATACCACCACTCGAAACAACATCTGACCCAGAAAACAGCAATTATTACTCCTTTGTCAGAAACATCACCCATCGAATGTGAGAACTTAAGAACAAAATAGGAAGGAAACAACACTTACAAGGCTTTTTTTCATTCACGGACAAATATAGTTATTTACATGAATAGACGAACAATTATGATGACTTGTGTTTACTTTTTATCATGAATTTGTACATTACTGGTATAATTTCTTGATATTTTTTAAAATGGAAATCGCTCCAGACAAGGCAGAAAGCCACTTGATGTAAGGAGCTAACAAGAACGAACATGGTTATCGCAATTACAAGAGATGCCTATTAGCCTTAGTCTTGAAAAGACCAAGGTTGTTGGTAGGAGGAAAACAGTCAGCAGGCAGAGAGTTCCACAAACCTGCGGTTCTTGTAAAGAAGCTACTGGAATAGGAAGCTGTATTACAATGAGGTATCAAAACAGCGAATTGATGGATACCACTAGACCAACGAGTCAAACGAACTGGAACAAAAGAAGCAAGAAAATAGATCACATAATTCTAATGGTATTTATAGAAAAGACTGCGACTAGCAACATACCATCTGTGTGAGAGAGAGAGAGTGCAGAGAAGAAGAAAGGTAATGCCAATCAAATTACAAATACGTTTTTGCAACTTATCAAGAACCTTCAAATGGAACAGAGATTCACCAGCCCAAATATGACAACAGTACTCCATATATTATAATATACGGACAGCGACGAATAGCACAGCTAGTATTTAAATGTGCCATTCGTCTGTTTGTGTATTCGGCTAAAACTAAAAAAACTAGAACATTAAAAAAAACATGAATGAATTTATCATCTTCGTAGCAAGGCTTCGGCGAAAAGATCTTATCTGTAAACTTTATATCAGCAAAGATATTTGCAAATGAAAAAATATGCAATAATAATCTTAAAATGAAGCAAAATAATAATACATCATTCCTGCATTTCAAAATTACAGTAAACAAAAAAGAAAATATTTTCGAGGTATTAATGTTCCTATTTAGTTTGTAATGTTTATGTTGTGCGTAGTGTTAAATATTCGAGTATGCGAGTTAGATGGTTTAATATTAGCTAGTACACATGGTTATGGGGCAGCAAATGTTGTATACCAAATATCAAAATGTTTCGAGTTACGTCTAATCTGAAGCTAAGAGATTTCTGGTGGTGAAAATTCCTCGGTCTTGAAAGAAGAGATCAAGGGTATAATCGTTTTAATATAGGCTAATGAACTTGTAATCTAAAAAGATGCACATTTGATACCCTATCTTCCTCTCTGTCATTGGTTACAATCCTGCGTCTAAAACGACGTGATGTAATCAATAAATTTTAATGTGATAAGCGATGTGCGACTCAATAAATCTATCGTTTTCTCGAGCTGATGTTTATCGAATTCTTAATTGCCTGCTTTAAAAAAAAATAGATTACCTTTTATTTTCTACATTTCGATACTCTAACAAACATGGACAGAGGCGTGAAACGAATATTGTCCTCAATCGTGGAAAGAGCGATTGAAACAAATTATGGTTTAGTTGATGACAGAGTCGACACACTCAGTTTTTATTAAATAATTATGAACTAACTGAATATGCTACAGTAGCACAACATCACATTCATGGATAAGACATTCTCTTTTTTAGAAATGCTTGGATTGCTGGTGAAATAGTTATCGATGAAGGAGCATCTGCAGGATATATTTTACGATCGATTTATACACTGCTCATGATATTTGTGAAATATATCTATATTTAAATAAAAAATACATTAAATTACAAATAATGTATTTTATTTATCCCATTGCTGGAAGGATATGAATCATCATCATCATCATCATCATCATCATCATCATCATCATCATCATCATCATCATCATAAAGCTTTTTAATTCATATTCTAGTTATATTTCTAATTATTTATCACGGACACGAAAAATGCCAGTTAGCCCTGCTCATTTTCCATAAACCCTAAACAAATGAGATCTATTTTAATATTTAGCATAACTGATTGCATTTTCTAATCAAATACTTGTTATCGAAAGATGCAGATACTGCTAAAAATATAGGATGACTTGTTGTCACTCAGACTCTAGGGAACACCGCTTGTTATTACTAGTGAGCAATCACTGATAATGACTTGTGGGAAAACTCGAAGTTAGAAAATAATACCATAGAAAATTAACCTGAAGGGTCTAGGAGGATGGAAAGACCGGGGAAGAAGTGCATCATCCAAATTTTTGCGCTTTTTTTTCAAGGCAGGTAAGTCAACGGATTTTTCATCTGGCACTCTCTGGCGTTTAACGTAAACATCCGGAAAGTACCGACGCCGAATGACTTTTAGCGCGGGCCTCAAAGTAACAAAGCACCTTCATTTTATGAAACATGACGTAAATCATAAATCTATGACGTAATACCAAAGCCAAAGCAATGATTATTTTGTCAAGGTAATGTTTTAAGCTCTATTTATAAGAGGCCGGAATAGTTCAGTCGGCAGAACCTCAGACTACTGATTTCAACGGTTCGGTTTCGATTTCCGGTCATGGTATCCGCTTTATTTGCTGTGTATTTCTTATTTACTATCAATGTAATATTTTCTATTTCTAAAAGTAGTTAAGATCTCTGATATTTCGAAATGAGACAAATTACGCAATGTATTTATTACGTTAAAAAAAATTCTGACCGACGGACGGACAGACAGACAGACGGACGAAATCTCTATTTATATAAGCTTATTAATTTCTTTCGTAAAAAAATACGTATTAAAAAGAAGGCACTGAATTTGGCTAACGTAAACGCATGTAAATTTCATGTGCTATTACAATTTTAATATTTCAGACAGTCACGTGTATACAAAATTGATTAAACAAGAAACACTTATATGGAACACTTTGTACAACATTCATTTCACCTGTTCTTTGATGATGCTGGAAATTGTGTTCGTTGTTATTTGTACTGTCAATGTTGGTTGTTATTTGTACTGTCAATGTTCGTTATTTGTACTGTCAATGTTCGTTGTTATTTGTACTGTCAATGTTCGTTGTTATTTGTACTGTCAATGTTCGTTGTTATTTGTACTGTCAATGTTCGTGCGGTTTTTTCATCTCCTTATTACTGTGTACAAGTGAGCTTTTTAAATTCAGAAATAGCCAAAAACACGTGTCCACGAATTACTTTTATGTACGTTAAAATGTAATAATAATAATAATAATAATAATAATAATAATTATATATATATATATATATATATATATATATATATATATATATATATATATATATATATATATATATATTTATATATGAAGTAAATCCAACAAAATATGTAAGAGGCAACTAATATCTTTTAATTAGTGAAACATCCGGATCAAGACGGTAACATCCGGTATGAGTTGAATTGATTTAATATATCTGTCGGGGTGTGGTGACGTCTTTTTCTCTGTTAACTTCGACATATAACATCCGGTCGGATAACGTCGTTTGAACAAGAAGGCGTCTGAGACTTTAGTATTGCCTCTGATCGACGAGAAGGGGTTCTGTTTACTTAGCTTGCGAGAGAGTCATTACTTTCAAATTTAATTTTATTAATTTTGATCGGACCCGGAAGAAGAAATGGCCGAATATATTGACTCAGTTTGATTTAATTTTATTCAATTCGGATTTAGCGGATTTTCGATTTAACTAGCAAATTTTGATTTGTGCTGCTCTGATCAAATCATTTGAACCCTGAATTTTGAACTTCATGATTTCAACACAAAGTGAGTTTATTGAACTTTTAATTTGTTTTGGTTCATTTATCATTGTATTAATTAACATAAACATTGGATGCATTTTTCACTATAATTTACTGCATCGATTGCGGACGGATTTCCCGACTGGATAACTTTTTCGGTTTTTCAGTTCTTTCAATTTTTTCGCTTTTGAATTGTCACTCAATGCCTGGATCTATCATCAATCAACCTCTTGGATATATTTCCTGACTATGTTTTAATTTGTATGACGTGGATTGATTTTATAACTTTAACAAATAAGTATGTTTTTGGCTTGATATATTTGATGTGTTATGTACTTTTATGTATTTTTGTATATATTTTTATATATTTTCAAACTATGTAATTTTATCACCTGAAGTAACGTCACTGCGGTAATGGTCCTCTGAGGAGAAGAATTATCTTTGAAAACTCATGAGTTAAGGACGTTGAGTTACTTTGCCTGAATTTTGAATTATAATAAAATTTGATTCGCACCTTATTTTATTATTTCATTTTATATTATTCTATATATATATATATATATATATATATATATATATATATATATATATATATATATATATGATTATTTTTATTTACACAGACATGTACAAAATCTGCGACACTGGCATGTCGATGTTATCGATCAACAGCTATTATAAACTGAGATTTCATCAGGCAGAGTTAGAATCCGATTCTAACCTTAGATCATATTTGGTTCTTTTCAAATATGATCTAAGGTTAAGATCTAAGGTTAAAATAAATAAATAAAAATAAATAAAAAACTGAACAAGTTAAAATTTAAAACCTAAAATAGAAATACAAGAAACCACGTGTTAAAATAAACTCGCCCACTGTATTGACAAAACAAAAGAAACAGGATATAGGAAAACCCACTGTTTACAAAAAATAGGATAGGCATAGGAGCGTCACCAACAAAGCCTTTGTTCGCAGGAAGCCCAACGATTGGCTGAGGGAACAACAAAGAATCTGATTGGTTAACTAGCAAACCATGTATATAAAAACACCTGACAAAAATAACTTCATGCATTTAGCCTGACGATTCCCCCTGGTGATGAAACACGGGAGCTTCTGTGTAGCTTGATTGCCATATATATTTTCATTGCTTACTATATTTATATATATATATATATATATATATATATATATATATATATATATATATATATATATATATATATATATATATATATAAATAAATGTTTTGAGGTACAAAATTTATAGATACATTTAAAAAGAATACGCGGAAATCTCTCTAAGGCCCTTTCGACTATCGATTTTCTCCTGACGAGATGATAGTCGAAAGGGCCTTAGAGAGATTTCCGCGTATTCTTTTTAAATATATATATATATATATATATATATATATATATATATATATATATATATAATCTATGTATGCTTTTGTTCTTTTCGATTAAAAATGATATATTTTTTCACATTTCAAGAATCACACTAGGACAATTATGTTTCGGAATCTTTTAGATAAGTATTGATAATTTGTGTTTTTTGGATCATTCGGACAACTGTTCTGATCTTAGAAGTTATTCTCACAACGTTTCGGCCGATATAACCTCAGTGGCGTATTGTCGAACTCTGGAATCTTTATGTCGAACTTCTACCCGGTCATGGTTGACGAAACAAGAGCAAGCTACCCCCGTGGATGAAATAAAGCGTTCCGTTCGAAATTCAGTGCAGATTCCCGAGTTCGACATAAAGATTCTCGAGTTCAACAATACGCATCTGAAGAAGGTCGGAATTTACATCGGCCAAAACGTTGTGAGAATAACATTTGAAATGAGAACAATAGTCCGATTAATCGAAATAATACACACGGGAATAAATATATACACTTGCTAACAAATCGCTTTTTAGGAATCATTAATGTCTCTGATCTATACAGCAATATTTAATGCAAGTCATACACTATTCAATATTCTGAACAATTAGTCTATTCAAATATGTTAAGAAGGTAAGTATTTCCGTTATAACCAAATACAAGACTTATGCAATATAATACACGAGTGTACATCGTCCGTAAAAATGAGGAGAAAATTATCTTTCGCCAGAGTTCGCACTAATATTACTTCGCATCAAAAAAGGTTTGCATCGATGAAGTTAAAACATGAAATGAGAAAGAAAGAAAACGTCAAAAACTGGGAAGTTAAAAAAAAGAAAGAACGTATAAATCGACATAGAAAGAAAAAAGAAAAACTTCTCATTATAGAAATAGATTGAAGAGAAATAGTTGTTTGACTATCTTAATTCCTTCTAATACTTGAAATGCATTCATCCAACAGTTTATGTTACCTGTTAACTCTTGTGTGACGGGACTAATATATATATATATATATATATATATATATATATATATATATATATATATACTCATACTCATTCATCCGCCTGAAGATGACCGACGTCGGTCGAAAACGTTGGGGAAAATATGGCGATTTTTTTTATACAACATGGACGATAATACCAAAACGGTCGTATGACGAATCGAAAAAAACGAATCAAAAAATAAATAAACAGAAGCTGGCGCTACTGTTTAACCAATCATATATATATATATATATATATATATATATATATATATATATATATATATATATATATATATATATATATATATTTAAATTAATGCACACTGCTCTTCATAATAGAGTGGAAGATTTTTATTTTAACGCATAAAAATGTTCAGTTCAATAATCTTACACACCAGACGTACCGCCAGAGGTACATAAAATGGCGCCCAGCTATGCAAATATACTTAGACATGCGACAAAATTAATTAACTATTCCTAAAACTGTTACACTACTGTAAATGGCATTTTATTCATATGGACACATGGAGAAGACAGCCTAATTAAATTTCACCAATATACCAATAATTACTAGCACACAAAAATGTTACCATAGTCGGACATTCATATACTTCTATTCTAGACGTAGATATAATAATCCGATCGCAGAATAACATTTTATCTACCTCTACATACACTACACCTACCGAAAATTCCTAAACTGCTATAGCAACAACCCTATTAACAATAAAAACATCCATAATTTTATAGGGCCATTAAAGGTTTTTTGCTCGATTTATTTCTACCATTTCCCATCAATTCACCCGAAGTCACTACAAAAAAAAAAAAAAAAATCAGTTATTAACATGGCAGCCCACACAGAAAAACAACAACTTACTTGATACAGCTTGAGTAGGTGCTATTCGTACCTATCGGGAATACGTCTTCGACAATCAGTCTGGTAGTGTTCTTTTTTGCTGTCGGGCTGAGATATGGTTCTGTTCAGTTCTAGGAGGTCCACAGTCCCAGACTTTACCTTCTTTCTGAGAAAACGTTAGTTTATTGTCAATCGCATGAAGCGGACCGAGCGCGGAATGTAGACGGAGCTGCTCAGGCATTTTTTGTAGGCCATAGTGCACACCCAGTGCGCTGGCTTTTCCAAATCTCACCTCTTATGTCTAACCTTCTCCAGAGAAAGTAAATACATATGGACAAAAAAAACTTCTTTAAATGTAAGCATAAAACTGCAAACTAAAGAATTCGCATGATTTTAAAACATGGCACACACATATACAAATGTTAATCTACTTTTCCATTTCGACGGCAATACGCATTCACCGCTAACGCACCGACTGCCGAGTAAAATAACGACTTTCGTGTTGGGGGTCGATAGTCTCCTCCCACACTGATGATTGCATGTTTAGAATGAAATACATGTGTATATGTGTAAATTTTAAAATAATATATATATATATATATATATATATATATATATATATATTTGTTTTTCATTTACATACGTATACGTTTCATCCTTACGGGAATTGTCAGTGTAGAGAATAGTTAACACCACTCGCCGGGCTCAAACCCCGGAACCTGATTATATTTCAAAACTCATATTAAAACGTCTTTGCCAATAACTCGTTAAATCAGCGAGAGATTAATCCTACTTAAAGACAACTGACGTAAAGAGTTCAACTTTTGAAAAGAACATTGCATTATATATATATATATATATATATATATATATATATATATATATATATATATATATATATATATATATATATATATATATATATATATATGAAAATGTGTTGTCCCCATTGTTTCTGTAGACTGAAAAAGAAACTTATATATATATAATATTTAAATGTTAAATTAAATTAAAGATAATTGAATTATCGTTTAATAATAATCTATCGTTATAATATAAAGCTCAATATATTGAATAGAGCAATCAATTCTAGAGATGAAAGATGAGAATACAAAATTGTAAAGATACAATATTTATTAGAACATCAAAAGTTCAAAGCAAGGAGCTTCTTCATATTCTTAATCTATAGATTTTCAAAGATAAACGCTTTTCATCAGAAGATAGAGAAAACCGACAATGTAATTGTAAATATTATCGATAGCATTTAACTTTGAATTTTTTCTTTTTTACATAAAATAAAACTTAAAAGATAAAGAGTCTCAAATTGTTTAGGAATCCAAATGTTGTTGTTAAGAAGCTGATTTTTAGACGGCATTTGGTAAAGTCCAGTTTATTTTGTCTGTGCAGTAGTCCGATAGGAATTATCCGTTTCATAGGGTTCAGAATGAAGTTTGTCAGTTAGAGTTCGGTGTATATATGATATATATATATATATATATATATATATATATATATATATATATATATATATATACAACCATATACTGTTTATTGATTGTTATTACATCTCTATACGTAAATAGACTGTTAAAAATAAATGTTATATATATATATATATATATATATATATATATATATATATATATATATAAGCATAAATCCATATAAGCTTATTCTTCTTACCCCGTTTTTATATGGGCTAATTGGTATGCTGGGGGATACTAATAAGAGCAGATCTGATCGTCTGTAATTTAATTAGTGCAAAAGTAAATTTCCCTAAAAAGAAAACGAACGATCCGTGCCGCATGAACCATTGAACGTCTTTTCTTTTTAAAGACCAAAATAGAAAATTGTAAATTTCTTTGAGGATGCGTTTTTAATCTAACGCTCTTTCCAATTAATATCCAACAACACACAATTCCATGGAGAGGGAAGGATTCGCATAATGGATACAAAGAGAAGACTATGGAATCGAATATTCCGAGTTCAAATCAAGATCTGTTTTTATGTTCTTATTTGCGTGTAAATACCGCATGACCCCCCCATTCTATTCAATATAGCATCTACAATGGTCTAAACCGGTTTATGAAACACTGGTCACCGTTAACTCACTAGAGATACGTGACCTTCATTCTGACCAGTAATTAATAGGTTACCAAGTGCAGTCTACAACAACATCTCTTGAAATTCAAATTAATATTAATTTTAATTAATATATACAAATCAATCGTACACAAAAACATATACTGGCATTTGGGACAAAATAAGATTAATTAAGTATAGCCTCTTCTCCTTCAAGTGGGGGCTATATTTTTTGTAATCTTCCAGTGTTCCCTCTCAAGAAGTTGAATTACTCACACTGGACAACCAGCCTTCTGCCCCATTCGTTCTTATTTGTGGGAAGAAGGGTAACTATCATATCAAACCACGTAAATGTTTGCACAACATGACCAAATAGTTACTGAAACCCAGATCTGGAGAATACAGTGGGTGCGTGTGGAGGAAAGTTGAAGTGCAGTCTATGTAGTATTTCTATCGTTGCGATCGACATGTGACACGGTGCATTTGTGAAAAAGGTGCATTCCCCAGTACATATTTGATGATATAGGTTCGCAGAACAACATTAACACGTACATAGGAAATCAGTATCAGGGGCTCACTGTATGCAACCAGGTGTCACCTCAAACTACTGTAGGCTAGAACTAGACGTAACATCACATGGATCAAAGAGAGAGAGAGAGTGAGAGAGAGAGAGAGAGAGTGAGCGAGAGAAGTAGCGAGTTAATTGTGAAGCTTTGAGTAGACAGGGCGTTCAAAGAAATAACTTAAGAATCGATTATGACTTAAGAGGTAAGGCTCCAGATGACCGTAGCCTCGGATTGTCCTGCTCTCCGACACTAGCAGTATGAAGGCGACGTAAACAGCTTAATAATGATCCTTCTTAAAAAATGTTTTTGTGTGGCTTTGAGACTTTAATTCCAAAGTGAGAATTCGCCCCGTTGAGAGTTTGGAAAAGTCTCAACAGCATTTAATCAGCTCTGCAAGATCTGAAAAAATAAAAACAATTCACCCTCAGATCTAAATTAAGATTTTATAACAGCAACGTGTTGCTCACACTGCTATACGGAAGTGAAACTTGGCATCTCAAAATCAGCCAAGAGAGGAAATTAAACGCGTTTGATTCCAAATATCCTAGAAAGATTATAAGGATCAAAGTCAGAGACCGCACTAACCAGCAGGTGGCATCGTCAATAATATACAAACGACGCCTAGGCTGGCTCGTGCATGCCCTAAGTTTGGTTCCAGAGAGGTTTGCAAACCAAGTGCTTCAGTGGAATCGTGATGAAAAAGAGGAAGTGGAAGACCAAATATGAACTGGAAGCAAACAATCGAGAAAGATTTGATCGCAACAGTAAGAAGCTGGAGGGACGCTGTGGATCTGGCTTCAGGGTAAAAACAATAGTTTACTTTGACTGGCTCATGCGTCGCAGAGCGCGGGAGTTCCTTAGCCTGAGTCTGGGTCTGAGAGGTCAGGGAATGAAGTTCCCCAGTCGCTTTTATCATTTGTTGATTCGTATTTAATAACAATTATGCACTTTATTTAATCGTAATATGTGGGACATTCAACCTCTCCTTGGCGGAGAGGTATATGAAACTAATTGTCTTCCTGAAAGAACATTTTTTCTTATTGATTTGTAGTCGTTTTTTAAGGCAATAATAATGCTATATAATATGTCGATGTTTTTTTTTTATTTTATGAAAGTAATCGATAAACAAAATACTATTCACATTCCAAAATACGGAGGCCAAAACCTTGCCTGCTGATGTTTGCGTGTTTAGTCTCGTTGGACACCTTTCACGCGCTGCTGTCCACTCAGCTGACTGCCGACTCGACTTGGGAGTGGATCCATGTTTTACTCATTGTCATATATACTGACACAAAAACTTTTATTTCCTGAGTTGAAACAGTTGCAAACAACGCTCAGAATCTTCGACGCGTTGTTTTTAACGGACTATGAGCAAACGCGGCGACCAGTTTGGACACAAATTTCTCATTGGCAACTTTACATGCAAAATGATGAATAAACTGTATTCTAATTTCTCCAACTACTTTGCTATTTCACGGAAATTCAATTAATGATCGGCCAGAACGAGCTTTTGGATTAAAAACAATGTTTTTCGGAATAACTGCCGGATTTGAGAGACCTGAGTGTTCAGCATCATTTGTGTATGTGCGATGGCGTTTAAGTAAGCAAGCAATCTCTCACCTGTTGTTTCAGATAGAGCAAAGTCTAAATAATACTTATCAAGTCATTGCTTTGCTTGAACTGTATTTTAACCATCAGAAAGCAATGTTTTATCAGCACAGGAAATAAACATTTTTCATTGTTTTGAAAATTTGCAACAGCAGATTCACTAAAACTGTAATTTGTAAACTAAGTATCTGATTGGGTTCACATTTGAAGGATAGTACTTTATAAAAATCCTATGGATTTAAAAAATAGTACTTTATAAAAATCCTATGGATTTAAAAAATTAGTAGTACCATCTATATGTCAGGCTCAGGACTTATTTAGTAGCTTCTTTCCAAGAACCACAAGCTTGTAGAACACTCTCCCTGCTGACGGTTTTCCTCCTACCTATAACCTTGGGCTTTTCAAGACTAAGGCCAATAGGCATCTCCTGTTTTTGCGATAATCATATATGTTTTTGTTAGCTTCTTACATTAAGTGGTTTCATGCCTTCTCTCGGACGATTTCCATAAATAAGTGTTGACATTAAAACACATGAACTAATCCAATCAATTAATAGTTTCAAATAGAACTATTGGTGTCTTTGCATTAAATACCCTCTTCGCTTACAAAAAGATTATTATGTGTAAAATACGCCAACCATACAAATCAATGAATTATTTACAATATGTATTGTGTTTGGGGTTTAAATTACTCCCCCATTATCGATATACAGTAAAGCAGACGTACCAAACTTCGGGAGTGGATCAAAGCGTGGCATCTATTCTATCTTCAGTCACTCGAATAACAAAAAAATATTACATAGGAGTAACTACTTTTAAATTTAAAACTAGGTATAATGATCACAAAAGCACATTCAATAACAAACATTTTAGATGTAATTATTAGAACCATCACCCGGAGATGAAAGAAGGCGAGCGCTCAACAATAATCGAGTGGAAAATATTTCGGTAAGCTAAAACATGAAGATTTAGACGACCCGTTTAGATTATGTTTGAATGAGAAACTAGAAATTGTAACTTAAAAAATACCTCATAATTACTAAATTGTATAGTCTATTATAAAAAGCAAATATCTCTCTACAATTAGTAATGCTATTAAACCCAAAGAGAGAGAGAGAGAGAGAGAGAGAGAGAGAGAGAGAGAGAGAGAGAGAGAGAGAGAGACGGGAGAGATTTTCTCTTGTCATCTTAGTTTTTAAAATATAAATGACTTTGAAAATTCCATTTTTTATTTTAACACTCTAACGTGATAATATAAAAAACAAATCTTTTATATAGTTTATATCGATTCTCATGAGAATCAATTTCCAAGGCAAAATTAACCTCAATATTCAATATTTAAACTATTAAAGGCTTACTTTTTAAAATTGCAACGGAGCTAAAAATGAATAAAATAAAGACGTGGACATCTCATATGATTGCTTTGATTTTGTTAAAAAATGCTGTGAATTCTCTACAGAAACATCTGTAAGGTTTTTGTTGCTTGAAATTGACATCAAATCACAACATATTATAACTCTGATCTGTCATAATATATATATATATATATATATATATATATATATATATATATATATATATATATATATGTGTGTGTGTGTGTGCGTATGTGTATAATTATAATAAGAGATTAGGTTGTTTATTCCTGTTACTTTCTTGGTTACGTGCCAAGCTATAAGCTAGAGTGTTATAACCAAGATAAGAGTTTTCACGAATAAATATTCCTATCTGATTAAGCATCGTGTTATTCATTCATTTATTAATTTTACACTTACTAGTATACACACCAGTCGTTTAGTGCATTTCGCATTTCTTGATCCGATCCTCATCATCATCATAACACACACAATATATATATATATATATATATATATATATATATATATATATATCGCTGTAATAAGTCAACGGAAAATCATAAGCACACAAGGGTGAAGAAAAACGTATAATAATAGTGAATAAAAAACTGAGAATGAATAAAAAAAAAAAATAAATGTGCAACTCACAATTTCGTGCCGAATTTATTGGACGATTTTAGAAGCAAAATAAAGTAAATCCCAATTTCAGTTTTTGTTTTTGTTTTGTTGGGATAGTTCGTAGGGAATTTTCAAGAACCATTCCCTTCTTCAAGCCTTTTATGAAGTGTTAACAGGCTTCTTGAAAACGGCGAACTAATATATATATATATATATATATATATATATATATATATATATATATATATATATATATATATATATATATATATATATATATATTATTTAACACAGAAAATCAGTACAACATTAGTAACATTGGTTTCAAGCTCAGAAGGTATAAACTTCCCGGCTATCCTCAGCTTTGTTGTCAATTGGTACAGAAAATTGAGGGTCTCGTATAAGCTACGATCATATACATTATTTGATTGAAAGTGTAGTATCGTCTACATTTTTTTGTTAAAGAAATACATGTGAGATTGAAATTTTTAATAAAGTCAAAATAGAGGAATAAAGGTGTAAAAATAAAGATTTAAAATTTAAAAACATTTGTAAAAAAATCCGTGAGCCAGTTTTTGCTAAAAGCTATTTGCTTTCAAGGGTGGCTTATACGAGACTCTCCATTTTCTCTATCAAATGACAACAAAGCTGAAGATAGGCGGGAGGTTAATATCTTCTGAGCTTGAAACCTGATGTTGTACTGATTTTCTGTAAATAAATAAATAAACAAATAAATAAATATAACGCTCTTAATTTTTATATTCTCAATTAATTGAGCACTCTGCTGGGATTTTTCTTATCTTTTTACAAAAGAAGTTGCATATATATATATATATATATATATATATATATATATATATATATATATATATATATATATAAGGAAATTGACAACATCTTTGAGGAACGTATGAGAATATATTTAAGTGAAATATTTTGCAAATCAACAATCGTGCAATTTAAATGAAAAATTCATTTATTTTTTATTTTTTGCAAGCTTTAGTTGTAGAACAACTTTGTCAAGCGATAGTTATAGTTTGTTTTCTTCTTTTCTTCCTCCTCATTTTGATCGTATTAACCCCGAGGGCTGAATCACGATATGAACAGAAAGAGACGTCAAGTTCTAAAAGACGTTAGGATAAGTGTAGTCCTAGCGATGTTATGCGCAGATTGGCGCTTTTTAAGTTAGTAATTAATTAAATAGAGTTACGTACCTTTAACCATACGATTTTTTTTTATATATATTTTAATATTTTATATTTTTATATATATTTTTTATTTTTATATTTTATTTTATTTTAATTTATTTTAATTACTCTTATATTTTTATATTTTTATATATATATTTTTATTTCTCTTCTCTTCATTTCTTTTTTTCCTCACTTCTAAATATAGAATCTCTTACATAACGGCTATTTCTACGGTTTAAGCGTTTCACCGCCTCTTCATTTCAAATTCTTTGTGCATAGCGTTTCATAACGGGTAAAGACTGTTTTTTGAAGAAATTCCATCATTTTACCATTTCAGACAGTGCTGACGAAGACGGAATTGGGGATTCAACCTTTTTCCTGTCAGAAACCACTGGTCCATATGTCTGATGAAAATCTGTATTCATAAATAAAAAATATTACGCTCTTAATTTAATTTAATTGAGCACTCTGCTGGTATTTCCCTTTTATTCTTTTTTGAGTATACCCTTATACATTATATATATATATATATATATATATATATATATATATATATATATATATATATATATATATATATATATTTGTAGTATATATAGTAATAGTATATATAGTTAGTATATATATAGTATATATATATATTTATATCTAAATATTTTTGAATATTATTTTTCTATGGCGCAAAGGCTTTAAAAATACTTTAATAGTGTAATAATTGGGTTATGATTCAATTTAATGTCACATAAAAACATCAACAAATGCAGAGAACAAATTTCCACTAATTCACCAAAAAGACACTTTTTATTTGCATACAATTGTTGCGACCTTCTTCAAACACGTACATCTTAATGATATACAAAATATTGAAAATATAAATTTTATCAGTGCTTATAAAAAGTTCACCAACTAGGTTGAAAAAATCTGATGTATACACTTTTTATTTATTGTTTCTTATATATTATTTTTATATATTATATTTTTCAATTTTCCTATGTTTTCTATTTTCTGATTTTATTGTTCAAGGGGAAATATTTGTTACTGTCTAGTTTTATATCTGATTCTCCAAATCGAGGTATATATATATATATATATATATATATATATATATATATATATATATATATATATATATAATTTTATTGCTAGCTATCATATTGCAGAATGGTTCTTGGGTGTTAGTGTTTAGATATTATTATTATTATTTTTATAATTGTTATTATTGTTATAATTAATGTTATTTGATATGCAAATTACCATATCACACGGTAGCCTTAAGGGTAATATATTATTATTATTTTATTATTATTATTATTTATTTATGTATATATTAGTGAAAGTTTAAGCTGAATTATTTCGACACTTGATTATTGGGGAAATGGTAGTTTAATCAGTTCCATTGGAGAGCCATGAATATTATAACTGTACTGTTTTTAAATCTCCGAAACAGTTACATGGTAAACAGCTGATGATCCCCGTGTTAATATTAGATGCTTAAGGTCTCCTGTTTTTGTTTCACTGTTAGATACTTAACCCCCCTTTTTATTTTATTTACTTTTAAAAAAAATTTATTTATGAATTTTCCAACGAATGTTAAGTCTGCAATATCTTGGATTTAGTTAGTTTCTCTGGGAATTTAAACTGCATTTTACTTCTTTTTTTTCTCTCTTTTTTAAAAAATGACTCAAAGCTTCTTTACACTATATATATATATATATCATATAGAAAGTAAAAATTCACATACACATTGTAATTGTCAGCATTTATAATTTATTTCGACTCCATAGTCTCTTCAGAATGCAAACGGGACATATTAGTCATTTCAAATATGTAGCTGTCCCGTTAACATTCTAAAGAGAATAGGAAGTCGAAATAAATTATAAATGCTGACAGTTACAATGTGTATGTGATTTTTTTCTTTCTATATTTTATTCTTGCTCTGTTTTCAATAATGAGTTATATTACTCGGATTTCTTACCAAAATCATTAACTTTAACTCTCTCTCTCCCCCCTCCTCTCTCTCTCTCTCTCTCTCTCTCTCTCTCTCTCTCTCTCTCTATATATATATATATATATATATATATATATATATAAGCAGAACATTTTCTTAATAACAAGATAGTTCAGAAAAAATTATTAACTTTACACACACACACATATATATATATATATATATATATATATATATATATATATATATATATATATATATATATATAAGCAGAACAAGATAGTTCAGAAAAAAATTAATCTGGAACAAAAAACTAGATCTGATATCCGGAACGTTTTTGTTCTTGTCCTTGTCAAGGGAAATGGTGTTTGATCAACTTTTCTGGGAAGCCATGAGATGAAATAGTGTTTTGTTTTTAAAATTATCGAAACAGTTTAACGTAGTAAACAACTGATGATCCCTAAAATAACATAAAGACTAGCGTAAATTCTTTGTAATTCTAATGTAGTAACTGCAAAAGATTACAACCAAAGTGGTTTTCCAACGAAGGACTTCAGACTAAAAGTGTCTTTTTATTGCCATATAGTTTTAACGATTGAAAAACTTCCAATCTTATATATATATATACAGGGTGATTCATAAGTCACTTCACTTAGCTATTTTAAATGATTACCATATGAAGCACAAACATACTATGAACTTTTGATGATTATTATCTTACTCTCTAATTACTGCTATTTGTTATTTTAAATTTGTTCGTTTATATATTTGTTTCTATATATATTTATTTCATAATCAATCAAATATGCTACAAAGAGTCGTAAATTCTTTGCAAAAAATAATTGAGCTATGCATGCAGAACGACAGTGGAAATTTTGAAAATTTGCTGTAATCTTAAACTCCCATAAATGAATTTGATGAATAAACGTTCTGTTTTGTATTACTGTATTTTTCAACTTTAGAATTTCAAAAAATAAATAGCTAAGTGACTTATGAATCACCCTGTATATATATGTATATATATATATATATATATATATATATATATATATATATATATATATATATATATATATATATATATATATATATATATTAGAGGTTTTAAAATTAATTTGCACAGTATCCGTCTTTACTCTAATATATCAATGATAAAAATATATAAATATAATATATCATTATTGTAGAACTTTTTCCAAATCAAATGGACTTCATATTTGCAATTCTTTTTCTGATTTTTGTAAAAGTAGAAGAAAAAATATCTGACTTAACCGTATTTATAAAGGAGAAAGCCTCTATCACTAAATCTATATAACTGTTTTTTTTTTTTAAAGAGCTACCATATCAGTTTTTATTCAAGAAGCAGAAAAACACTTTCGAGCAACCAGAATAATTCAGGGCGGGCTAAATTACTGACACAAACGAAGGGCATTAAAACACATTACAGAAAGAATTAATCGGACTCTTGCAGCCAAAGTAACTGCCGAGATGTATCGACATGTAAATAGATTAGTTACGGCCAAATGTATTCACTGTGAATTCTATAAATAAGAATAGAATGGAAGTGCTGCCTTTAACCTTCTTTGAATTTAACAAATGTTTCAATCTTGGGTTAGTTTTTTTTGTTTTTTTTTTAAACATAGTTCACCCCAAACAAGGCAGGCCGCCACTGTAGACGTAAGGGGCTACTGAGAAAAAAGAAAAGGGGAGAAGGTAGGGGGCGGTCAACCTAGATTGGGATCTGCGCAGCGAGATATCTGTTTACATTAGTTTAAAATTTCTGCATGTCTGTACTGTTGGGGAAACAGGGGGCAGGGAGGGAGTTCCAGAGGCCAGCAGTACGAGGAAAGAAGCTATTTGAGTAGAAGGCTCTCTGACATCTGGGGACCTCCACAGTGAATGAATGAGATTTAGTTGATTGTCGAGTTAGTATAGTGAATTTACGTCGAGGGGGCACCAGAGTAGCCAATTCATCGGAATAGTTGAAAATGACGTGTGGTCCAGGATTTCAAGCTGAGATAACATTGGTGACCTGATGATCATGCAGATTGTATACCATCGAATCAACTCTTACTGTACGTGTATTTGGCTAAAGAGTTAGAGTATTTTCTAATGGGTCTGGAGTCTATGGTTCAATCATCAGTCAAGTCATACCAAAGTATGAGAAAATGTTACTTGGTGTTTACTTGTTAAATAATCAGCCTTATTAGGTGAAGATCAAAAGTACGTGTAGTAATCTGGTGAAAAGAGTAGCGCCCTCCCCTACATTTCGATGATAAAAGATCCTTCAGATCGCTCTCGACTATGGTTGATCATTTTGGCGGACATGAATGGATTTTAAAAAGTCTGGGTTTCATTGAAGGTGGAATTTTACTTGTGCAATTACAATAATAAGGACTATAAAAGAGAAAATAAACAGATATGAAAGAAAAGATTGGAAAGGAGCATCGAAAGAGAACAAAACAACTTAGATAATGTAGTAAAAACTGATGAAAGGAAATATAACTGGGTGAATGAACTATTGTAGACGCTTTATAAGATTAACTAAAGAAGAAACGGTGCTGTCATGGATGACGCGCCTGATTTCTGTGACTTCGTGTCGGCAAGGATCGGGCAGGTCGCGGAAGCGCCCGAGAGTTGCCGAGACGAAAACGCCAAGCGTTAATGGAAGACTTGCAGGCGATAATATAAGACAAATAAATTCAAAGTAAAAATACATAGATAAAAAATTAAGAACCGAACAAACTGTAGGGTGGGGGATCAAATGAACCATTTTCAATCAAATGTGTAGAAAGAAACTTTTTTTTTTTGGGGGGGGGGTTTGTCAATGTTTTCTTTTTCATTTGTTTCGCTGTTTTCTTTTTTTCTTACTAACATAAAACAAAGAAAGAAAGAAAAATGGGTTAGGTTTACGTTTAGGGTTAGGGTTAGGGTTAGGGTTAGGGGTTAGGATTAGGGTTAGGGGTTAGGGTTAGGGGTTAGGGTTAGGGTTAGGGTTAGGGTTAGAGTTAGGGGTTAGGGGTTAGGATTAGGGTTAGGGTTAGGGTTAAGGTTAGGGTTAGGATTAGAGTTAGAGGTTAGGATTAGGGTTTAGGGTAAGGGTAAGGGTTAGGATTAGGGTTTACGGTTTAGGGTTAAGGTTAGGGTTTAGGGTTTAGGGTTAGGGTTCCCGTTAGGCTTAGGGCTTAGCGATAGCCAAGCCATGCATTCAAACTGCCAAGCTCAAACTGGAAGACTTGCAGACGCTAATATAAGACAAATAAATAAAAAAAAAATACATAGATTAAAATCATTTTTGTTGTTGTGAAAATAATGTTTTTTTTTGCGGGGGTTGGAGGGTAAAATTTTGTCAATGTTTTTATGAGATAAAAGAAAGAAAAAATGATATTATTCCGTCAGCGCTCGGGTGCTTCCGCGACATGCCCGATCGTTGTCGACGCGAAGTCACGGAAATCAGGCGCGTTATCTATAACATTACTGAAGAAATATAGACACCTGGACAAGAAGATTAGGAAAATAATGGTTATAAACAAAGAACTTAACGCGAAGGATGATACTGATATTGGTTAAAGTGTGCAGGCTAGGTTTAGGGTTAGGGTTTAGAGTTAGGGTTTAGAGTTAGGGTTAGAGTTAGGGTTTAGGGTTTAGGTTTAGGGGGTAGGGGTTAGAGTTTAGGTTTAGGGTTAGGGTTAGGGTTTAAGCTTAGGGTTAGGGTTAGGGTTTAAGGTTTAGGGTTAGGGTTTAGGGTTAGGGTTAGTGTTAGGGTTAAGGGTTAAGGTTTAGGGTTTAGGGTTTAGGGTTTAGGTTTAGGGTTAGTGGTTAAGGTTTAGGGTTAGGGTTAGGGTTTAAGGTTAGTGTTAGGGTTAGGGTTAGGGTTTAGGGTTAGGGTTAGGGTTTAGGGTTTAGGGTTTAGGGTTTAGGGTTAGGGTTTAGGTTTAGGGTTAGGGTTAGAGTTTAAGGTTAGGGTTAGGGTTTAGGGTTTAGTGTTTAGGGTTAGGGTTTAGGGTTAGGGTTAGGGTTTACCATTGTTCAATAGTGAGCAAAGGCAGAAAGACGATTTAATAAGTTAAGTGTGTAATGGCGTGAGGTTGATAGACCTTTAAACAAAACTCTAGCTCAAACAGAATTTCTGTAACCGTGAAGATATTTCGTTTTAGTTTTCATGCACTTGCCAAAGATGTCACGATACGGGATATAACCAAGAACAGGTTGGTTAGAATAATCCAGAATCGTGCACTTGATCCGACATTAGCATTGATAATATACAATAAAACGAATTATTGAGCAGAAGATAGCGAAGAAAAGTTATTTCACGAGCCAAGGGGCTTATTACTAACTTCTATTTCGCTATGCAATCAGATTTTACACACCATCATCCTGATGAAGCTAGTGCCTATTTATAGACTTATTTATTCATAGATTTATGAATATAAATATTCCTATCTGATGTGGCACCATGTTCTTCATATATTTATTAATGTTGCATTTGTTCGTGTACACGTCATATCATTTTTTTGTGGTTATTGCGCGAGTACACACAAGGATATATGTATGCATATATATTTTCTTTCTTATAAACGATGAACGCATATAAATAGGAGACACTGAAAATGAATACAAACATAGGTACAGTGACTATAACATACAATGAAAACAAAACTAAATAAATAAACGGAGGTAAAAGTCACAGTAGTTGAGTAAAACAAAAACAGACATTAACAATACGCTTTTTATCTGGATAAAATGTTTAAGCTAAATATTTGTTTGGTGAAATATTTTTGCTAATATAAAATTGTATTTCGAAACGGCCATCCAACTAAATATCTGTAAAATAATGATGCAGATATGTTGAGTAATAACGCATAAGACGTCAAGGGGAGGCTAAGTGCATGACCCCGCAATAATGAAGAAAAGCCGAAGACTATATAGATTTCAATTAGGCTAAAAGAAAAACGGAAATGAATCGGTGACGTTTGAATGAGCCCAGGTGTGTGAGATCGACAAGTTAATCTCGGAGTATGTCGTAAAAACCCCGACTCGGTAACTTTTAAAAGAGTCAAGTGCACGAGGCCAGAAGAAGAAGGCACCCGGAGTGCAGAGTCAGAAATTAAAACGACGGTTTTTAACGAAGGAAGAAGGAGCGCTTACGTAGCAGAGATCGAATTGGAATGATATGAAGAAAAACTTGTCGTGGATCAGACCCGAGGAGAGGTACCCCCACCACGGCCGAACTGCCGTAAACAACTGGCGTGGGGACACAAGCCTTCCCTATATTCCAGGAACAGACTGCTACAGAACGTATTGTCGTGTTTCCCTCTAGGTTGCAAGGTAAATCATTCTGCCTGGTTTTCGTGAAAATAATCTACGTTGGGTAGAGTCGAAAATCAACCGCCGTCAAGGTAAAGAAAGAAATTTCTTCGTAAGACAAGGGAAAGAACAATAATGCCAAAGGACTTTTGCTAACAAAGAAATATTTAATTATATATATATGTGTTGTATATATGTTTCCGTGATCGGCAGCATACAGACACATACATTAAGCAAATAATGGATTTCATATCCGGCAGTATATTTTTAGAGTATTAGTTGTAATTTTTAAGGATGCCTGTTTTTTTTTTGTGTAGGTAAATTCCGTATTAAATAAACTTTCTAGCCGCGTAGATATATAAATTAAAATAAAAGATCTAAAGCAGAACAAACATTGGGGGGAAAAACAAATGAAAATATGAAAACGGGACATAAAGAACGACGAAGTAATCGTAAAACTAAATACATAAATAATCAACCGTTCATTTTTAGTCACGTTCAACGTTGCAGCCGAAACGAATAAAAAACGTGCGTTCAATTTTACGTCATAATAAGATGCTAGTCCTGTTTACAATTTTTTAATAACATTTAAGAAAATCGTTTAAGTTAATACCCCCTTTATTGATTTCAAAATAATAGTAAATCAAAAAATAATGATTCAATGTGTATTTATAAAAGTTGAGTTGAGGCGAGAAAGACAGACATACGAACTTTGTTTCATAGTTTTATCAATAAAGATATGTACAGTAACTTTTAAATCGGGCTGCATTTCATCCATTCAAATAATTTCATGACTAACGTAAATATAGTAATTGTCTATATCTCTGAGATGAGGCGTTTTCATTATTGATTTCAGTGTTCGGACTGACTTCCTCATCTGGGCTGCCATGCTCACAACGTTTCGGCCGTTCTGCCCTCCGGCCTTCGTCAGGTGTTCTGTATCGAACTCGGGAACCGTCTGTCTGGACTCTCGAACCTAATCTCTTTATTGTCACGTGGGGTACCATACTCGGATTCCATTTGTTGGCTCTGGTACACACTCGTTAATTCTCCTTTGCTGTCCTAGTGACACATGGCCGTCCTGTCTAAGTCGTTTGTTCGAAAGTTGCAAGTTATCTAGAGGTGCTAAGTTCAATCCTGGGCGAAGGCAGTAAAAGTAACATTCAGCGACAGCAGCACTACGGCGATAAGCAGCAGCTGCAGCGGCAGAACTGAAAGCAACGGAGAATTAACGAGTGTGTCCCTGAGCCAAAAAAATGGAATCCGAGCATGGTACCCCGTGACAATAAAGGGATTGGGTTCGAGAGTCCAGACAGACGGAGGGCAGAATAGCCGAAACGTTGTGAGCTTGAAGCCAAGATGAGGAAGTCAGTCCGAACACTGAAATCCGTAGCGTAAAAATATGGCGTAAAAATGGCGGCATACTTTTGTCATTACTTATGTTCATTGCATAATTCCGTACAATGCGAGTGTGTATAATGCAATTGCTAAGATTTCATAGTTTTATTAATGAATCATGCGCTTCTGTAACAAAGTAACTAGAGACAGTAAGACTAACAATATAACTATACGATAACTAGAGACAGTAAGACTAACAATATAACTATACGATAACTAGAGACAGTAAGACTTACAATATAACTATACGATAACTAGAGACAGTAAGACTAACAATATAACTATACGATAACTAGAGACAGTAAGACTAACAATATAACTATACGATAACTAGAGACAGTAAGACTAACAATATAACTATACGATAACTAGAGACAGTAAGACTAACAATATAACTATACGATAACTAGAGACAGTAAGACTAACAATATAACTATACGATAACTAGATACAGTAAGACTAACAATATAACTATACGACAATGATGATATATCATAGACAATGAAAATAAACAAATGTCAAGTTGAATACTTTACAAGTTTAATAGCTTCAAGCAGTACAAAAAAGAATATAAAATATACAAAAGTCCTTTAAACCTAGGTGTTTCAAAGAAACAAGTCCTCTTATCAAAAGGAAAAAATACTTAACAAGCTTTGGTTTTCATTATTAATTTCAAAAGATTATCAACCATGTATGGATTCTGAAAAATATAAGAACTGTACTTGAATAGAGGGTAAAATGTCTTTGCATTTATGAATCGCTAGATATATAATGAAATGTCAAAGAGTATCCTTCATTGGAATATTATATTATAAATTGTCCCAAAAGAATATATTAGGTTTCAGAAAATGGGTAAAATAGTCTACATTCAAAATATGTAAATATATTCTGCCTCCAACGTCTTCCTTTGCAGTGTTATGAGCGGAATGGAGGCATATTTCGTTAAAATAAATAGAATCAAGGAAAAATATGCAGACACAAGTTATCTGTAATATTTAACAAACACACACACACACACACACACACACACATATATATATATATATATATATATATATATATATATATATATATATATATACATACACTCCTGATCAAAAACTTAAGACCACTTGAAAATCTTTTAAAATAAACCATTTTTTAAGGATAGATTTTTAAACTTCCCCCACTTAAGGTTACCAATACTACAATCTAAAAGGTTATGGAAACAAAAAGGTACATTCCAAACATTTTATTCGGAAATTTACATTTTTATAAAATGAGGCATTTTACACTTGATCAAAATTCTAAGACCAGAGACAAAAATTCTACGAAATTGTACGAAAAGTGGATGAAAACATTCAACAACCAAATTTAATAATGAGTTCTACCTCCACTAATTTTTAGGGATGTTGCTCCAGCTTCTGAAGATGGCTTCACAAAGTTCATTTTTAGTTGAATATTGTTTGCCATTTCGATAAACATCTCTTGTCATCCACCCCCAAACATTTTTAATTGTGTTCAAGCCCAGTGAGCTTGGTGAGATGGACCCCATTTTCTTGTAGAAAGGTCAAAGTCCGTCGTGCAGCGTGGATTGCAGCATTATTCTGCTGGAATAACAATCCATCTCCACACAAACGATTGCCCCCCTCCGTAATCAACGATGTCTTTTTATAGCATGCTAACATAACCAACCGCTGTCTGACAACCCTGCACCACCTGGAGCTCCATCGCCTCTCTGTAAGAAAAGGCACCCCATACCATTAGGGACCCTCCACCACTATGACGTGTGGAGACAATTTCAAGAGGCATGTTTTTGTTATGCCAATATTGTTGGAAGCCATTAGGCCATCTAGATTCAATTTTTTCTTATCAGAAAAAAGGACTTTCTTCCACTTCTCAACGTCCCATGTTTCGTATTCACAATCAAACCCTAAGCAGTCCACATTGTGACGTGGAAGCAGCCGAGGAATTTGTGATCGCTTTTTATTTACAATGCCTTTTTATTGTAAGTGTCGTCTGATGGTTACTGGACTGCAATCAGCATCTGCGACTGCCTTAATTTGACTAGAAAAAAGTCCACTGTTTTCCACAACAACCTGTCTGATTCTTCTACTCAATGCAGGATAAGTTTTTGGGGTCAACCAGTGGATTTTGTTTTTCCATAATTCTCACTGTTCTTTATAAAGTTGCAAATCACAGTTTTACTGCGATTTACTTTAGATGCGATCGCCCGCTGTGGCAAACCTTGATTATGGAAATCTAGAATTCGAGCACGCTCAACTTCGGTAAGTTTGCTTGCTTTAGGCATGGTGTCACCTTTATGCAGTGATTGCTAATCTCTAAATGAACTAAAAACATTGGAATTACCATAGATTTAACAATTTATACTCCTGCTCTTATAATTTTGATGAAGTGTAAAATGCCCCAATATAAATTTCTAAATAAAATGTTTACAATGTAGCTTTTTGTTTCCATAACAGTAGTATTGGTAACCTTTAGTGGGAGGAGTTTAAAATCTATCCTTAAAAAGAAGGTTTCTTTTAAAAGATTTTCAAGTGGTCTTAAATGTTTGATCAGGAATGTATATTATATATATATATATATATATATATATATATATATATATATACACAACTATGTATTTCTTATTGATTGTTATCTGTAATATTAAACTAATATATATATGTATATATATATATATATATATATATATATAGTCTAAAGAAGCTTAGAGTAATTTATAAACGAAAATAAATGAAGTTTAAATTCCTAGGGATACTAAGTTTAACATATCGCAGCTTAGAACTGATATAAGCCGATTACTGCTGGAAAATTTACAAATACAAAAGGGGATTAAACTATATAACAGTGCAACAAACTTAAATTGTGAAATAGAAAACGAAGATCATCAACTGTTTACAATGTAACGTACGGACATTTAAAAACAAAACAGCTATTAAATTCATGGCTCTCCAGTGGTACTTGTCAAAATATCACTTCCCCAATAACCAAATGCAGACACAATTCAGTTAGTATTTAACTAATATATATATATATATATATATATATATATATATATATAACTAATATTTCAAATTTTATATATATATATATATATATATGCATATATAAAATAAAAACATAAAAGAATACGTATAAATAAGTAAATAAATAATAATAAGTATAATAATACTATTAAAACATTACGCTTAAGAACTATTCTGTTAGTATATATATATATATATATATATATATATATATATATATATATATATAGGAATAAAGATGCATAAAAAATGCTTAAGTACCCTTGGTACTAGATTGGAAAATATATAGGAGGAAGCAAACCTAGCCATACAAATCAATAAACCGAATCTATAATCTAAAGGAGCACTGAGTAAACGAAGAAAAAAATGCAGTTTTAATTTCTAGGGATACTAACTAATTATATATATATATATATATATATATATATATATATATATGTGTGTAAACAGTCAAATAATGTTAGACGCACTGCCATTATTATCTATAGTGAGGATTTCTTTAATGATTTAAATTATAAGAGAGGAATAAAGAACCACGAGAAGGGGAACAAAGATGAATCACTTTTAACTTTTTTCTTTCTCTATAAGGATTTTTTTTTATAAACGAATATTAAGAAAAAAAAAGAGGTAAAAAAAATAAATAAAATTACCGGGACGTTTTTCAGTCGACACTTTTCAAGGTAATCCTGGTTCTTTATTCCTCTCTTATTATATAAATTTCAAAAACTCTTACTATAGATAATAATGGCAGTGCGTCATACATTATTCAACTGTTTATTAAAACTTTGTACCTACACAAATCTATTCATATATATATATATATATATATATATATATATATATATATATATATATATATATATATATATATATATATATATGTGTGTGTGTGTGTGTGTGTGTGTGTGTGAAAAAATGACAAACGGAAAACAAGTTAAAGTGCAGGAGAAAAACAAAAACAAGAGATTTTTACCGGTTTCGTTCTGTTGAAGAACGTCTTCAGAAATGAAGATAATAAAATAGTTTGATTTTGAAGGCACATACAAAATAAACTATTTTATTATCTTCATTTTTGAAGACGTTCTCCAACAGAACGAAACCGGTCAAAATCTCTTGTTTTTGTTTTTCTCCTGCACTTTAACTTGTTTTCCGTTTGTCATTTTAATCACACATTTTGTCCACTACGACATTTCTTTTTCATGAATTATCGTGTATCTTACCCCATATATATATATATATATATATATATATATATATATATATATATATATATATATATATATATAAGATATATATGAGCGTGTAAGCCCGAGACAACGTCGTTTGTATGTATAACACACTTTAATATTTAATTAAAATATTTATAGTAAATGCCCCTTTAAGATTTATAGTCTTTAAAGTAGAGCCCTGTTTGAAATTACAATATTGTTGTTACCCTGCGATAAAGCAAAGTTCCGCTCGCGTCTTGAAGACTATTCACATCATGACGTCTATCCTCGCCCCCTTGTTAAGTGTACATTAATTTTAATCACTGTCTGTAATTTGGTTGATCCCCTATTCTTTCTTCTTCTCTGTCCCATCACTCTCACAAACGTAGTTGCTTTTCTCAGTCTCATCTATAAATACTATTATGACATGTGTTCTTCAGAATTTATTATCAGCTTCCTTTGTTCCAGCTCGTTTAACTCGTTGGTCTAGTGGTCTTCATCAATTCACTGTTCAGGTATCTTGTTATAATTCATGTTCTAATTCCAGTTGCCTTTTTTCCAGAATTGCAGCCTTGTGTAAATCTCTTCCTGGTTACTGTATTCCTCCTACCTACAGTTTTGGTATTTTTAAGACTAAGGTCAATAGCTATCCCTAGTATTTACGTTAAGCATCTTTGGTTCTTTTTAGATGCTGTCATCAAGTTGCTTCATGCCTCGTTTGGAGAGACTTTCATAAAAAAACATTACATAAATGCTCGGATGTTGTTTAGTTAAATGTATTAAGGGTATTATTGAAAATGACATAAGAATCTACTACAGTTTGCAAGGATTGAACTCAAATCTTTGAGATTATAATATTATTGTGTTTAATACGTGCCACTACCCATTCAATCACTTCTAGTCCCATTTGCCTTTCGGCATCGTGTTACATACGGACGGACGGACTGGAAAGCACAGAGATAGACACATATCTCGCCATTATGGCTATTGTTATGATGTCCATCTCTTACGGCTTGAATGCGCCGGTATTTTTTGTATTCGTTTGAATTTTGTTCTTGTTGATTTTCGATTGGCTAATTCTTTCTGATGCGCATGCGTACTTCATGTATTTTTTTGTTTTGTTCCTGTTCAGTCTAATAAGATTCTGCGCACTTGAAATGCTTGGTTTGCTTGGGGTCACTCGTCCGATGAATTCAATTCATTTGGAATTATAAAACAGGTGCAAATCAAGTCGCAAAGTCGAGAGCAAAGACATCTCAACTCAGAAATTATTTTCTTTATTATTTTCAGTTTTGTTCATCTTTTCAATGCTCTACTTGATGTTTTTTTTCTTCTTTTGTTCTTATAGGGTTATAGTATTGTATTCTGGTCACCTATTACAGGATTTTCTTCTTCTTCTTCTTCTTCTTCTTCTTCTTCTTCTTCTTCTTCTTCTTCTTCTTCTTCTTTTATTCTTTCTTCTATTTTTCTTCTTCTTTTTCTTCTTCTTCTTCTTTTATTCTTTCTTCTATTTTTCTTCTTCTTCTTCTTCTTCTTCTTCTTCTATTTCTTTTTCTTCTTCTATTTCTTCTTCTTCTTCTTCTATTTCTTCTTGTATTTCTTTTCTTCTTCTTCTTCTTCTTCTTCTTCTTCTTCTATTTCTTTTTCTTCTCCTTCTTCTTTTTCTTCGTCTTCTTCTTTTTCTTCTTTTATTATTTATTATTCTATTTCGTCTTTTCTTCTTCATCTACCTCTATTTCTTCTTCTATTTCTTCTTTTTCTTCTATTTCTTCTTCTTCTTCTTCTTCTTCTTCTATTTCTTGTTCTTCTTCTGTTTCTTCTTCTTCTATTTCTTCTTCTATTTCTTCTTTTATTCTTTCTTCTTTTCTTCTTTTTTCTTCTTCTTTTTCTTCTTCTTCTTCTTTATGGTACGTTTATTTTCATTCCTTTCTTCATCATTAGTTGTTCTCCCACGTTCCGTTTCTTCTTCTTCTTCTATTTCTTTTTCATCTTCTATTTCTTCTTCTATTTCTTCTTCTATTTCCTCCTCTTCTTCTATTTCTTCTTCTATTTCTTCTTCTATTTCTTCCTCTTCTTCTATTTCTTCTTCTATTTATTCTTCTATTTCTTCCTCTTCTTCTATTTCTTCTTCTATTTCTTCCTCTTCTATTTCTTCTTCTATTTCTTCTTCTATTTCTTCCTCTTCTATTTCTTCTTCTATTTCTTCTTCTATTTCTTCCTCTTCTTCTATTTCTTTTACTATTTCTTCTCCTATTTCTTCCTTTTCTTCTATTTCTTCTTCTTCTTCTTTTTCTTCTTCTTCTTCTTCTTCTTCTTCTTCTTCTTCTTCTTCTTCTTCTTCTTCTATTACTTGTTCTTCTTCTGTTTCTTCTTCTTCTATTTCTTCTTCTATTTCTTCTTTTATTCTTTCTTCTGTTATTCTTTCTTCTTTTCTTCTTCTATTGCTTCATCTTCTTCTATTTCTTCTTCTTCTTCTTCTTCTTCTTCTTTTATTATTTATTCTTCTATTTCTTTTACTTCTTCTATTTCTTCTTCTTTTTCTCTTTTTTCTTCTATTTCTTTTTCTTCTATTTCTACTTCTTCTATTTCTTCTTCTTCTTCTTCTTCTTTTATTCTGTCTTTTTTCTTCTTTTTCTTCTTTTATTGTTTATTCTTCTTCTTCTTCTTCTTTTTCTTCTCCTTCTTCTATTTCTTCTTCCTCTTCTTCTTCTTCTTCTTCTTCTATTTCTTCTTCTCCTTCTTCTTCTTCTTCTTCTATTTCTTCTTCTCCTTCTTCTTTTTCTTCTTCTTCTTCTTCTTCTTCTTCTCCTTCTATTTCTTTTTCTTCTCCTTCTTCTTCTTCTTCTTCTCCTTCTTCTTCTTCTTCTTCTTCTTCTTCTTCTTCTTCTTCTTTTATTATTTATTATTCTATTTCTTCTTTTCTTCTTCTTCTTCTTCTTCTTCTTCTTCTTCTTCTTCTTCTTCTTCTTCTGTTTCTTCTTCTATTTTGTCTTCTTCTTCTTCTTCTTCTTTTTCTTCTCCTTCTTCTATTTCTTCTTCCTCTTCTTCTTCTTCTTCTATTTCTTCTTCTCCTTCTTCTTCTTCTTCTTCTTCTTCTTCTTCTTCTTCTATTTCTTCTTCTCCTTCTTCTTTTTCTTCTTCTTCTTCTTCTTCTTCTTCTTCTTCTTCTTCTTCTCCTTCTATTTCTTTTTCTTCTCCTTCTTCTTCTTCTTCTTCTTCTTCTTCTCCTTCTTCTTCTTCTTCTTCTTCTTCTTTTATTATTTATTATTCTATTTCTTCTTTTCTTCTTCTTCTTCTTCTTCTTCTTCTTCTTCTTCTTCTTCTTCTATTTTGTCTTCTTCTTCTTCTTCTTCTTCTTCTTCTTCTTCTTCTTCTTCTTCTTCTTCTTCTTCTTCTTTATGGTACGTTTATTTTTATTCCTTTCTTCATCATCAGTTGTTCTCCCACGTTCCGTTTCTTCTTATTTTACAATTTCTTCTGTTTTGTCAGTTTATTTTAATCCCTTCTTTTGTTATTAGTTGTTGTTCTTCTCTCACTTTCTTTCTCTCGTCCGCTTTTTCTTTTTCTTCTTCTTTTTTCGTTTATTTTTAGCCTTTCTTTATCATTTGTTTTGTACTTTCACATTCGCCATTTTTTGTTAGTTACTCTTTATCCCTTTCTTCATCGTTTATTCTTGTTCTTTTTTCTTCTTCTTCGTTTTCTTCTTTTCTTCTTCTTCTAATTCTTTTTCGTTTTCTGTTTTGCTCGTTTATTTTCATTGCATTTTGTTGTTTTAGTCTTCTCTTCTTTGTTCGTTTAATTTTTGCTTTCTTTATTGTTTGTTATTGTTATCCTACTTCAACTTTCGTTTGTTCGTTCGTCTTCTTCTTCTTCTTCTTCTTCTTCTTCTTCTTCTTCGGCTTCTTCTTCTTCGGCTTCTTCTTCTTCTTTCCTCAATCTTCTTCTTCTTCTTCTTCTTCTTCTTCTTCTGCTCCTCCTCCTCCTACCCCTTTCTTTCTTTCTTTCTACTTGCTCTCTTTTTCTTTGTACAATTATTTGTATTCCTTTCATGTCATTTGTATTTGTAATTGCTATATTCTAATCTATTTTTAGGTTAATGGAACACATAATAGCAACTTCGGAACCTATTTATTGAGAGATGGTTTAGATAATATTTCTAATAGATACAAACAAAAGTACAACAGACAAAAGAAGCTACTTCCGAATTGAATGACCCATGTCCGCAGATGCTTCTTCTATTTCTTATCCTTTGGAATACAAATGTACATCTCAAAAGAGAAAGAAAATAGTTATTTGAAGCTACACAAACGCAGAATCCATTAACGCTTCGATGATAACGTCATATACTGCAATAAACATTGTCGTTTTTAACCCATCTCTATTCGAAAGGTTTTTACCCTTCGGTTTTCTTCTGTTGTTAATAAAATCATGGAATAAATTCCGTATCTTCTTAAATTTCAAGAGATTATTTTTTCTCATAGTCTTTAGTCCAATTAACCGCATATCAAACATAGACCAACATACGAGAATCAGAAATTGTCGGAATCAAAGATGGCGACTTCCGCTATAATGAATATTGACTAATCTTCAACGTTTGAAGTTGATAAGGTACAGAATCGTGCCATACTATTTTAGGGGTTATAGAGGATGAGACATTTATTTCTGTGGTTAGGCTTTGGATGAAAGTTAACTTCAAGGTGAAAATAAATTTAAGGTGGAATAAGCTGCCATCTTGAATTCTGACCATTTCTGATGCTAGTATGTTGTGGCACATGTTAATTATTTTAAGTAAGAACCCCATCGCTTATAGTATCTACGGGCGGGCATATTTGAAAAATCTGAAGATGCTGAAAATTTGATGTCACCCGATGCGACAGCGAAATTTCAAAATATCCAGAGATTTATAAAATGTTTAATAACTTTCACCTCTTTTTCTATACGAAATAATATAATACTAGTTAAGCGTTACAAATGAAATAATGTATTATTAATAGTATTTACTATTAACAGATTGCGCCCATTTTAATTAAAATTTGCTTCAGACAACAAAGATAACTACGACCTGAACATATTAAAAAACGGATAATGAACTTTCTAAAACTGAAGCGAAATACGTTTTTGTATTGCAAAGAACATAGTAGAAAAATAAATACAATTTGGCTAGGCAGAATAAAATATCGAGTTATGAGATTCATTTCTATTCAAATCTACGTTGGAAAATCCGACTGACTTGATTTTATCTATTAGATATATATATATATATATATATATATATATATATATATTAATAGTTTTTGTATTGCAAAGAACATAGTAGAATAATAAATATAATTTGGTTAGAGAGAATAAAATATCGAGTTACGAGATTCATTGCTATTTAAGTCTACGTTGGGAAATCCGTCTGACTTGATTTTATCTATTAGATATATGTATGAAGTGTTTTTTGTATTGCATAGAACATAGTAAAACAATATATACAATTCGGATAGGCAGAATAAAATATCGAGTTGTGAGATTCATTGCTATTTAAGTCTCCGTTGGAAAATCCGGCTGACTTGATTTTATCTATTAGATATATGTATTAAGAGTTTTTGTATTGCAAAGAACATAGTAGCACAATAAATAAAATTTGGTTAGGCAGAATAACATATCGAGTTATAGAATTTATTTCTATTTAAGTCTACGTTGGAAAATCCGGCTGACTTGATTTTATCTATTAGATATATGCATTAATAGTTTTTTGTATTGCAAAGAACATAGTATTACAATATATAAAATTTGGCCCGCCAGAATAAAATATCGAGTTGTGAAATTCATTGCTATTTAGGTTTATGTTGGAAAATCCGACTGACTTGATTTTATCTATTAGATATATGTATTAAAAGTTTAGTCAATATATCGACATCCTAATGTGATTGTGTAACATTTTGTTAAATGTTTTTCCAAACTTAAACACTCTATACATATACATACTTTAATAATGCTATACAGAACAGCACACACACACACACATACACACACATATACACTATATGCATCATGTTTTAATATAAATATGTTTCTCAACATGGTCTATCATTAACCATACGGAACTTTCAAGCTATATTAGTTCCGACGTTTCTGCAGTTAATAATAAAAGAAAAAATAATGAAATAAAGTCTCCGTCGCTACAAATCTGCATTAGGCTCTCGCTATCCGCCAAGGGCGATAACTCTTGCGAACAATGAAAGAGTCAAGAGAAAAAGGCATTCAGCTGGGCCGTTTCACACGTATTATTACATGGTACGCAGAGAAAAGCTGAACATGTTACACCTACACATCGACGCCAATATCATAGCCGCCCTCAGTTGGGCAACAACTATCCCTTCACGCTTTACAGCAATTCTTTCTTATTTACTCCATTTTGTGTATGCTTTTATTTCTAGATAATTTTATTCATTGCTTCTTCTCAATCGTAAATTTTCTATTTCTGTCTATCTATCTATCTATCTATCTATCTATCTATCTATCTATCTATTATCATGTTAATTGATGTTTGCCTCGGAGTCGACTATCAGGCTACGAGTCAAAGGTGACTTTTCAACGTGGTTTTAATCCTTCGACCGGCAAGAATAAACATCTCCTACACTAAAGAGTGCATAAGTATGAAATACCGGTGTCTGTAGGTAATAGTAATATATATATATATATATATATATATATATATATATATATATATATATATATATAGTGTGTAGATTTCAATTTTGTGTTGAGAATCTGAATAATAGAGCTCAATGTAATTTAAACAGAGCAAAACAGAATTATAAAAAAGAAAAAACTATACACACATTAAGGTTGTATACATTATAACTTATTACGACCCCTTAATTAGGTCTCCTCAGATGTATAAACAACCACGTCAAAAAGCCAAAAAAAATTTGGGGGGGCTTTTTGACGTGGTTGTTTATACATCTGAGGAGACCTAATTAAGGGGTCGTAATAAGTTATAATGTATACAACCTTAATGTGTGTATAGTTTTTTCTTTTTTATAATTCTCTCTCTCTCTCTCTCTCTCTCTCTCTCTCTCTCTCTCTCTCTCTATATATATATATATATATATATATATATATATGTAGGCATTCTATCAATCTATTAGTTGAGATATGTATATGCCATTAGTGAGAATAAAAAGCTTTTCGTAAAAACTATTCGGTAGTTCGTATTGTTTATATAAACGGTAAGATTTTTCCTTCTAGGGGATTGTGCGGATGGTGCAGTGGATAGACGTTTTATATAAATGATATCATCCAAATACAAAAAAATTAAACTAAAGTAGAATAAAGTAAAATATATATTTTTAAAACTATTTATACACACACACATGTATATATATATATATATATATATATATATATATATATATATATATATATATATATATATATATATATATATATAAAGAGAGAGAGAGAGAGAGGACTTGAATGCCTACTAGACACCACCCTCGGGTGTCTTCGGTCTCTCTGTACAGGGTTTTGTCAGAGACTCTGACATAAGGATACTTTTTCCTTGAAGTAAACCCTGACCAAATATTCAAGATAAATGGTGTACTGTCTCCTCAAGCCATTCAGCACGTCTCCCGAATTGCAGACAGAGGCACCCCCTCTACTCATAGAGGGCAGCTTCGAATGAACAATTAGAAGCCGTTGACAATGAGGAAATGAATAATAAAAAATATGAATAATAAAAAAAATACTGGCAGGCCGGCACCCAGGATAAAAAGGGCCCATCAACCCGTTCATACACCAGGCGGGAAGATGTAAGCAATGGTGTAAACCTCCCTGCCTCTGGAAATGGTGCTCCAACCAATATAGAGGCCAACCAGCGTCAGCCATCAGGCCTTGAGACAAAAGGTCCTGGCCCCCTATCTCCATCAAATTCAGCAACAAAAAAAAGATACATAAGAGGCTTAAAAGCCCAACCATGGACTGTTTCACAAAAGAAGGTGCTATTGTTTTGCTACCACTACTCAAAGTTTGAAAAGTGGAGCAAAACATCCAATGAGATTCTAGCTGAAAAGATCCAAGAATCTACCCTCCTCGAATATATATATATATATATATATATATATATATATATATATATATATATATATATATATTGGGGTAGCTGTCAAAGTTCCACCCCAAAATTTAAGGATCTCATGAATTTCTTCTGCCGGCATAAAAAAGTTTACGAAAAGTTCAAGGTCGAGGAGAAAAGGTAACACTTGTTAGACTCTGTTATTGAACAGCACTTGGTTCAAAATCCGTGGGGCAAATGTTAATGATCTTAAGTAAGAATAAAAGTGTTTTGAGGTCTTCCATGATGCGGATTCCAAAATGATTCCGTCGGCGCAAATCGGCTGATGATTGTACCGCCTAAATACGATTCGGAAATCTAGACAATCAGTTATAAGCGCTGAACGAGGATCTTGCTATGCATTTATAATCACTACTCTGAGTATCATCCCTCTCGCCAATGTACACATTGCCTTGCTAGATCTTGCCGCACCGTTTCTGCACCTTCTACACACATTTTGATGTGCAGACACAGTCAAAACGCCTGCTATGATCCATCCTGATAGTCACTAGTTCTACATCTGATTTACAGCTAATATTGCTGAGTTTTTGAATCCGACACGAATCATCCTTATACAGTTTTCTACTAATTGCTTACGAGAACGTTTCATATATATATATATTTATTATTAATTAAGATTTTCTCCTGACGAGATGATAGTCGAAAGAGCCTTTGAGAGATTTCCGCGTATCATTTTTAAATGTGTGTATATATATATATATATATATATATATATATATATATATATATATATATATATAACAGCGTTGTTCTTGTATTTTTCCACATCATAAGCAGTAAAGAGTATGAAGAATATTGCATTAAGTCACCCTTAATAGGACGTGTCATTATTTCTATTATATATATATATATATATATATATATATATATATATATATATATATATTGATCGATTAAGTTTTTACGTACATAAACTTAATATTGATTAAGTTTATGTACGTAAAAACTTAATCGATCAATATATATATATATATATATATATATATATATATATATATATATATATATATATATATATAATAGAAATAATGACACGTCCTATTAAGGGTGACTTAATGCAATAATTAGTCGTCATCATCGCTAATTTAGACAAGGATCGAACCCTCAGTTATATTGTCTGTAGTATGATGTCTTACAACCAGACCATGACACCTTGCCTGGAATATGTACGATTTTTTTTATCGCCTAAATATGTTAAGTTACGTACTTTGTTATTCTTTTTATTAGCGATAGTGTTTGTATTTTTCCACTTCCATACTGTTATTGTTTTCTACTGGCGATAGTAACAGTGATAGTGTTTGTATTTTTCCACTTCCTTAGCAGTAAAGAGTATGCAGAATATTGCATTAAGTCGCCCTTACTAGAACGTGTCATTATTTATATTATATATATATATATATGTAACTTAACATATTTACATACATATATAACACACACACACACACACACACACATATATATATATACTATACGCACACGCATACATATATATTATACGCACACAAACACACATATACAAATGCACATATATATATATATATATATATATATATATATACATATATATATCTCTTTATATATATATATGTATGTATATAGAATATAAAAAGATGAAAAGTCAATCGTCACATTAGTGAAAGTGAATAAATCACTTTTTAGTATTCAAGGGACATAATCCATCACAAGCGATTAACTTGATTATAACGTGTGACAACGTCACCGACTGAGCTACAAAGATGCTAGCCACCTGTGCACTAGTCATTGTTGTTTCTATTTTATGTTTGCTTGTGAAAAATTCACTTTTCTATTTCATCAAATTCTGTTCAAGCCAGACAGACGAGTTCAATTTGTTTTTTCAATACCCACTTCGCTGTTATCTCTCTTGTCATTTGAGACGCTGAAATTGAATTGTAAAACAAAAGAAATGAAAGACAAAAGACAGAAGCGAAAACAAATGCAGCAAATGACAAAATAGATAAACATCGTCGTGTTAAAACAAGGTATACGTCCTTTAAGGGTGGCCTGTAGCAAGTGTTGCGCAATCAATAACCGCACTTCTACTTAACCGGAATTGCTTGAATCCAGTTGCAAGAAGTCGAGAACGACTGGAAACAATTCCGATATAAGCAGAGAAAGACTGATGTTATTTCGGTATTTTTTATTCTCTTGGACTAGTTCCACAACAATAGGTTAAAAGTCTGGTCTTGACTATTAATTAATCGATAGGCGGAGGAGGGTATATAGGTTCATAATTTTCCCCAGGGATAATAATGAAAGCGATGCAGTAGCACTGACAGAACTGAACCCTGCTCGTCAACCTCACCGTCCTCGCCTGTTACCATTGCACCACACTACTCACTGTGTTATATAGATAATACAAAAAATCTGTTAAAGTATATGAACGACCCATTTGACCTCTGTCGGTTCGGGTGAGTATAAGAAAGTGTATGTCAACGATTATCCTTTTTATTTATTTTTATCTTTCTTTAAATGATTTCAACTTTTCTCTTTGGATATGGAGTAATACTGCTTCATTTTTTTTTCATGAGTATTGATAATTTCTATTATGTGGATTAAGCGGTCTATTCTTCCAATCTTTGATGAAAACAGTAGTCCGAATAATTAACATAATACAAAGAGAAATACTGTGTTTACTAACCATTATGAGAGCTGTGATACGACTGAAGCAATTACCTTCATCTTTTACTAGCTTGTTCCTGTTTTCCAATATGATGTGAAAATGAAAATTAAGAAAGAAAAAGCGAAATTCTTTCCGGCAAAATTTGGCGAAAGGTTCGTAACTGTCTCGAGTGACAAGTGCTGGTTTTGAGTGATAGTTGGACGTTGGTTTGGCGTGAGGATTATAGGCTTCCCAAATGAACATAACTATTCCCCCCCCCCTCTTATAAGTTAGCACGAGAATATATGATTCCATAAAGCTCTTTTATTTACCCCTTTCTATTAGGCATCTTTATTTATCAGCGATGCAGGTCTGCTTTCGTAATCCCGAAAAAAGTGTCGAATGAATAAAGTTGGTATCATTTGAATTATTCAAACTAATGTTCACACCTTCAGTGTTATTCTCAAAACGTTTCAGCCGATGTAACTTCCGACCTTCTTCAGGTGAATCTTGTCGAACTCGGGAATCTTTCTGTCGAACTCGGAAATTTGCACGGAATATAAAACGAAACCCTTTATTTTATCCATATAAGTACAGGGTGGGCCAAAATAAGGGTCCTATCTTTAAATTTGAATAACTTGAATTTGAATAACTTCCACAAAATAAAAGTTAAACTCACCAAACTTTATGTGTGTGTAGACTGACCCTTCCGAGATTTTTTGAAATAAACAAAACAAATTTTAGCCGAAAAACACTTCTTAAAACTTACAAAAACTAAAGTATTGTTTTTTACACTGTTTTGAGTTTTTTAAGCAAAAATAATGTTTTCTAAATGAGGGTACGTTCCTTAGGGCTAATACGGCTCATGCTTGCTTCGGAAGGGGTCCTTTACTTATTCTAAAAAAAAAAAAAAAAATCAATAAATAAAAAAGTTATGAATTTTTAAAAATAGGACCCTTATTTTTGCCCACCCTGTAGAATGCCGTCGTTCCGTCAGCCATGACCTGATAGAAGTCTTCAGTAATTCACAATTCCTAGTATCGCCCTAACCCCGAACCCCCAAAAAACTGCACCTTGAATTGAATTTTTACTTAGTACTTTATCCGTGATGCCACGGATAATTTCGAGGATTCGTGACGTAACGGATCAAGTAAATACGTTATGAGAATAACACTCACATGAGAACAGTAGTCCAAATTATCTAAATTATCCAAATTATCAATCCTCATCTCAAAAATTCAGAAACAGAATGAATAAAGCTTTCAACACTTGTATCAACTTTTCGACTGACAAAGCTGTTTACCTAAGGTTGTGTTTCTTATACTAATAGTTTGGAGCTTTTATATTGTACATTTTATTTTTGTATACAAGACTTTTATTGCCCCCAACTCCCTACTTCACCTGGCATATTGGACATATTAGTCTTGCTTAAGTATACAATTCATTATAGGGTTTTTTACCCCGCCTAATAGACCGGTATTGTCCTGGCCTTTGGGTCTGGATTTACGCCGGTCTATTGGGGGTTACCGGTCCTGTGCAGTTCTAGGAGGTGCACCCTCCCAGGCTTTGCCTCCCCTCTTTGGGGAGGAGTAAGTTTATTGCTTACTGTCTGAGGCGCCTCTACCGGGGAATGCCGACGGGGCTGCCAAGGCAATTTTTAAATGGCCAGAGTGCTCACCTCTCGAGCGCTGGCTTATCTAATCCCACTTTCCCGACCTTGTGTCACATCTTACCTTGTGGGAGGTAGATAAATAACCCCACACTTCATTATGTTACAATGAGCATTTGGCAGCAAGGAAAAGAGAGACGAGACACAATGAAAATTAAACAAATTGTATTGTTTCAAAATACATTAGATACAAAACAAAGTTGTTGTTGTTCTTCCGTGTGAAGAGTTGTTATTGTTGTTGTTGTTCTGTCGTGGTAGAGTCGTTGCTGTTGTTGTTCTCCGTGGAAGAGTCGTTGCTGCTATTGTTGTTGTTCTGCTGTGGAAGAGTCGCGATGGCGATGGCGATGTCGTTGGTGGTTCGAGTGGGGTAGATTAATTGAGTGAACGATCGATAGCGACAATGCCAGATTCCCAGTGTGACTGCTGCTTGCTGTCGGGTCCCCGCTATTTAAGAGTAGTACGCGGACGGAGTCGTAGACATCCGGCCCCAAAACGACAGGGACAAAAAATGGCTCTTGACTTTAGAAAACTTGGTTTTCTTTTAAATCTTATTTTCGCCATAGAAAGCACAGCAGATGAGTAATCGGCACACAACTTTGTAGTGATGCGCATGAGTATGTGCTCCAACTCCATGGCGACTAGAGAACAGATTTCAGTGTCCCTAAGTAGTTAGGAACCACAGAAGTAAGGCATACTTGGATGGCAGTCACCAAACAAAATTGGATCTAAAAATCATAAAAATTAGGTGATTTTTTCTCTTGAATGGCAAATAAATGAGTAGTGCAATATGGTGTTTGTTAGGGTAAGTTTTTTTTTTTAATGGAAATTGCTCCAGACAAGTCATGAAGCCACTTTATGTAAGGAGCTAAGTGCTAAGTGGATAGATTCCGAGCCAGACAGTTATGTTAAGATAGATAAGCTCCCCCCCCCGGGCTACATTTTATAAGTAAGTAATCTTGCTAATGCTATATTCAGCCATAATGATATTTCACACAATTAATTCTATATTTATTATTTTGTATTAATTTGTAAACAAAACCTTTTGCTACTTTTTTAGAAAAAAAACAAAAAACTCGTAATGAATGAGCATCTAGAAAATGTCAGTACTCATGGAGTTACACCCGAAACTTGATTCCAGAGTCAGTACAGAGTATTATCGAGTCTGGGTTAAACAGACGATACGAATAAAAAGGCGTAGCTACATGTTTCCTATCGAGTTCTATAGACGATACGGACTTTGAAATCCCCCCCCCCCCCAAAAAAAAAAAATTAAATAAAAAATAAAGAAGGTAGACGACAGGAAAGCATACATATGCAAAACCAAGTTAGGTTAGGGTGAAAATAAAAAGAAAAAAAACAAATCCTCACCCCAAATAAAGTTGAAAACTAATTCTAAAAAAATAAAAAAATAAAGTTGAGTCGCTTACTGATTTTTAGAAAATTATTAACGATAAGAATTAAGATAAATTCTAGGATCGGAATGGCCCTCGCTTTCAATGTTAATAACATGGTGAAAGCCCACCTTTCCTTCGCTAACTGACTCGGTAGCCGTTATTTATCTACCTCCCACAAGGTAAGATGTGACACAAGGTCGGGAAAGTGGGATTTGAAAAGCCAGTGCCCGAGAAGGTGAGCACTCTGGCCTACAAAAAATGCCTGGGAAGCCTCGTCAATAAACTTGCTCCTCCCCAAAGAGGGGAGGCAAAGCCTGGGAGGGTGGACTTCCTAGAACTGCACAGGACAAACCCATATTTATTTACTCCTCGCGGAGTTAGGCACAAGGCCAGTTTTATCTCACTCCCACAAGTAAGATGTGACCCAAGATCGGGTCGAGCAAGTGGGGTTAAAAGCCAGCGCTCGAGAGGTGAGCACTCTGGCCATTTAAAAATTGCCTGGGCAGCCCCGTCGGCATTCCCCGGTAGGGGCGCCTCAGACAGTAAGCAATAAACTTACTCCTCCCCAAAGAGGGGAGGCGAAGCCTGGGAGGGTGGACCTCCTAGAACTGCACAGGACAAACCCATAGACCGGCGGAAACCGAGCCCCGAAGGCAACTGACTCGGTAGCCGTACATGTAAGTATTGCTTACTTTACTATTTTTGTCTTAAAAATATAAATTAGTTAAAAAAAAATTCCTGACTGAATTGCGTATGGCATGCACCGATATTATATTATTTTCAATATATTTTTTAATTAAAAGTTCATGAATTATTACCATTATTTTTACATTATATCAGATTTCTTAATTTAATCACCGGCAAAAGTTACATGTATCACCATTGGTAATATTTTCAAGTGATTTAATATATTATAAAATTATATGTGAAAATAATATTAATTCAATCACATAAAACAACAAAACATATCAGATATTTAATTTCTTCTTATTTAAAGATTAAAAAAAATTCAGTGTAAAAATAAATATTAACGTCAGTCCTGGTATGTATTACCAATCGACGAATTTTCTTTTTCGTAAGTAGAAAAACATTTTTCTTAAAGATCAAAACAACTATCAATCCTTGTTGTATTAGTAGGTAAAATAAAGCACAGTCTTTTAAAGAATTGGTTTACATTGCTTAATTAAAAGATGCAACAATTAGTTGATTTATGCACTTTACTAACTATAGCTATAAAACTGTGATATTCACTAAGTCTATTTGTGATTTTTTTTTTTAGCAAAAGCATATACCTCGTTAACCCAACGACTAAACATATGTCCGGAGTGTCGCCAATAGATTTAAAATATATTAACAAAAATAAAATGCCACAATCAGTGTTTATTGTACGTACTAATGATGCAAGATTGCAAAACAATTGTACTTGTGTTGATTAAAAAAAAGTAGATTGTTTATTGGGGGGGGGGGATTATTCCAGTAATTAACAAAAAAGAGACAAAAACATTTTCACTTCCGTTGTTTTTTTATTTATTTAGAATAAGTTTTCTATGCCTTTTAATTTAGTAAAATTTTATTTATTTATATTTTTTTAGTTTTTCATTCATTCAAAAGAAATAAAAAACATAAATAAATTCAAGTAATGTTCATTTGGGGGCAACAGTTTACGGGCTTTACAGAAGAGTAACACAAATCATGAAATAAAATAATTTAATTCACCGAACGTTACCACAAAATAACTTGCCTTTAAATGAGTAAGCAAAGCCTAGTATAGCCATATAACAATTTAAAACGTTACAACGAAACAAAACCGTCATACACTCAATCGCATTATAAGGTAGCCTAGGCGTCTGTTGATTTGGAGGGGGTATTGTATTTATCACCCAGTACACACTTAAAATTCAACTTTTGAAAAATGTTAAAAATAACTTTTTAAATCTGATCAATTTGATACAAGTTAATGACGCACGCATGAAGACAGCGGTGACAGAATGAATTTAAATTCTCAGTTTGAATTTAAAGAGATACGATTAAAAATCATTGTAACAACAAAAACTTATATAGAGCGTGGTCGAAAAGTAACCTACTGTTCAGTACTCGTAATTTATTACGGAAAAATAATTCTCGCAATAAATGAATATAAAAAACTGTATAGCATGGGGGTTTGTTTTGAATTCAATATTAGCGCCAGCATTCGCCACCAGCTTCTCAATCTGTTTGGGACCGGCATTGACTTACTTTTTAATTACTTAAGAGTAACCACTTATCAAAGCTAAAACACTCGAGGATAATGGTTAATGAGATGGATAGATTGTCAGATGAATGATGATGAATATTATGAGTGGATTGAAAATCTATACATACCACTTACTCAAAAGAGCACCCCTTTGGAATGCGATGAATAAAGAAGAAATAGTTAGGGTTAGGGTTACCTTGTAACCTTCGCTCTCCTCTTATTATGTCCTTTAGACCTAACAATCGATGAGCGATGTTTCTGACAAAGGGAGAAAAATGGCTGTTTTGGGGTAGGCTGTTTAAGCCCTTATAAGTTTTTTTTTTACTAAGGTATAACTGCTCATCAAGACACAAATAGTACTTGAAGACAAGGGTTAATGGTTTGCGTCAGGTGGGACTAACACTATGGAGATTGCGGACGATGGATTGGATCTGGAAATAATTTTATTATTTAAAAGAACGGCTCAACAAGAACTTGGTAACATCGCACTTGAAAACAACCATGCTGTAATCGGTTGGGAAGCGGTTCCGAGGTATTGCATTCGACAGACGGACATTCTTGGAAAGAAACTCTGCTCATGGAGCTCCATCTAGCTCCAGGAACACAGAGGAAGAAAGGAAAATTCCTTACAGTGGTTGTAGCTAGACGAGTTTCCGCTGGGAATGTTAGTGACTCATTAATATAAAAAAATAAATTCTCTGTGAAATCAGTTGATGCTGTTTCCAGGCGGGTTAAGAAACTGGTGGCGCATACTGGCGTCTGTACTGAATTCTAAATACAACCGCACGCTATACACTTTCTTATCATATTGATTTCTTGTACGAATTATAGTTCAGTAAACAAATTACGAACACTTACTAATGATATTAATTTTACAATCACCATCGACGCTGTTAATGTCGTTCAAAGTATAAAGTAAAATTGCACATTTTAACTATAACTCTAATTCTCTACGAAAACTATTTTTAATTTTCAGGTTTATAGTCTTATTTTAAATGTGTTTACGTCTTTAAAAATTATTTATACGTTCCATTCACATCTTTGTGGAATTAAATTTTGTTAAAATTTTTATACTTGAATAATTGTCTCATAAAATTAATTTCCCAAAGAGAACAGTTTTCCACCAATTTTATGCCCCCTTACTAAGATGTAAAATACTACCAAACCATATGTCTAGAATCCTTATTCCAATTTTGATCAAAATTAATTACATGATTTTGATTCTTAGAAAATGTGTAAAATTAATAAATTAAGCTTAAGGTGGTCTTCCAGGAATCTTGTTTCATTTGGGTTTAATGACTCTAGATCAAACTAAAATGCAAATATTTCAGATTTGGGTTTAATGACTCTAGATCAAACTAAAATGCAAATATTTCAGATTTGGGTTTAATGACTCTAGATCAAACTAAAATGCAAATATTTCAGATTTGGGTTTAATGACTCTAGATCAAACTAAAATGCAAATATTTCAGATTTGGGTTTAATGACTCTAGATCAAACTAAAATGCAAATATTTCAGATTTAGGTTAAATGACTCTAGATCAAACTAAAATGCAAATATTTCAGATTTAGGTTAAATGACTCTAGATCAAACTAAAATGCAAATATTTCAGATTTGGGTTTAATGACTCTAGATCAAACTAAAATGCAAATATTTCAGATTTGGGTTTAATGACTCTAGATCAAACTAAAATGCAAATATTTCAGATTTCGGTTTAATGACTCTAGATCAAACTAAAATGCAAATATTTCAGATTTGGGTTTAATGACTCTAGATCAAACTAAAATGCAAATATTTCAGATTTGGGTTTAATGACTCTAGATCAAACTAAAATGCAAATATTTCAGATTTGGGTTTAATGACTCTAGATCAAACTAAAATGCAAATATTTCAGATTTGGGTTTAATGACTCTAGATCAAACTAAAATGCAAATATTTCAGATTTAGGTTAAATGACTCTAGATCAAACTAAAATGCAAATATTTCAGATTTGGGTTTAATGACTCTAGATCAAACTAAAATGCAAATATTTCAGATTTGGGTTTAATGACTCTAGATCAAACTAAAATGCAAATATTTCAGATTTGGGTTTAATGACTCTAGATCAAACTAAAATGCAAATATTTCAGATTTCGGTTTAATGACTCTAGATCAAACTAAAATGCAAATATTTCAGATTTGGGTTTAATGACTCTAGATCAAACTAAAATGCAAATATTTCAGATTTGGGTTTAATGACTCTAGATCAAACTAAAATGCAAATATTTCAGATTTGGGTTTAATGACTCTAGATCAAACTAAAATGCAAATATTTCAGATTTGGGTTTAATGACTCTAGATCAAACTAAAATGCAAATATTTCAGATTTGGGTTCAATGACTCTAGATCAAACTAAAATGCAAATATTTCAGATTTGGGTTTAATGACTCTAGATCAAACTAAAATGCAAATATTTCAGATTTGGGTTTAATGACTCTAGATCAAACTAAAATGCAAATATTTCAGATTTGGGTTTAATGACTCTAGATCAAACTAAAATGCAAATATTTCAGATTTCGGTTTAATGACTCTAGATCAAACTAAAATGCAAATATTTCAGATTTGGGTTTAATGACTCTAGATCAAACTAAAATGCAAATATTTCAGATTTGGGTTTAATGACTCTAGATCAAACTAAAATGCAAATATTTCAGATTTCGGTTTAATGACTCTAGATCAAACTAAAATGCAAATATTTCAGATTTCGGTTTAATGACTCTAGATCAAACTAAAATGCAAATATTTCAGATTTGGGTTTAATGACTCTAGATCAAACTAAAATGCAAATATTTCAGATTTGGGTTTAATGACTCTAGATCAAACTAAAATGCAAATATTTCAGATTTGGGTTTAATGACTCTAGATCAAACTAAAATGCAAATATTTCAGATTTGGGTTTAATGACTCTAGATCAAACTAAAATGCAAATATTTCAGATTTGGGTTTAATGACTCTAGATCAAACTAAAATGCAAATATTTCAGATTTGGGTTTAATGACTCTAGATCAAACTAAAATGCAAATATTTCAGATTTGGGTTTAATGACTCTAGATCAAACTAAAATGCAAATATTTCAGATTTGGGTTTAATGACTCTAGATCAAACTAAAATGCAAATATTTCAGATTTGGGTTTAATGACTCTAGATCAAACTAAAATGCAAATATTTCAGATTTCGGTTTAATGACTCTAGATCAAACTAAAATGCAAATATTTCAGATTTGGGTTCAATGACTCTAGATCAAACTAAAATGCAAATATTTCAGATTTGGGTTTAATGACTCTAGATCAAACTAAAATGCAAATATTTCAGATTTGGGTTTAATGACTCTAGATCAAACTAAAATGCAAATATTTCAGATTTCGGTTTAATGACTCTAGATCAAACTAAAATGCAAATATTTCAGATTTGGGTTTAATGACTCTAGATCAAACTAAAATGCAAATATTTCAGATTTGGGTTTAATGACTCTAGATCAAACTAAAATGCAAATATTTCAGATTTGGGTTTAATGACTCTAGATCAAACTAAAATGCAAATATTTCAGATTTGGGTTTAATGACTCTAGATCAAACTAAAATGCAAATATTTCAGATTTGGGTTTAATGACTCTAGATCAAACTAAAATGCAAATATTTCAGATTTCGGTTTAATGACTCTAGATCAAACTAAAATGCAAATATTTCAGATTTGGGTTCAATGACTCTAGATCAAACTAAAATGCAAATATTTCAGATTTGGGTTTAATGACTCTAGATCAAACTAAAATGCAAATATTTCAGATTTGGGTTTAATGACTCTAGATCAAACTAAAATGCAAATATTTCAGATTTCGGTTTAATGACTCTAGATCAAACTAAAATGCAAATATTTCAGATTTGGGTTTAATGACTCTAGATCAAACTAAAATGCAAATATTTCAGATTTGGGTTTAATGACTCTAGATCAAACAAAATGCAAATATTTCAGATTTGGGTTTAATGACTCTAGATCAAACTAAAATGCAAATATTTCAGATTTGGGTTTAATGACTCTAGATCAAACTAAAATGCAAATATTTCAGATTTGGGTTTAATGACTCTAGATCAAACTAAAATGCAAATATTTCAGATTTGGGTTTAATGACTCTAGATCAAACTAAAATGCAAATATTTCAGATTTCGGTTTAATGACTCTAGATCAAACTAAAATGCAAATATTTCAGATTTGGGTTTAATGACTCTAGATCAAACTAAAATGCAAATATTTCAGATTTCGGTTTAATGACTCTAGATCAAACTAAAATGCAAATATTTCAGATTTGGGTTTAATGACTCTAGATCAAACTAAAATGCAAATATTTCAGATTTGGGTTTAATGACTCTAGATCAAACTAAAATGCAAATATTTCAGATTTGGGTTTAATGACTCTAGATCAAACTAAAATGCAAATATTTCAGATTTCGGTTTAATGACTCTAGATCAAACTAAAATGCAAATATTTCAGATTTCGGTTTAATTACTCTAGATCAAACTAAAATGCAAATATTTCAGATTTGGGTTTAATGACTCTAGATCAAACTAAAATGCAAATATTTCAGATTTGGGTTTAATGACTCTAGATCAAACTAAAATGCAAATATTTCAGATTTGGGTTTAATGACTCTAGATCAAACTAAAATGCAAATATTTCAGATTTCGGTTTAATGACTCTAGATCAAACTAAAATGCAAATATTTCAGATTTGGGTTTAATGACTCTAGATCAAACTAAAATGCAAATATTTCAGATTTGGGTTTAATGACTCTAGATCAAACTAAAATGCAAATATTTCAGATTTGGGTTTAATGACTCTAGATCAAACTAAAATGCAAATATTTCAGATTTGGGTTTAATGACTCTAGATCAAACTAAAATGCAAATATTTCAGATTTGGGTTTAATGACTCTAGATCAAACTAAAATGCAAATATTTCAGATTTGGGTTTAATGACTCTAGATCAAACTAAAATGCAAATATTTCAGATTTCGGTTTAATGACTCTAGATCAAACTAAAATGCAAATATTTCAGATTTGGGTTTAATGACTCTAGATCAAACTAAAATGCAAATATTTCAGATTTGGGTTTAATGACTCTAGATCAAACTAAAATGCAAATATTTCAGATTTGGGTTTAATGACTCTAGATCAAACTAAAATGCAAATATTTCAGATTTGGGTTTAATGACTCTAGATCAAACTAAAATGCAAATATTTCAGATTTCGGTTTAATGACTCTAGATCAAACTAAAATGCAAATATTTCAGATTTGGGTTTAATGACTCTAGATCAAACTAAAATGCAAATATTTCAGATTTCGGTTTAATGACTCTAGATCAAACTAAAATGCAAATATTTCAGATTTGGGTTCAATGACTCTAGATCAAACTAAAATGCAAATATTTCAGATTTGGGTTTAATGACTCTAGATCAAACTAAAATGCAAATATTTCAGATTTGGGTTTAATGACTCTAGATCAAACTAAAATGCAAATATTTCAGATTTGGGTTTAATGACTCTAGATCAAACTAAAATGCAAATATTTCAGATTTGGGTTTAATGACTCTAGATCAAACTAAAATGCAAATATTTCAGATTTCGGTTTAATGACTCTAGATCAAACTAAAATGCAAATATTTCAGATTTCGGTTTAATGACTCTAGATCAAACTAAAATGCAAATATTTCAGATTTGGGTTTAATGACTCTAGATCAAACTAAAATGCAAATATTTCAGATTTGGGTTTAATGACTCTAGATCAAACTAAAATGCAAATATTTCAGATTTGGGTTTAATGACTCTAGATCAAACAAAATGCAAATATTTCACATTTGGGTTTAATGACTCTAGATCAAACTAAAATGCAAATATTTCAGATTTGGGTTTAATGACTCTAGATCAAACTAAAATGCAAATATTTCAGATTTGGGTTTAATGACTCTAGATCAAACTAAAATGCAAATATTTCAGATTTCGGTTTAATGACTCTAGATCAAACTAAAATGCAAATATTTCAGATTTGGGTTTAATGACTCTAGATCAAACTAAAATGCAAATATTTCAGATTTCGGTTTAATGACTCTAGATCAAACTAAAATGCAAATATTTCAGATTTGGGTTTAATGACTCTAGATCAAACTAAAATGCAAATATTTCAGATTTGGGTTTAATGACTCTAGATCAAACTAAAATGCAAATATTTCAGATTTGGGTTTAATGACTCTAGATCAAACTAAAATGCAAATATTTCAGATTTCGGTTTAATGACTCTAGATCAAACTAAAATGCAAATATTTCAGATTTCGGTTTAATGACTCTAGATCAAACTAAAATGCAAATATTTCAGATTTGGGTTTAATGACTCTAGATCAAACTAAAATGCAAATATTTCAGATTTGGGTTTAATGACTCTAGATCAAACTAAAATGCAAATATTTCAGATTTCGGTTTAATGACTCTAGATCAAACTAAAATGCAAATATTTCAGATTTGGGTTTAATGACTCTAGATCAAACTAAAATGCAAATATTTCAGATTTCGGTTTAATGACTCTAGATCAAACTAAAAGGCAAATATTTCAGATTTGGGTTTAATGACTCTAGATCAAACTAAAATGCAAATATTTCAGATTTGGGTTTAATGACTCTAGATCAAACAAAATGCAAATATTTCAGATTTGGGTTTAATGACTCTAGATCAAACTAAAATGCAAATATTTCAGATTTGGGTTTAATGACTCTAGATCAAACTAAAATGCAAATATTTCAGATTTGGGTTTAATGACTCTAGATCAAACATAGATGCAAATATTTCAGATTTGGGTTTAATGACTCTAGATCAAACTAAAATGCAAATATTTCAGATTTGGGTTTAATGACTCTAGATCAAACTAAAATGCAAATATTTCAGATTTGGGTTTAATGACTCTAGATCAAACTAAAATGCAAATATTTCAGATTTGGGTTTAATGACTCTAGATCAAACTAAAATGCAAATATTTCAGATTTGGGTTTAATGACTCTAGATCAAACTAAAATGCAAATATTTCAGATTTGGGTTTAATGACTCTAGATCAAACTAAAATGCAAATATTTCAGATTTGGGTTTAATGACTCTAGATCAAACTAAAATGCAAATATTTCAGATTTGGGTTTAATGACTCTAGATCAAACTAAAATGCTAATATTTCAGATTTTCAAATGGGAGCTTGTTTCCGTATTATGCACCCCCTTAAAATACTTTAAATCAACTGAAATTTGGGTAATATTTATTAATTGATGACAAATACTTATTGTTAAAATGTTACAAAAAATTGGTTGTATTTCATTAAGAAATTAAGTGCATTTATTGAATTATTTTCCAATCATCAGTTTCTGTCATTTATGGTATTTTACTAAGAGATATGTTAACCAATTCTTCAATGCAAAATATTTGATTTTTTTTTTCAATTTCATGTAAAGGTTTCGTACCTTTATTTTAATCTTCTTTTTATTAAATTATTTCTTCGTTCCATTCACACATTCCTGTGTCAATAGATTTTATGACAGTTTACTATATACAACAGATAACAACAAGTCTGTTTAACTTATTTTAAAGCGTTTTTTAGTTCAATACAAAATTATGGTCAAGTCTGTTAAGTTAGAACGAAAAAGAAACTGGCGACCTCATGACAGACATGTAGAGCTTACATAAATTTAATGTTCAGCTGAACTGTATATTTTTATTCCAATATTTTTTTAGCGATTATCGAGGGTCCACATGGCAGTAATGAGGTAACGATTGTTCTTTCGTTCTAACTTAAAAGACTTGACCATACTTTTGTATTGAACCAAGAAACGCTTTAAAATAAGTTAAACGTACAATAAAAACATATCCAGGTAGAATAGTAGCTTAGCTTATATTTGGGTACATTTATTTGTTGCCTATCTGTTTTTTTTCACCCCTTTTTTATTCTGTTGGATATAGTAATACATAGCCGAGATTATTATAATATATGGGAGAAAAAGTCATGAGACGTAATAATACATTTCAAATGAAATACTAAAAGGGCCAATGTGAAGTGACCGTTAATAATGCCAGCAAGTTTTAGGTTTTCTGACATATCCATTATAAACGTGATTATTTTATCAATAAATATTAAACCTTTCGGTATTTGTAATGAATAAGCAACCAGGGGATTTAAGTATCAGGTTAGAAATAAAGTAATTTCATTTTTGTCCAACACATTTATTTCATCTGAAACATTCACATTAGGGCATTTCTAATCTTTACAATAATTTCCCTCATTGTTTTGAGGCATGTCCGTCCGTTCGTCCGTCCGGATTTTTTCTCCGCAACCATCCATTGAATTTCTCTGAAATTTTGCATGAAGTTGTAACTTTGGTCAGGTTAGAAAGTGACATTCTCCGATTTTTGAAAAAAATCTGGTTAGCCCCCCACCTCACCCAGGGGGTCAAAATGCCCCGAAATGACAAAAAATGACATATTTTGCCCCATAACATTTCATTCATTCATTCAATTTCTCTGAAACTTGGCCAAAATGTAGAGGCCATTGTTCTGGATATAAAATGAGCATCCTTGACCTCAGAAAAATTCTGGTTCAAAGGGGGATCAAAAATGCCCCAAATTGCCCACATTTATTGCATTTTACACTCGCCACATCGAGTCACATACAGAGGGGGACCACGCACGAACGGCTTGTTTTCTATGACTTCTGTCCAACGATCAAATAGCTTAATGATGCCTTCGTCAAAAAACTTTTTCTGATTTTTGAGTGAAAAACAAATTTATGTAATTTTTGAGTTGGGCGTCATTTTCATAAATTTTACTATTTAAGTGATGCTGCAACGACCGGAAAAGATGGTAGTCGGATAGAGCAATCCCAGGTGAATAAGGCGGGTGAGGCGAAACTTCCCAATTGAAACTCATGACCTTTTCTTGAGTGAGTTTTGCTGTGTGAGGTTTCGCGTTATCATACTAAAGCACTGCACCCTCCCTATTGAGTAATGCTGCTCGGTTTTTTGATAGAGCAATTCTTAGATCATCCAGCTGCGAACAATATTTTACTGCTGTGATTATTTGATTATGTTCTAGTGACTCATAATGAATCAGTCCTCTCATGTCCCACCATAAAGAGAGCATAACCTTCTTTGGGTGTAGTCGTTGTTTTGGAACAGGCTGTGGACTTTGATTTCGGTCTAACCATTGTCTTTTGCGTTGAGTATTCTTGTAAAGAACCCATTTTTCATCTCCAGTCACAATTCATTGGAAAGCAAAGATGTGTAAACAGTCAATCTTTTATTTCATTGAGCGTCGGTCAAATAGTGGGGAACCCAGAGTCCAAGTTTTGAAACGTTTCCTAACTTGTGAAGGCATGAAATAATTGTGGTATCGGTTGTATTGAATTATTGAGCTAATTCTCTACTGATTAACTTTGGATTGACCCCCACAGCGTCTTTAATGGGTCTTCATCAATTGATTTTGGCCTTCCTGAACGTCGCCGATCTGACAGGTTAAAGTATTCAGAAAAAGTTTTAGCAAAACACCGTTGACATTTTCGATCATTCAGAACATTTATCCCATAGACAGTTCCAATATTCCTTTGTAGCTTCTGCAGCTGAGTTTCCTTTTTTGAATTCATAGAGCATGCAATGTCTCAGATGCTCCTCACTTATACCCATTTTTTGATAGCTGAGACCGTTAAACTTACTATTTTCCAACTAATTACTATATCTGAAAGGCAAAGCAAGATATTAAGACATTAATTCATCAAAACATCTAGAACTGTGTACAACTTAGGAGACTGCAAAGTGATGAAGTAAAACATACGACATTACTTTCTTTCCAGCCTGATAATTACGTAGTCAGTCTCGGTTATAGACGGAGAATCCGGAGTTTATGACAAAAATGTAAAAAGGCAGACGACATGAGGCATGTGAAGGGTTAGGTTCGGGTTAACATTTCTTTAGGCTCCCCAGAAAAATAAAGTTAAAAAATAACTTCCTCAAAAAGAAAAAAGAAAAGAAAAGGTGGTTTTTGAACTGTAAGCTGCTTCGGCCATTTCCGCCACTGACTCAGAATTCTTCGTGTATACGTGAGACTGACTTAGTAATTACTGAAATCACCTGCGTGTCTGTTCATTATAAATACCGTACATTTCATTCGTTTCTTGTTATATTTTGAAAAGCACGTTAGTAGAGGTGTAGATATTGTTCTTGGTCCCCCAATTTATAAAATCGGAAGACCTATGTTTTGAGGCATGTCCGTCTGTCCGGATTTTTCTCCGCAACCATCGATTGAATTTCTCTGAAATTTTGCATGAAGTTGTAACTTTGGTCAGGTTAGAAAGTAACATTCTCCGATTTTTGAAAAAAAATCGGATTAGCCCCCCCCCCCAGGGGTTCAAAAGGCCCCGAAATGGCAAAAAATGACATTTTTTGCCCCATAACTTTTCATCCATCCATTCAATTTCTCTGAAACTTAGCCAAAATGTGGAAGCCATTGTTCCTAATAGAAAATAAGTATCGCTGACCTTGGAAAAATCTGGTTCGCGTCCCCAGGGGGTCAAAAGCTCCCAAAATGGCAAAAATTACCCTTTTCTCCCATAATGTTTGATCCATCCATTCAATTTTTCTGAAACTTGGCCAAAATGTAGAAGCAATTGTTCTGGATATAAAATGAGCATTGTTTACCTCAGAAAAATTCTGGTTCGCGCCCCCAGGGGGTCAAAGGGGGGTCAAAAATGCCCCAAATTGCCCAAATTTATTGCATTTTACACACGCCACATCGAGTCACATACAGAGGGGGACCACGCACGCGCGGCTTGTTATTGCTATTTTCGTGCTGTAGTTATAGTAACAATATAAGAACAGTCCCGCACAAATCGAAAAAGAAGCCGACAGTCAACATTTTTCTATTCACGACCCGAATACTCATTAATTGATTCATTCATAATGAATCAAATAATTCTATTGTTGGTATTGATTTTCCCGATATTCATTTTTAGTTATAATTCTTTCTAGAAAGACATCGGGTAGTCACAAAGAGGGACCACGTGAAGGTTGTCAATATCCTAAGTGAAAGTGTTTCGGTAGAACGAACTGGATTCGAACTTGGCACATCCAGGTTGTCAGTTCGTATCGTTAACCACTTACCCACCATCACCTCCCAGACGAGTACTTATCCGTAGGCATGTTTGTTAATATTCCGTCTAAACCTTACAGAACTTTGTCGATATTTTAGACAGAACATTTCCTAACAAAAATAACAGTAGTTAAAAAATGTTTCAAGTTTTTCTTTCTTTGCTTCTCAATTTGCTTTTTTCTTTACATCTTTCTGTTTTTACTTTGTTTCTTTCTCTTCTCATTTTATTTTATCAATTCGATTTTATTTGAATAAATAATTTCCTAAAAAATACTGCTAAGAAATCATTGAAACTTCTGTTTTCTTTCTTTTTATTTCTTTGATTCTTACTTTCTGTTATCTTTCCTGATTTCATAAACATTGTCGATAATATCGTCTTTCCGACTATAGGGCTCGTGGGATAGGGTTGGTTCGTTGCTTGCGAAAACGGTGCCTGTTTTCGCGACCATAACTCCATCTGGGATCTGGTAATTATAGAAGCACGCCTCTGAATCCCGGCAATGCTGTGGCTCCACTATGGCCGACCTAACCGAGCAAAAGGTGTGTATGTAAGATTTGGCACACCGATACTCGGTCAGGTCCATAAAAGTAGCCCAGAAAAGCCTGTAAGGAAACCACATAAGCTAACTTAAATAAAAACGGTATGTACTTAACGATGTAACACCGAGCTATTTTGGCCGCTCCAGTTTGACCCCACAGTGAAATGTCCATGAATCAATCCGGCATAAAAGATGCAATACGTCAGCGAATGGAATCTTTGGACTCACCGTACGAGTCCAAAGATTCCATTTAATGGTGAGAATGGTAGGTCTTACATGATAATAAAAGACATGCCGCCCCCACCACACCTATATTTTAATTTTTAATGTGGAATAGCAATGCAGCTGACGCAGACCCACCTCACTAACTATGCTAATTCATGTGTTCTTCACTCGTCCCGAAATACTAAAAGAATCGGAACAAGAAATTTTTTTTATAGCTTACAATTTATTGTAGTAGAATGTCGATATACTCTTGGTACACTTGGCCTTTTGGCTAAGATCAAAGTGTAGTATCTGTTCCGATGGATACTGCACCCCATAGACTGGTATTGTCTTGGCCTTCGGGGCTTGATTTACGCCGGTCTATGGGTCTGTCCTGTGCAGTTCTAGGAGGTCCACCCTCCAAGGCTTTGCCTCCCCTCTTTGGAGAGGAGTAAGTTTATTGCTTACTGCCTGAGGCGCCCCTACCGGGGAATGCCGACGGGGCTGCCCAGGCAATTTTTAATGACCAGAGTGCTCAACTTCTCGAGTGCTGGTTTTTCTAATCCCACTTTCCCGACCTTGTGTCACATCTTACCTTGTGGGAGGTAGATAAATAAAACAATTTATTGTAGTAGAATGTCGATATACTCTTGGTACAATTGGCCTTTTGGCTAGGATCAAAGTGTAGTATCTGTTCCGATGGATACTGCACCCCATAGACTGGTATTGTCTTGGCCTTCGGGGCTTGATTTACGCCGGTCTATGGGTCTGTCCTGTGCAGTTCTAGGAGGTCCACCCTTCCAGCCTTCGCCTCCCCTCTTTAGGGAGGAGTAAGTTTATTGCTTACTGCCTGAGGTGCCCCTACCGGGAATGCTGACGGGGCTGCCCAGGCAATTTTTAATGGCTAAAGTGCTCACCTCTCGGGCGCTGGCTTTTCAAACCCCACTTTCCCGACCCGACCTTGGGTCACATCTTACTTGTGGGAGTGAGATAAAACTGGCCTTGTGCTTAACTCCTGGAGAGGAGTAAATAAATACTCTTGGTACACTTGTTGGATACTCAAAATCGGAGATGTTACATTTCTGCTTACCTTAGCGGGTGGGTACCCGGATTTCGTCTTGTTGTTCTGTGTACCTAGGGTCCTGAACGATAACACTGGACGCTGGTTGGTTTTGATGACGTTTTATTCAAAGGTGAAACAGATGACACATTTTGGGTTCGCTTGCACGAGAGAGAGAGAGAGGGAAAGGGAGAGGGAGAGGGAGAGGGAGGGAGAGAGAGAGAGGGAGAGAGAGAGATACTGAGGAAAAGATATCTAGGTCATTTGTGCCACTGTACGTCAACTCCTGCCGCTAGGCAGCGGACTACCGCTTCGTACCCGCTTCTCTCTTGGACGCCAGGAACAGAAAGAGCAAAAACAACCTCTAACCGGCGTGTTGTCACTGACGATTTCCCTGCTACTTCTACCATATTTTCGGCCGTGCTCTCACCTTTTGGGTCACTCTCTCTCTCTCTGGCACTCTTCACTATCTAACACCCCTGATTTATATATGCAGTCAACTCCACAGCCACTGCTAGAAGGAACAAAATGCGGAACGTCCGTTCACTTCGATCAGATGTCTCGTTTTTTTCTTTTTTCTCGATCGTTGACATAATTCTGAAACTTGTTTTTAACACATTCTTTAAATCGACATATCACAAAACACAAACAATAACATGTCTCAACCTTGAAATTATCAAAACAATCGTAGTCGCATTCCAAACGCGACGTTCACACACACACACACACACACACACACACACACACACACACACACACACACACACACACACACACACACACATCTCGTTACTATTAAGGTTATAATTCTTATTTACTATCTCGTCTTTTTGATCACTTCAGTGTTATCTCGTTAATAAACGTCTCCTTATTATCCATATCCGTTTTCCTTTCTTTGTTTTTTGTTTTTATTTTATCAATTTTTTTTATCTGAATAATTTCCTGTTACGGAATTGGAAATGAAGATTGAGAATCTATATATTACAACGCTACGGTGTACGTACGTGTGTCACGCTCCTAAAGAAATTCAATAAATAAACAACAAATAAATTGGACGGAGAGACGTGGAATCGAAAACGTAACATCTAGCTGAAAAGCGGTGGCGTTAACACTAAACTAACTGAAGAGGTTAAGTAGATTAAAATTAACTTAATTAAACCATTAACTGACCCCGCTCGCTACTGTCGCTTCAGCGTGGAAGGAGGAGGACATTGTGGAAGGAGGAGGAGATGACGTTGTGAGAGGAGAGCGAGTCATTATTTACTAAATAAACTAAAGTTTTTTTTTAATATTTAAAATTTCTTCTTCTTATAATTATTATTATGATTATTTATGTATTATACAGATTGATGTAGAAAACACTGTGGAATTTCCACAGGGTCCCGCTAGTTTTAATTATTTTGCTTATACAGACTATTGGTTTGATCTTGGTTGTTCTAATCACATTTTGGCTGGTGTCACCTCCGCACATCAGGGTATATTTTCGAACTTGCCGATTTTTATGTTGAACTAGGAAGCCTGCACGCAGGTTCAATACAAAGAATAGTAAGTTAAACTATAAGGGATCTGAATTTTTTTTAGATGAAGATTGATAATGTGTATTATTTCGATTATTCGGACTACTGTTCTCGTCTTAAGTGTTATTTTCAAAACGTTTCGGTCGATGTAACCTCTGACTTTCTTCAGGTGTATCTTGCAGAACTCGGAGAATTGTGTTGAATTCGGGAATCTGCATGGAATTTTGAACATAACTCTTTATTTAATCCACGGGGGTAACATGCTCTCGTTCCGTCAGCCATGACCAGACAGAAGTACTAAATAATTCGCAATTGTAGAAGAGAGTCACTTAGAACTGAATTTTACTTGGGACTTTATCCGTTTCGCCACAGATCCTTGCCGACAATTCTAGCATACAGTTTGGGAGCCTTTCAGGCCGATGTAACCTCCGACCCTCTTTTTCTGCCCAGTCATAGCTGACGTAACCAGAGAATGTTATCCCCGTGAATTAAATAAAGAGTTCAGTTCGAAACTCCGTGCAGATTCCCGAGTCCGTCAGAAATATTCCCGACTTCTACCAGATACACTTGAAGAAGGTCGGACGTAACATCGGTCGAATCGTTATGAAAATAACATTCATGATCAGAACAGTAGTCCGAATAATCCAAATTATACATATTTTAACTATTAGGTTCCCAATTTCGAAAAGATACACCTGAAGAAAATCGGAGGTTACATCGGCTGGAACGTTGTGATTATAACAACCAAGATGAGAATAGTAGTCTAAATAATTGTTAGGAGATGCTTTAAGCTTTATTTTTTTTATGTATTTTTATTTTATTTCATTCATGTATTCCTCTATCGATCCTTTAGTTTGTTTTTTTCTAATACTTTCATATACATTCAAATATTTCCTAGTCATTTAACCAAAATAAATGTATTTTCTCTCTAAACATTGTGTTGCTGTCCTCTTGTACTTATGGTAAATAGACTTATTTTATTTTCGATCCCCGTTGTTTGTCATTCCGGTATTTTCTCTTCATCCCTCCCGAGTCTGCTTTCTATGTTTGAAATCCAACGCCATTGCGAGCGGGAAGCAGACTTGCATTTTTGATGTGCTTCGTTTGTATTTCCTCCTCTTATTCGGATTATCCCGTCGAACTGACCAGCCGAAATTGATCATTACTGCATTGTACCGTATACGTTTTGCCTTTCATATATTGTATTATTTTATTTTTGTATGGCCGGCCCGAATCTTGTCTGTTGAGGCCGACGCGGTCGCCATCTTGAAACATTGAACGCACAACAATCTGCCGTTTTTTTTCACTTGATCCTTTCACTGATATCGCCCCGATCAATAGACTTGTTAAGAGAGGTCGTATTTACTAAACCGCCATTTTACTAAGAAACTGCTTTTATTTGCGATTCACTTTTCTTGTGTTTATTTTCATTTTATTCATATTTTTCCGATTCTTTTCTTATTTTTATTTAAAAACTAGCAGGAGGACCCGGCGATGGCCGGGATTTAATCAGGACTCACCTGACCCTTTGCGCTATGCACATTACACAAGGGGCGGGTAATAAAAGTTATATGGTTTCTAACCAAAAAATAAATATTCCCGAATGTTAATATAAATAATTAATTAATTAATAAAAAAATGTTAATATAAATAATTTATTAATTAATTAATGAATTTTAATATAAATAATTTATTAATTTATAAATGAATGTTAATATAAATAATTTATTAATTAATAAATGAATGTTAATATAAATAATTTATTAATTAATAAATGAATGTTAATATAAATAATTTATTAATGAATAAATGAATGTTAATATAAATAATTTATTAATTAATAAATGAATGTTAATATAAATAATTTAGTAATTAATAAATGAATGTTAATATAAATAATTTAGTAATTAATAAATGAATGTTAATATAAATAATTTAGTAATTAATAAATGAATGTTAATATAAAGAATTTATTAATTAATAAATGAATGTTAATATAAAGAATTAATTAATTAATAAATGAATGTTAATATAAAGAATTTATTAATTAATAAATGAATGTTAATATAAGGATTTATTAATTAATAAATGAATGTTAATATAAAGAATTTATTAATTAATAAATGAATGTTAATATAAAGAATTTATTAATTAATAAATGAATGTTAATATGAATAATTTATTAATTAATAAATGAATGTTAATATGAATAATTTATTAATTAATAAATGAATGTTAATATAAATAATTTATTAATTAATAAATGAATGTTAATATAAATAATTTATTAATTAATAAATGAATGTTAATATAAAGAATTTATTAATTAATAAATGAATGTTAAT
>OY744522.1:186031221-186056221 GCA_963556195.1 Sepiola atlantica
AACACTATCTGACTTAGTTTACTGTATATGTCAGCTGATTTGACATTATATACAGGTTAGATTCTCTCTATTCCAGTGTTAATGGTTTTAATATCCAGAGTCAAAGGTGACTTTACAACTGGGTTCGAATCCTTCGACCAGCAGTGATTAGCATCTCCTGCACTGAAGATTGCATAAGCATGACACACTGGTGTCTGTAGATAATAATAATAAATATTTGTTCAATATATATATATATATATATATATATATATTAGATATTACAATGATATGTACATGATCCCAATTTTTCCAATACTATAAGTAGAGCAAATATTATATTAAAGTATTATTACACTTTTCTTACATCTAAATACTCAATTTTTTTACCTTAATGTCGTTTCAAATTAAATTATATGTAATTTATTGATAAAAATACGAAAGTGCAGTAAGCCACATAAAGAGAGCTTCGGAATCAAATGCTTTACTTCAATAAATCAAATACATTTGATATATTAATGACATCTAGATATTTCAATATAACATTTCGCTTTTATAATTACATATACATACAGGTATTTCATGCTTTATATCAAATGGGTTTGTTTATGCTAAAACAATTAATTTCTTCATTTTTGAACAATAAGAAATATAACATTATGGAAACCATACATTTTTATTTGGAGGATGATGTTGCTTTAATTCTAGCCAATGGCTAATTCTGAGGGATCCTGCTCGCTCTTCAATTATTGGGCACTCTTAACTCATTTCTTATCTTGTCTAACTCCGTTGAGCTTTAAATTCTGACCAACTTAATTATCTATCACCCTTTTTTTCAGACCTCACGCGACATCGTATTCGCTTGATCACACACTGAGTCACCGTTCATCGCAGGGTCAGTGTAGTGATCTTTATTGACTGTTCAGCCGTGACATTTTCCGTTATTCCCGACGTATTTGTTACCCCAGCGTAAACTAAAGTATACATTAACTGATCTACCCGTTCAATATGTAACACTTTCCATAGGACGAGATTAGCTTAAGAGAAGACACATTTACTCCAATAGACCTGATTATATTGGCTCTTATTCTAACGATTCTTTGATGAATGTTGAACGATTTTAAGGTGTGACCGGGTAGCGCTTTTAACCATGTGTCATACATACATCAATCAATTATCCGTAATCATTGCAGAGACATTAAAATTCATAAATTATTATCCATGCCTTGGTTGCTGGATGTTCGTTTTGTACGCCCTTCTGCGTGATCCCCTCAGACTAAAGGCTTGTTTTTTTGTAATCAAAGCTTATGAACTTATTTATACTTTCAAAAGAACAAACTCGACAAAAAACGGATGGAAAACATAAGACTTGATCTTCATTCAAAATCACTGATCAGTGGGGAGGCGAAGAGAGAGAGAGAGAGAGAGAGAGAGACCGAGACCGAGACCGAAATCACTAATTAATTATATATTGTCAGCCCATGTCATCCACGTCCGACGTCAATGCATACTTCCAAACGGACTCTTTTCTATCACCCTTTTTCTTTGAGCCATTTTATGTCATATCAGTACATTTCCACCGCCTAAGCAATCTTTAACTCGAGATCATCAATTTGATCTCGGCTAACCCCTCAGCGTTTTCCATTTCCTGTTATTCTCAACTAACCAAATTATATACTAGAGGATCTATCTAACACTCGATTGACTATTTCATTCTAACAGTACACCTGATTAATGTTTGTTGAATTATTTTAGAGGAGAAAAATCTACTAACATTAACTCGCTTTTATAAACTATTTGTCTCTACACTACGATGAAAGTAAGTTAATTAAAACAATTAGGATGCACATGTACTGCAGTATGTATATGTATTGGCATCCGTCAATCGCAACGACTATGGATCAGCGCCGTATTGGGATGTTGTTTGTGCGCATCTTTTTGTGTGACTGTAGAGACCAATTCTTGATTTGCATGGTCTACTACAGCCTTGACATACGAAAGCTGTTGTTTAATGTGTCACCTCGGCTTGTTGGTCTGCCTGTAGGCTCGCTCTTCTCCTAGCTCTCTTCGCAGCGTTTTCATCGTGGAGGGTCTTATCACTGATGAGCATTTCCTGGTGTATCTGTTTCCTCTAGACAGGTCTGTCAGCTGCAGAGGCTTCCCGTGTATTAATGTCAATTGAGCAAGCCTTCATATCTTGCTTGCAGACATCATTGAAGCGGAAATGTGTACGACCCCCTTTTTCCTGAGCCTGAGACAAGCTCGCCGTAGTGAAGGTCTTTAGGGATGCGCTCACCATCCGATCCTGCACATATGGTCCAACCAGCGAAGACGTCGCTCACGCAGTAGGGAGTAGATGGATGGAATGCCTGCTCTTTGCAGAACATCATTGTTACCCACTCTGTCCTGCCATGTGATGCCAAGTATCCTACATAGCCACCTCATATGGAAGACCTGGAGTTTCCTATCCTGTGTTGAGTATGTGGTCCAGGACTCCCATACAATAGGACACTGAGAACGCACACTCTGTAGACGGCCATATTGGTAGAAGTGATAAGGTTGCTGTGCACAAACTATAATTATATAAAAATTAGACCTGCTTTTATTACGTATTTATTCGATGGAACAGAAACTTGGGCACGTGTCCCAAGTCTGACGTACATGTTATAAGATCGATGACCGTCATTAATGGGTGTCCAAGCTTAAAATCGGCAACATTATTCGACAGACTCTGAAATAAATTGAATTTCAGAACTACAACCGAAAGACAATTTATCATTGACTGTCTTTAATCCAAAATTTGTCCAAAATTCAGCATGAGATATGGACACTAATAAAGGCTAATTATCGCAAGCACGAATAACTGTATATTTTATAAATAATAACAATAATAATAATAAAAATACTACTACTACTACTACTACTACTACTACTACTACTACTACTACTACTACTACTACTACTACTACTACTACTACTACTAATAATAATAATAATAATAAATAATTATCGGGATTACTGTTGATGATAAGCTCTCGCCCGTTACTGAATCATACTGTGTTTATACAATAGTTCTCAAAATTAAGTAGAGCGATATATTTATTTAATATATTATTAATATTAGAAGGAAAATTAATATATTTTCCTTTTAATATTTGTGAATCTTTAGCCTGTCTAATGTTTTAGCTGGAACATAGAACATGTACGCCCATATCTAGCCAGACTTGTCCGTATATATATATATATATATATATATATATATATATATATATATATATATATATATATATATATATATAATGTGTGTGTGTGTGTGCGAGTAATCTTGGTAAATATTACGTATGTTGCGTTTAAATATTAATCGCCATAATCTCTACATCCGCGATCATAAATCATAAATTACTGGGCACATGACATCATCTGATGATGGCAATCAGACTAAAATACGTTTGGACCGAATACACCTACTCTTCAAACGATGCTGCATCTTGTCCTTCTTAACGATATACTACAACGATGATATGTATGTTATTTAGTTTCATGTACGGTTTAGAAAAAAATAATTTTTGTTTAGATAGTTGTGCTTATTGGTATGACCTTAAAATACATCCCGTGATAAGGCGCTAATACGGAGTGTGGAGTCACTCTGAAGTTGCGATTATCCCTTGTAGACTCTGATCGGAGTGGTTATATCTGTCAAGATCTCATCTATCATGGGTAAGACACGAAACTGGTTTGGACAACATTGGACAAGGTGTTCGATCCCACCACATCCCACATCACACCGAAATCTATATTTCATTGCCCTTTCAACCCTCTTCTACTTACCCTATTTTCAACCCCATCAATTACCAATCTCACTCCACCCCAAATCCTCTTGGATATTACAAAAATGTGTAAGTTGCTGAGACCCTAATTTTGAAGCTTTTGGAGATGTAGAGTCACTCCGTAGTTACCACTACTTTCGGATACCACTTACTCGGAGTGGTAGCACCTGTCAAGATCCAATGTATGGGTTGATAGGCCGTAAATCAAACAACTAACACACTAGATCGTTTTTTTATGCAAGGTTTTAATCTTTACCCCATCCTTCATATATATATATATATATATATATATATATATATATATATATATTTCTCATTTGATTGACTAGACTATGTTTCTTAAGAAAAAGTAGATATTTTGCCTCAGATTAATAGGTAAAATATATGCAAACATTGTTAAAAATAAAATTCGTCTGTTTAATTATACCTGTTTTATTTTTCTATTTTTCTGATGTTTTTTTTTGTATTAAAATAAAAAAAATAATAAATGTTCCATAGTTTTCACAGGTTACACGAACGTTTTCGATTCTTCGTCAAATCATCTTCAGGAGTCAAAAGCAAATGAACAAAAAAACTGGAGAAAGAAGAGAATTTTAATATATATATATATATATATATATATATATATATATATATATATATATATATATATATAATTAACTCATAAATATTTGTATTTATCTACATATGTATGCGTTTCACCCTTTCGGGAATCGTCAGTGTAGAGATGAATAATTCTGGTCGGTATTGCATTGTTTCGTTGATAGAAATTCGATAAACGATTCTATAAATTTTACTGTGTTTATATAATAGTGTACATAAACGAATAAAACGGTATATTATTAATTTCGTACATTATTGATATTAAAACGAAAATAAATTTATTTTTCTGTTAACATATTTGTCTGACAAAGCTTAAGGCTGTCTTAGGTCTTAACTGAAGCATGTATGCACTTATGTAGCCACAAACGTTTGTATGAAAATAAAAAAATATACTAAAAAAGTAAATCAGTTGATATCTGTGTTACTGGAATGGCGAGTAATTGTGTGAATAACTACGTATATACGCATGCGAGGTGTACGATTAACCTTGTTGTTAGACACTACACATATAAGGTTTAAATATTCCTCATCATAATCTCTACATCTTCAATCATAAATCTTGAATCACTGGGCACATGACATTATCTGATAACGGCAATCATTCTAAAAAAATATTTTTTTGCCAAAAGAACACGTACACTCTGAACACGAACATGTATTCTGTCATTCCTAGAGATATGCTACATCGATGATTTTTTTGATTATTTAAATATTTTAACAATTAGCCGGAGTACACTTCTCTGTTAGGATTCGTCTAAAATATTAAATTATCTTGTGTCAGACTTGTCTGGTCCGAATTTAGGGAAGTCAGTTTATGAACGAACAGCTAATGTTTGAATAAGTAACATATCAGGAGAGAACATCCCGAATGATGCTAGGTGTTGGTTGCTATGCCCATAGCATAAGCAATTGCTGCAAGCAATGCAGAACAATAGCAGACAGAAGTTAGATCTGCATGATAAGAAACAGTTTCTTACAGTTAAATAATATAAACCCTCAATGTTCGCTCTAAACATCAAGACGTCTGGCGACGAGATCGTTTAGAGATGTACAAAATAAATTTATTTCGTATAGTTACAAATACAGCTAATAAAGAAATCCTTATTTTTAAAATGCCGTGTTGTGGCTTTGTATCGTTTTTTTATCGACAAACTGGATATTTAGCATTAATAATATCGAAAAACCCTTGGATTTGATATAATTATTCATAAGCGAATGCGTACTCATTATTCTTCATGGTAATGAAAAACACAATCCGATGATGAAACTGTGGAAAAACAAAGGTAACCAGGTTGATAATATGAAATCAACGCGTAACATAGCAACTCTTATTATTCGTAAGAACATCAGATATACATATGTAACTTAACATTTATATTTATCGAAAATTCGGCATCAATTTGTAATTCTACATAGTGCCCATCGATTCAAATTATATGTGTGATATTGCTTCCTATGGTTATGTGTGATATTGCTTCTTATGGTTATGTGTGATATTGCTTCTCATGGTAATGTGTGATATTGCTTCTCATGGTAATGTGTGATATTGCTTCTCATGGTAATGTGTGATATTGCTTCTCATGGTAATGTGTGATATTGCTTCTCATGGTAATGTGTGATATTGCTTCTCATGGTTATGTGTGATATTGCTGCTTATGGTTATGTGTGATATTGCTTCTTATGGTTATGTGTAATATTGCTTCTTATGGATATGTGTGATATTGCTTCTTATGGTTATGTGTGATATTGCTTCTTATTTTTATGTATGATATTGCTTCTTATGGTTATGTGTGATATTGCTTCTTATGGTTATGCGTGATATTGCTTCTTATGCTTACGTGTGATATTGCTTCTTATGGTTATGTGTGATATTGCTTGTTATAATTATGTGTGATATTGCTTGTTATAATTATGTGTGATATTGCTTCTTATGGTTATGCGTGATATTGCTTCTTATGGTTATGCGTGATATTGCTTCTGATGGTGATGCGTGACATTGCTCATTATGGTTATGCGTGATATTGCTTCTTATGCTTATGTGTGATATTGCTGATGTATCATTTTTCAACTAAATATGGTAAAAAAATCTACTAAGTTCTTTTCGCGTAGTTCTCTTGCAATATAATGAGAGTGACGTGGTGCATAAGCGAGTACTGACGTAGCAAACAGGAAGTATCTTTCTGGAAGTGACGTAGAATAGTGAGACTAGTAATTCTCTCTTTGGTTCTGCCTTCATAATGAGGTAAACGAGGGTTACAAAGTTCTTCTCTCCTTACGCATAATTCTTTGCAGAGGAATTAAAATCTAATTAAAATTAAGAAAAATATTAAAATCTAAAGGATATCTGCTTCGTTTTTCATTTATATTGACATTCAGAAGGATATTTATTTGAAAAAACATCATGAAAGAAAAGTGAAACGTTCAAATTGACTTGTAGAATTTTCTTTCTTGCTTTTTTATTTTATTCATGACGTTATTCTACCTTCATCTGTATACAAAGATAGATCTTAAAGATATCTCATGGCACCACAAAACTTGAAACCATACAATTACTAGTAAAAAAATATTGATTAGCTGGCAAACTTTATGATAATTTAAAATATAATTACATCTAATATGTTTAGTGCTATACAAAGATGGCGGCATTCAGAGACTTGATTAAATTCGATTAACGATGTACCCAATCTCACTTCTGGTTTGTCTTCTTAATGAGTGCTGCAGCTGATATGGGAGGATATATTTTCAAAAAGATGGATTTTTGTCTCGTTAAAGATTTATTTATAAAAAAATGTTTTGATCTGAGCTCTAAGTATATATTCTTTAGGCGTTCTTAATATATATTGGATCAGATAAGAATCGGTAATTTCCATCGCTTAAGGGTCGCTCATCTTCAATAGAAAAGTTTTGGGTCGGTAATCTTTCACTGATACCATAGGTCTTAACATGGAAAACTTTATAATGTAGATAAAATAAAGAAATAGTATCGGAACAGTTAAACAGAGGTGTCGCCAAGCTCAAGTCCAAATGAAAGTCAATATCTGTTTCAAGTGTAAAAAAAACGTCGTTCAGTCCAACATAATAAAACCAGCACTATTCTCTTTCGTTCGCTTTACGATCTCACGTTCAGAACGAGCTCCACATGTCTCACCGAATGTTCATTTTTCCTTCTCTTATTAAAAAAAATGCGACGCATGCAAACCAACTTAGTTTGCATAAATCCCCCTTTTGGTGCCGCGGCCCGGATCTTCAAATAAAAACCTTATTTGACTTTCTGATGTCTTTCTCCTCTCACTCCCCTTTCTTTTTTGTCGTCAGCGAGCGTTTTTGGGTTCGTCCCACACACACAGCATACCAGACGCTGCCTCTTTGAACGGCGCCGACAAGTGTCTGCATTTGCGTCAGTTGACCACTCCCCGTTACACTTATATTTAAATTTAACCAAACCCCGTAACCCTGACTGGTTTATCGTTAGGGTTATGTGTAAATCACCGTTCTTTAATTCAATAAGGGTCGTTTGTCTTCACTAGAAAAAATAATGGTCCTTTATTTTTCTAGTGGAAAAGTCTGTAGTCGCTTATCTAGCCCCGGTATTCATGGGGTTGCTGGTCTTTACCTGATCAAAATATTAACATTCTTGTTTGTCTTAAATGACGTAATGGATATCGCCACGAACGGTCAACGTATCCTATTATTGGAATGTATGAACGTCCCCTCAGTGACTGGCTGCAGCGTTGTCCCTTAAGGGTCTCACTGATTGACTGACAGGCATCCCAATCCCTACTCCTTTAGGGGTCACGTGAAACATAGAAACGGTGGCATGCTGTGTCCCGGCCTCTTTTCAATCCACCTTTTGAACCTGGTAGGACCGCGGCTGGATGCTTCTGAGACAAACGCCCACAACTCTATCCTCTTACCAACAATCTTGGACTGAAGTGACTACATCTCGACAAGAGCCAGAATTGGAGGCGGGCTCACGTGCAACCTGTTACCAGAATTCCCACAAGATAAGTTCGCAAAGCACGTTTTCGCAAACCTAAATTAACTTCCTCCTGTCTGAACTTTGAACTTACAATTTGTTATATATAAATGGCCTCATTTTTTTCTCACAAGTAAAAGTGTTTTAAACTTATATATAATTGTTGTTGTCTTCCTTCTCACAAAAGCTGTTGCTCTGTTTCTATTTTGCACTTATCTACATAATTGTTATTGCATTCTCACGTGCGAGAATTGAACTTTCTTCCAGGGATATTTAATCCCAACACTATGACACTAGAACACGTAAAACTATAGAATTACTAGCAAAAAAACCCTGATTATTTGGCAAACTTTATCATAATCTCGAATATAATTACACCTAATGTGTTTCATGCCACATGTAGATGGCTGCATTCAGAGATTTGAGGAATTTGATAAAAATCTTCCAAATCTGTCTTCTTCCAGTTAGTTTTCACTGTTTGATTAGTAGGATTTTCAGAGATGTGAGATTTTGTCTCGTTAATAGTTGCTATTAAAAATAGTTTGATCACCGTTAACATATTTTCTTTCTGGTTTCTTAAAAAAAATTAGATCAGATAAAAGCGAGCGATTCCATCACTTCAGATCGCTTATCTTCATCTCGAAAAGTCTGTAGCTCCTTATATTTATCCGTTTGACGATAGAGATGAACAATTATCGGATTCGAAGCACCCACAATGTTTCCCTTGTCAGGCAGCCATTTCCAAGAGGGAAAACATGCATGCTTAGAATTGTGAGTTTTGATTAGGTATTAACAATGCTCATACGTGAACATCGACATTCTTTAAAAAAGAAGCCATGACGATAATGAGAGAGAATCAAAGAGGTAGACGTTAACAGTAAATGAAGAGATTCGTCAATGAGTGTTTCCGTAGTTTCGTGAGTTTTGATTCAGTTTTTTTTTATGACGAAAAGTTCCTCAGTATTTTATCTCATGGCTTCCCAGCAGAGTTGATCAGACACCACTTCTTAAACTTATTTTGTTATTAAAAAAATGCCCGCCTCGCCTGTGTTTTTCGTTAGTGTCTAAGAAAATGTATTTGTCATGTACAAACGTTTGCTGCATTTCATAGTGTTCGAACGAATCAATTACACTACTTTTTTGGTTATTTATTGTTTTATGTATTTATATGTTTGGTTTCATTGACGCTAGTCTAAACATAATTTAAAGGATCATCTATTGTTTACCAGGAAAAACGGTTTCTTTAATTTCAAAACTTAACAGTATTTTATCTCATGGTTTCCCAGCAGAGTTGATCAGACCCCACTTCTCTTAAAAGACAAGAACAAAAACGTTCTAAGAAAATGTATTTTTTATTTACAAAAGTTTGCTGGATTTTATAGTGTTCGAACAAATCCATTACACTATTTATTTGGTTATTTATTATTTTATGTATTTATATTACTATTATTTATATTTATTTTTAGTTTCATTTAACAACAATTATAATCATGTCGGTTATAGTAATAATTACCATATATATATATATATATATATATACATATATATATATATATGGTAATCATTACTATTACCGACATAAATTATTTATTAAAGTAAATACATTTGACACCTTATTGTCCCACACATAATTTTGAAGCTTGTTACAACAACTTTAGCGCCTCTTTTATTTATATTTAACTAAAAACTAGAGTTTAGCTGTACATCTTTTTCCTTATTTTACTAACTACGTCATCAAATGTCGCTTATCTTAACCATAGAATGTCTTTGATGCCTCTCATCAGTTCAGGAATAATCTTGGGATTGTTTTGATAGCCTTATCTTCGAGATAACCCCATAAGTAAAATTCTTGCAGGGGGGATTCAGTACGTTGTGAGTGAAGCCCATTCATGATCATGTTCCCTACTAAGACGATCATCAAAGTGTGCTCTAGTCTATTCCATTGAGTCATTTAAGGTGTAAGGATATGCGCTATCGTTTTGAAACCCATGTTCATACCTGACAACTACGGTTAGGTGACATTTTTATTTGAGAGGGGGTTCATCTTGTATAATGATATGTATTTTTTACATTTTCTTCTCTATACGAAATCATTGATAAAATTTGTCTTTTTAAAGCTTTATTTAAATCACTGCCAGATAAGTATATTGAAAACCTCAAGCTAAAGACAGATCCCTAGCAATATTCCTCTATGGTAAGTTTATCTACACGAACTTATAAAAAAAAAGTGTTGTATTTCGTCATAAAATGTTTACCTGTAAAATCGACGAAACGACGAAACGAACACTACAATCTTGCATTTTAAAATATAAAATACTTAATGTATTTGTATCATTTCAGCCTGAGACATTAACTTTCCCCTCTTGCCTTTTTTACTCGACCTTAACTTGAAGACGTCTGGCAACAACGTCGTTAATGATATAATAGTTATATATAAATGTTATTTGTATGGATACAAATACAACATATCTTGGTCTACGTTTCAGTCAGTAATGCCCAACCGTGGTTGTTTTATCACCCTGTAATTAGGTAGTCTAGCTAACCTTATAAACAACCTCAACTAGATTAAAATATACTTTACTACCAAAAATCAACAAGGGCGACAACTTGTATTTCAGGGGACTATGAATAAAATATGAAAGCTCTGCGCATACCTCGCTTCCGGCTCACTACTCCTATATATATTCTCGCGCGGAATCAGCCTCATTTGGATGCTTCAACAAAGCCGATGAAACCGGGACTCCCTCAAATCAACCCAACGCCACTCTCGTGGGTATCTTCTCCGCCTTTCCCCACAAAATGATGAAGAAAAGATAACCGAACACCAAATATACAAAATAAAATATTTAACAAAAGATACAGAAAGAAAAATACAGAATTCTTTTTTTTTATCAACGTGTAAATCTGCTTTTCTTTCTCGCAGACATTCTTCGGTTGGACAACCATTTATCCTGAGCAGATGATCAGAGATCGATAAATATGACACTACTTCCTCGGAAAATGATGGTCGTTACCATGTCAAAATATTCCACCAAACACGGGCGAGGGTAAGCAATTTTCAGGGATAAAAAAGTAAAAGTCTAAATCAAATATAGAATTTGAAAAATGTATTTCGATTAAGAACCAGTTGAGTATTTATCGCAACATTGTTTATTCTTAACCCCCACGGTGTTCTTACATGAGTCATTACTAATGATCGCTCATTTAAAATAAAAAAAAAACAGGTGGTGTTCCCTGGAGTTTGAGTGACAACAAGTCTCCCCAGATTTCCAGTACTTTCTCCCCCTTTCTATAACCTAGGCTGATGCCATTGATTTTTCTTTGAGGGGGGGGGGAGCAGTTTATAATTTTTTTTTACAGTTTCTGTTCCCTTGGGTTGACATGATTTTCCTTCCATGTTATTATTTGTACTCACTAGGAGTTCTCACACAAGCCATCGTCAGTTATTGCTTACTGATAATAACTGGTGGTGTTCTCTGGAGTCTGAGGTACAACAAACCTCCCTAGATGTTCAGTCCTCTCCACCTCTTTTCAATAACCATAATTACTTTGCGGTATCGCAGCAGCCGCTTACCATTGATTCCTTGTTGGTAACGACCAGTGGTCTCCTCTAGGATCCGGGTCACAATAAGCCTCCCCAAGGTCCCAGCACTCTCCGCAGTCTTCTAGTGGAGGTCTGGTTAGTACTCTAACTCCTCGGTCTTCCCATCCTCCTTGATCTTCATGACTGTTTTGTGAGGTATCAACCGAGGCTGGTGCCATCAGGTTTTGGGGAGACGAGAAGTCGGTTCATGAAGTTTCTTGCAGTTTCTGTGTTTTGGGTTCGTGTGGTAGTGTTCTTCATGTCGCTTTGTTTTTTCATCATGCATTTTCACACGAGTCATTATCAATGATTACGTATTGACAATAATAAGTGGTTTTCCATGGAGACTGAGTGACAGAAGATCTCCCCAGATTTTGATAACCGTTGAAAATCACTTTTCGTTATCGCAATAGCTGTTTACTATTAGTTTACTGCTGATAACGTTTGTTGGTTTTCTTTGGAATTTGAGTAGCAATCTAAAATTCGAATAATCCTCCGGCCCTTCCAGTAGAGGTCTGGATAGGTGCTCTCTCTCTCTCTCTCTCTCTCTCTCCAATTTTCCCATCATATTTAACCTTTCACGACCATGTTTTGTGGTACCAGCCGGGGTGGGTGGCCTCTGATCATGATATTTCTGGCGGTTTTAGTTCCCTTGAATTCGTGTGATATATTTTTGCTTCATCTCTATTCGAACCTACCTGTTGTTGGTCAGTGTTACCTGGTTACGTAGGTTGGTTTTCCTACTCCAGGGTGTTTCTTTAATATTTCAGCTGTTTCTGGTAGTGTTGAGCGTTGTAGAAAATCAATCTTCCTTTTGATTCCAATTTCTCCTAGCATTTCAAAACTGTTACTTGCACTTCTAAACTTATTATTACAGTAATTGTCTTTATTTTCATTTTACTCACTGCGTTTTCACACAAGTAATTATAAGTGATTTCTCACTTAATACCCTGAAGCCCGAGTGACAAGTCTCCTCAGATTTCCAGCACCCTCTACCTCTTTCGATAACCATTGTAAATTATTTTACGTTATCGTAACGGCCGTTTACCATCGATTTCTCGCTAGCAACGCCCGTTTGTCTTCTCTGGAATTTGTGTGATAAAATGTCTCCCCAAGGTTCGAGAACTCTCGTACCCTTCCAGTTGAGGTCTGGTTTGTGCACTTCCTCCCCACTCTTTACTCTCCCCATTGACCTTTCACGACAATTTGTGTGTGTTTACCTTTCTATTTATCTGTGACGGGTCTGGAAAAGGGACGTGCATGCAACACTTAATTTTTTTCTGTATTTTTTTATGGAAACAAAAACTATGGCAGAAAATTATGAAAGAAGATTACATCGTTTTTTCGAGTGCCTTTTGAAATTATTTAAATTTTATATATATTTTTTATAGATTTTCCATTAACTTAATTGGAGATAAAAATTCCCTAAAAAAACCTATCTTGAATTTATTCTTTAGCAAACAAAAATTTGTGTTTTTAAATAGGCAGAAACAATTGCATGAATAAAGATGTTTTTCTAAAGTAAATTTGGAACAGTTATTAAGTTATTATATATAGTTTGTTCTGTTAGGCGAAAATAAATTCAATAGAGTGTTCGATTATTCCATTAAAGAATAATATTTATTTATTAATGATTTTACAGAAGTTTTAGAATCATTAATATATATATATATATAGTGTGTAGATTTCAATTTAGTGTTGAGAATCTGAATAACAGAGCTCAATGTAATTTAAACAGAGCAAAACAGAATTATAAAAAGAAAAAACTATACACACATTAAGGTTGTACACATTATAACTTATTTCGACCCCTTAATTAGGTCTCCTCAGATGTATAAACAACCACGTCAAAAAACCAAAAGATTTTTTTTCAACAAGATTTTTTGGTTTTTTGACGTGGTTGTTTATACATCTGAGGAGACCTAATTAAGGGGTCGAAATAAGTTATAATGTGTACAACCTTAATGTGTGTATAGTTTTTTCTTTTTATAATTCTCTCTCTCTCTCTCTCTCTCTCTCTCTCTCTCTCTCTCTCTCTCTCTCTCTCTCTCTCTCTCTCTCTCTCTCTCTCTCTCTCTATATATATATATATATATATATATATATATATATATATATATATAATATTTGTTTTTTGTTTATCTACATACGTATACGGTTCGTCCTTTTTAATCGTGACTCATCAGCATAGAGATATAATTATTCTCTACTGGTCGCGTGATTCGAAACCGCGGGCTACGAGTATTTTTCAATTCAAATCCTGACATCTAGAACCATTCGGCCACCGCTAAATAAACAGTGATAATGTTAACACTTATTTCGGCGGCTTGACGTCATAAGCGCGTACAACTTAATGAAAGGAACGATGTATTTATAGGTAGCAACGTCATGCGATATTAATACTACACTTACAGTGCCCATCTAGAGGGTTTTCTAGGGGCTACAAATAATAAATATTTGTTTTTTGTTTATTATCTATGCACGTATACGGTTCATCCTTTTAATCGGGACTCATCAGCATAAAGATATAACTATTCACTACTTGTCGCATGCAAATTATTTTAATTAAAAACAATATATTACAACGTATGTTGGGTTTACTTGGGTTTCATCGATCTGGTCATGCTGAGCCTGAGAAAATTTGGCTGGTCGAAGCAAATCAACTTTTCAGCATCCTTCTTCTGCCGAAGACCCAGACCAGCTGGATTTTGCCTAGGTGTAGCATGACCAGGCCGATGAAACCCGGGTACACCTAACAGACGCTCTAGCGTATAGTTTTAAAATAAAATGATTTATATTAGCTGTTGTAGAATCTACGATCAAGCACTTTATTGTTTTCTTTTCAACTTAATTGTGATTCTCACAGTTTATTCGCTATTTAAAATTGGCCGTGTGGTTAAGGCGTCGGATTTGAGTTGTAAAATACTCGTAATCCGGGGTTTCGAATCGCATGACCGGTAGTGAATAGTCATATCTCTATGCTGATGAGTCTCGATTTAAGGACGAAACGTATAGTACATAGATAATAAACAATAACAAATATTTGTTATTATTTGTCGCTCCTCAAAAAAGTAGAGCACTGTAAGTGTAGTATTAACACAGCATGACGTCACTAGCTTTAAATGCATCGTTCCTTCCTCGAAAAAGAAGAACGCTCTAGACGTTAAGCCGCCGATAACGTGTTAAAATTATCACAGTTTATCCACTATTTAAAATTGGCCGTGCGGATAAGGCGTCGGATTTGAGTTGTAAAATACTCGTAATCCGGGGTTTCGAATCGCATGACTGGTAGTGAATAGTCATATCTCTATGCTGATGAATCCCGATTTAAGGACGAAACGTATACGTACATAGATAATTAACAATAACAAATATTTGTTATATATATATATATATAATTATTGTAAAGTGGCATGTATTAATATGTAATAATAATAATAATAATATATATATATATATATATATATATATATATATATATATATATTATTGTAAAGTGGCACTATGTAATAATATCAATATATATATTATTGTAAAGCGGCTCTATGTAATAATATATATATATATATATATATATATATATATATATATATATATATATATATATAATTGATCAAGTTCAAATATGTTAATAAGATGAACATAAAACAAATATCTTCAAAAGTGCTCAATAACAAGTAGAGTATTTATAAAATAACATGAGACAATATTACAGTTTTACGTCAATCAACCAACGTTTCGATGCTACCACATCTTATCAAAGACTGAATAAAATTAAAAAAAAGCATAAAGTGACAATCCCGCATTGGAAATATTAGCAGCAAAAAATGTTAAGAAAAGGAGAAAGAAAAGACAAGATTCAAACCGAACAATGTTCGTGTTGGCCAAGTATAGGTCACAGTCAGCTGACCCCCCAGTTTTTTGCACAAATAGACATTGCATATTTCCTTCAAAAAACTTATTTACAAATAATTGTTTCTGCTAATTTCAAGAACATATATTTTTACGATATAGAAAAATATTACCGATTTGTTTAGGAGTAAAACGCTGTAATGTAAATGTATAAACATACACCTATACTTTACTTCGTATATATATATATATATATATATATATATATATATATATATATATATATATATATATTTGTTTCAGGGTATGTTGAAAAGAAATCAATAAAATGCGAGAGCTAAAATACAAATTATTGTAATGGACACTGTTTTGTCGTCCAGTGTTTTGTAGCTTATGGGGAAATTCCCTGCTTACATGGGCGGACTATATGATTGTGTGGGCCTTAATTATAACTTAGTATCATTAAAATACAACTTTATTATGGTTTATCTGTTTCTTTTGTGTATTCGTTTTTAGGGGTGATGGTGTCCAGTGTTATTTATTTAAGATCGCAGTCCGTTATTAATTTACAGAATAGCGATTTATTAATTTTAATAAAGGGTTTATGTTTTATACTTATATATTTATTCTTGGGGGTTATTATGTGTAGTTCATTATTTATTATTTAAGGAAGCCGTCCTTAAAAGGTTAAGGTGTGAAAATCGGGCTTGGTATCTAATGGTGTTATCCATAATCTAAGTAGAAGGATGATGGGGTGGATTGATATGTCTTATATATATATGGGGTGTGTGTTAGACTTATACACTAATAAAGAGGCTTACGTGAGTTATGTGTTTTAGTTATTAGTCTATTTAGGTAGTAGACATTTTTGTCTCTGGAGGCATAGTTTGAAGACCTCAGTTTTGATATTCATACAGTTTGTTGAACGGTTAAGAATCGCTTCAATTTAATTTGATAGGTTTAATTTGACAGGTTTAATTTGACTCTTTGAAACCACATATTGTGGTTGCTAGGGAGGGGATGCCTAGTTTTCTCGGATATTTGAAATTAGTATGATCGACGTAGAGCCTCTGTTTGAAAGTTCCTAGTGCCATTTTTTCTTTCCTGGAGTTTACACCCGATATGACTTTAGCCTCGTACAATATATATATATATATATATAATGTCTAAAGAAGCTTTGAGTTATTTTAAACAAATAATGAAAATGCAGTTTAAATTCCCAGAGCCAAAATATCGCAAACTTAGCACGTTGGAAAATTCATAAATAAAAAAGGCAATTTAAGTATCTAACAGTAAAACAAAAACGGGACTTTCACTTGAGCATGAAATATTAAAAGCTGTTTACCATGTAACTGTAATATATATATATATATATATATATATATATATATATATATATATATATATATATATATATATTATATATATGTAAATTATAACTAAAAGGTAAACTTTTAGAGAGTTGGACCTATTGTGAAATAAGGAAAGCTCAATATACTGGATAGAGCAAAAATATAGTACGTCAATGAAAATTAATAAGACCTGCAAATGGAAGCAAATCGGTATTTTCAGTTGTTCAAAACAATGGGCAGTTTAGTTAATAAAAACATTTATTTTTCATCTCTTTCTTTCTTTAAACCAAGCTTTTCAAAGATTAAAATCTTATCATCAGAGGAAAAATTATGATTGATAAGTTGACAGGATAGGACTGTCAAAGTTCCAAATTTGAAAAAGTTTTCTTTTAAAATTAAAAAATTTAAAAAAATTTAAATTAAAAAAAAAAAAGTTCAAACGGGCAGGGGAACCACCAATAACGAAATCCAAAAAACGTGGGACTCAGAAATATTGGTAAATCCAGAGGAATCTGCATAAAAATCCAACGACGGCGATTCCATTCAGGTCTGTTGTCCACGGAGAGGAATCAAATAAAAGTGGCCATTTCAAGGAAAACAATATTCTTCCTGTTTTCAGTTAAGCGTATTCCAAGGCAAAAGCTTCAATGGGATCAAACACGAATCGTCGCAATGTATTAAAATTATTTGGGAATTGTGGGATAGCATAAATAAAGAAAAAGAAGAGGAAAAGAAAGGGAGGGTAAAAGAAAAGGAAAAAGAAGAAAAGAAGAGAAAAGAAAAAAGAAAAAAGAAAAGGAGAAAGAAAAAGAGAAAAAAAGAAAAAAAACGATCGGAAGTAGAGTGTAATCTAACAAGTGGGTGGGGGTTAAGGGATTCAGATCAAAATGATATTTAGGCAGAAAGAAGGATGGAAAGTAAATCTCAAAGTGGCCACACACAAAAAAATGCCATGTGCCTGGTCAACTCAGTGAAGTTATATTCCCAAAATGGAATATAAGTAGATTAAATACAGATAAGAAACAGAAACTGTCTCTTAAGGAAGGTTAATTTAGCAAGGGAAAGGATATAGTGGCAGGGTTTTTATATGGGGGAGGAGTATTAAACTGGTGTCGCTAATAAAGTTAAGCCTCATTTTATATTTTAACAAGAAATGGGATTGTCTGTCTTATAATTCTTAAGGTCTGAGTAAATTTCTTTAAGATGTTAAAGGGGTGCTAAGGGGTTTTGAATCAAATTGTCAATCTATGAATAAATTGACAATGTAGGTAGTTAAAAATAGGGAGATGGGGGTATTAAGCAGATGTAAAAAACCTTAGACTAATGAATAATAGTAAAAGTAATAATAAAAATAATAATAAAAGTAGTAATAAATAGTGAAACTTAAAGAATAGATAATAGGATTTAAAGATGGGGGTGTATAGGTATATATTTGCAATGCTGCCTCCACCCACTCGCGGCGGTGGACTATTGTTCACTACATCACTGGGCATTTACCGTAATCTGGCATGAATTGTGAATAAAGAACATGTAAAAACCACGCGAGCAAAGCCATATATACACACACATATGTTCATACAAAAAACCAGCACATACATACAAACACATATGTATATACACATACATACACACATACACACATATATATATACATATATATATATATATATATATATATATATATATACACACAAATGTACAAAAGCCACAAACACCCAAGCGTCCCCAGCATACCTGCACAGCAAAAACCGCTTACATACACAAGCGCGGCATCAATACATGTATCTGAGATTCCAGAAAACTACATATATATATATACTCATACATAAAAGGCAACTACTCACATACTCATCCGCATCAATACATGCACCTGAATTCTCAGAACACCCACTAAAGGTACGTATATACACAAGTATAAAAGGAGATTATTCGATGTTAAAACGGAATGGAGGCCTAAACAAATGGGTAAAGAAAGGGTAAATAGGAATGAGGTATATACAGGGCATTGCAATTGGAGAAAGCGCAATTGGAGAAAAACGACGGTGGATAGGGTGTAATAACGAAAAAAGTTATAGGGTGTAGCCAATCAGTATTCAACATCAGCGACACCGCGAGGTATAAGTCTGGCAGCAAAGCAATTCAGCATTAGATAAGTATATTTTAAAGGATAGGTTAAATGTTCACATCACAGGGATTGGTATAGGGGCAATTAGGGAAAGGTAAATAGTAAGTACAAAGAATTATAAGATATGGGGAGGGGGAAATCTATTGATTATTGCTAGGTGGGGGTGTATCTGGAGGGGCTAAGTTAGCATATTTGTATTTACGTTTGTGCCTGCAATGGGAGATCAATTCGTTTTTAGAGTTAATAGTATTTAATGATTTATTAGCTGTGGCTATTGCGTAAGTTTCCAGAGTGCAAAGGCTGCAGTGTGGAGCTCCTGGGGTGTATGATCTAGATTGTTTCAATATGGACCAATGCAAGGAGTAGGGTGTATTATTGCTTTTAAGGTGTCTAATTAATTTAGAAAGCGAGGTACTAGGGTTATTGTTATTTAATTTAAATGATTATATGTGGTTTGGGATCCTTATCTTATGTGTGAATTTTGCAAGGTGCAGAATTTGCAATTGAATAATTAGGGTCATTGGTAACTGTTTGAGAGGATGGATCTGATACTATATTAGCCTGGGGTATTGGGGTAGGGCCTAGAACAACAGGTGTATTACTGCTAATTGTATAGGGTTCACTATTACTCGGTGAAGATGAGGAGTAAGATCTAGGGAGGTCGTTTGTTGTACTTTGAGATATCGGGGCAGAGGGATGGGGGGAAGTACGTAAAGGTGGTAGGGTTGCCGAAGCGGGGTTCGAATTATAGTTAGTTTAGTCGGAATTCCTTAATAGTGCACGCGTATATAACATCACTATGAATGCAATCACCATTAAGAGGACATTCTCTGAGTCTACGGCAATTACAATTATTTTGGGAAGGAAGGGTGGGAGATTGTTGGGCAGTTTTTATTTTTTTTTATTATTGGAGGAAATTATATTTTGTGCTATGTTAGGCATAGTGGAGTAGGATATTTTAATGGAGTTCTTATTTAGTATTGTGCAATATTTATGGGGGTATCTAAAACATTTGTTTAAGATTTTAAAAAATTCTTTCGGGACGTTGGTTTTTACATTGCAATTGAAAGGAGGGTTAAACCAGATATTATTTTTCCTTCTTGACTTTTTATCTCCCCCAGAGTTCCGGTTAGTGTTTATAGTTTCCAAGCTGTCTGTATTGTGAGGGTTAGAGTTCGAGGGGATATTAGAGTTACCTCGTCTTCTGGGATTTAAAGCCACATTATGGGTAATTAAGCTAGTGCGATTATCTTTACGGGTTGGGGGAGTGTTGTTGTACTTAATTTTAACGTTGTATCCTGAGGCAAGTAAGGCATTGTTATAAAAATTACAATTCTGCTCAAAAATAGATTTATTTGCAGAAAGTTTAGAGATTCTATTAGAGACCGACTGGGCAATTGAGTTGGTTATTGATTTGGGGTGGTTAGAATATTTATGCACGTAGAATAAAGTTAGGTTTGGCTTATGATAAGGGCTAAAAGTTTTAAAATTAAGGTTAAGGTTTAAATCTAAGAAGTTAGAAGTTCTCTTTTCTGGCTCAACTGTAATTGTAAGAGCAAAATTTTTCAAGAAACTATGGAGATTTTTTATGGTGTTGTTGTATTGTCTTGATCTTTCTCCAGACACAAATAGTGCATCGTCCCTGTATAGACCACCTCTCAAATGTTCGAAGTTATATTTAAGTTCATTCATTAAGTAGATACCCACTAAGTCAGTGACTTGGGCAGAGTCTGAGGACCCCATTGTAATATCGAAGTTGTTGGGGTGATCCCTCCTTGTCCAAAGTTTGTTGTCAAATTGTAGAAGGGATTTTCTAGCTAGTTTGATCAGATCAATTTCTAAGTTAGTCAAATCTGAATTATCTTTAGCGAATATTAAGGCTTTATTGAGAAGAATGGGGGTAATAGATTGATAATAATTATCGATGTCAAATGTAATGAAGTTTAGATTAGGGTTTGACTTGTTTTTAAGGTTAAGGAACCAGTTAGAGACCTCCTCTGAGGATTGCCAAAGGGTATATGAAATTTTAGATTTGAGGTTTGGAATTATTCTGTCTAATATGTTTTTGCTTATAATGCCTAAATCTGATTTAGAGGGGCAAATTAATCTAATGGTAGGGTTTTCATGGAAATTTCTTTTATGGTCCTTTAATGTGCATCTAGGCGTAGCTGGGGTTAAGATTTCTGTGTAGTTTAAGACATTTAAGGAGGTGAGAAGAGATTTGGCTTCCGAATTGATTGTGTTGAGAGTGTTTATAGGAGTACTTTTATGAGATTTATTAAGTTCTTTATAAATTAAGATTTTTTATTCAGTGTAAGTTAATTTGTAGTAGTTTTTGGTCTTATCTGCAGGGACTACCATATCCTGGTGTTTCTTAATTTTATTAGTAAAGCTATTAATTTTTTTGATTATGGGGTTAGATTGCTTATTGTGTTTTTTAAATTTAATATTTTTAATAAGGTTGAACAATTCGTCTTCAAATTCATTGAGGCTATGATTTTGCCCAGGAAAGGAAGAAGTTTTCAGGCAATACCTTGATGCTGTTTGTTTTTCGAGTCTCTTTAATTCTCTAGAAGAGTTCATAGGCAATGTAAGATCATCACTTTCCAGAGTTCTTTATTTATGCTATCCCACAATTCCCAAATAATTTTAATACATTGCGACGATTCGTTTTTGATCCCATTGAAGCTTTTGCCTTGGAATACGCTTAACTGAAAACAGGAAGAATATTGTTTTCCTTGAAATGGCCACTTTTATTTGATTCCTCTCCGTGGACAACAGACCTGAATGGAATCGCCGTCGTTGGATTTTTATGCAGATTCCTCTGGATTTACCAATATTTCTGAGCCCCACGTTTTTTGGATTTCGTTATTGGTGGTTCCCCTGCCCGTGTGAACTTAAAAAAATTTTTTAAAAATTTTTTTTAAATTTTTTAATTTTAAAAGAAAACTTTTTCAAATTTGGAACTTTGACAGTCCTATCCTGTCAACTTATCAATCATAATTTTTCCTCTGATGATAAAATTTTATTCTTTGAAAAGCCTGGTTTAAGGAAAAAAAGAGATGAAAAATAAATGTTTTTATTAACTAAACTGCCCATTGTTTTGAACAACTGAAAATACCGATTTGCTTCCATTTGCAGGTCTTATTAATTTTCATTGACGTACTATATATATATATATATATATATATATATATATATATGTCTTGGAAGTTTCTCAACCATTAAAACTATATATTAAAAAAACCCAAAAAAATACCTGAAGACTTAAGTCGTCCAGTGGAAAATCACTCATGTAAGTCAATTTAACTTTTACAGTTATTATATTAGTTTGCTTCTAACATTATTTAAGGGATCATCAGTTGTTTACCATGAAAAACTGTTTCGGGAATTTATATATATATATATATATATATATATATATATATATATATACCAATTATTATATTTAAATACTAGATTACGGTCTCTGTTTGGGATATCCGGGTTTCAGCTATCTGGTCATCCTAGATGTAGATGAAAATCCGGTTTGTTTATATTCAAGAAAGATTCATCACTCCCGTTTAGAGCGAATAGCTCAAAGTAGATGGTAACTGACCAACGGTATAATTCGTGGTTTTTCACCTATAAAGATTTTAAATATAAAACCTACAATCGAACATTTTGATTTTTTTCTTCTAACTTGCGATACATGATGTTAATATATATATATATATATATATATATATATATATATATATATATATATATGTTTCATTTGACTTCAGTCGAAGTTCTCAGAAATCGAGATACATAGATATTCAACTATTCTATTAAAATTCTCCTTTATTTCTCAAACGTTGAGTTAGTAAAGAAGTTAAGAACATTAATTTTCGTTTCACTAATTGACCAGTTAACTATGTTATAGTATATTTTTCTTGTCTCTTGGTCTTACCAGATTCCAGAAAAAGAATTCATCTAGTCTGGTGGAGTATTCAGCTACAGTGTGTAACTTGAGGTGACATCACTAGGAGAAGATGCACTATTCTTCGTATGATTAATTGTATTGCCTAGTTGAGGTCTCTGATCTGTGCTGCGAATACTATATTATTTTGAACATTTGGTCAGTGTTTACTTGTAGGAGTAAGTATCCTCATGTCATGTTGTGCTGACACACCCTTGTATAAAGAGACCAAAGACACTCGGAGATAGCGCCTAGTAGGTAATGAAAACTCTAGTGACTAGTAGGTAATTACAACTCTAGTGTCTTGTAGGTAATTCAAACTCTCTATCAATCTCTCTTTCTCTATTAAAAACAACAACTTTTCTTTCCGTTTTGGCTGGAGATGGGGCATCCTACCGGATGCCAGACATTCACCGGCTATTTCAGACACTCCAGCCTAGAGATCTTTTTAAAATTCTAACCGTCCCTTTAGGTGCAATTGTTTGTATTTCTCTTGCACTCAGTTTACCGAGTATACTCGCCAGATAGCTTTTGAAATTCTTTTTCATGAGTCCGGTTGCCCCTATAATTACTGGAATGATGGAGATCTTCCTAAGATTCCAGTTTCGTTTCATATCATACATAAGACCTTGGTATTTCGTAATCTTTTCCATTTCGACTCTGTTTAATCCTGCATCATTAGGGACACTGACTTCAACTAGGGTTGCTACTTTCTCCCTTTTGTCCCATATTACGATGTCAGGTTTAACAGCTCCGTTTTCTAGATATGTAGCTGTAGGGATTGCATAGTCATAGTGGATGGTGTATAACTTATTTCCAACTGTTCTTTCTGGTATATGCTCCCAACACTTGCTGCTACACTGGATATTCAACTTTTTACAAATAGTACAGTGAAGATATTTACACACTCCGTTGTGTCGCATTGTATAATAGCCATCCCACAGGAGAACCTTACAACTGGATGTCAGGTAGCGCACACTCTCTACTTCTGTGTGGCAAAACCTGCACTTGTTATTGTTGCTGAGACCACTCATCCTTTTAAAGGCATTGGTCATAAAGCCTTGATCTTGAGCAGCCATTATCATTCTCTATTGACCATAGTGGAGAGATCCTCTTTTCAGCCGGTATACAGAGCCTTCCTTATCTACACTGCTTTATATGTGCATATGTGTGCATATAAAAACAAGAAATCAGACGAAATATTATCTGACCGAGTGCAGCGCATAATGGCGTCTACCCGTAATTTATTTTTTCGCCAGACTCCATTACTACAAAAAGCAGCCCATGAGGGTTAAGTGGAGAGTGTAGGTTATCAGTGCAGGGCGTAATCACATTATGCACGGACTGAATAAAATAAATAAATAAAAATAAACTAAAGGTCGACAAATTAGTAAGATGGAAACTAAGAAAGATCAAAGTCAATGGAAAATGGCTGGGTCGGCCAAAGAAGGACGTAGTTTTTGAAAATGTACACCAACAAAGGGAATAAGACTCAATTGTTTTCATAAAAGGTTGTGATATATATATACATATATATGAATATATATATAATTTTTCGTTTTATCTTTAACGGTTCAGTATTACTTCTCTTGCTTTATCCTGTTTCTTGTTTAGATACGCCGACGTATCTCCATAGTAGGCTCTGTCCGTCAGTCGGTATATCACGCAAAGAAGGAAGTGTAATCAAGTATGTTGCTTATTAGATCCGTCCACACATGTTCTGTCAGTTGATAGATCGATGTATCCGTCGGTGTGTCACG
>OY744522.1:186061221-186063721 GCA_963556195.1 Sepiola atlantica
ATAGATATATATAGATATGTATATATATATATATAGATATGTATATATATATATATAGATATATATAGATATGTATATATATATATATAGATATATATAGATATGTATATATATATATATAGATATATATAGATATGTATATATATATATATAGATATATATAGATATGTATATATATATATATAGATATATATAGATATGTATATATATATATATAGATATATATAGATATGTATATATATATATAGATATAGATATATATAGATATATATATATATATATAGATATATATAGATATATATAGATATATATATATATAGATATATATAGATATATATATATATAGATATATATAGATATATATAGATATATATATATATAGATATATATATATATGTATATATATATATATATATAGATATATAATTCCATTTGAATCAAAGGGAAAATACTTTTCTGGGGACGGGACAATCTTAATGTTATCAAAATTAGCTGATATTTTGTGAATAGACATAATTTATGGTCATTTACCTCTGGTTTAAATTTCATTTGAATGTAAGGGAAAACAGTTTTCAGTAGGGGGAAGTTTCCCTCCCGAGCCCCCATCTCCCCCAGCATTGAAGTGATATATTTCTTATATAGTCTATGTCCTTCACTGAAAGGTCTGTTGTCATCATGCTGATTTTCAAGCAATTGTGTCTACCGATTTTGGTGAACATTAGACACAAATATCAGGCTGACACACACATAAATAGAGTTACTATTTTATATATATATATATATATATATATATATATATATATATATATATATATAGATGCTAAATCAATAACTTAGAATAAACGACACCAATCAGCTTAAATAAATTAATAAACGAAACATTTTTAAAAGACAAACACCACTCCATAAGTATATACACTCAAAACCGCGTTAATAGATTAGTTGTTAAATTTAGAATTTCTAATTTTTTGCGAATTGTTTATAATACAACTCATCCCAAATGATTTGCATAATGTTGCGGCAATATTAGAAGCTGGTGTGTTAAAATAGGACTAATAAGGTAAATTTCCACGTACGGTTAATAATTAGGTAGAGTGGAATCTTCCTTTTAAGATTAGAAGAATGCTACGCGTTCTGGCTGTGACGAGATGGCAGTTGGGCTTTTTGATAGTTGCTTCTCTCCTTATACTCTGAAGAAAAAATAAAACCCTAAAGAGATTTTTAAAAGCACCGTTTTTTGTTGAGGTTTCTTTTTTATAAAACGTTCGTAAAAGCACGGACAAGGTTACTATTTCATATATATAGATAGATAGTTTCATCTATTGTCTAAAATGTATCTAAAATATCACCTCTGTTTAACACCAAAGAATTTTCTTTTAATTAAAGTCGACTGATGAGTTTTTTATTCGATTTTGTCTCTGTATTGGTCAACTATTCCACTTTATTTTTCTTTACATCCTGTCGTATTTCATTCTTATATCAACTTAATAAGCACACACACATACATCTCTCTCTGTGTCTTTCTCTCTCTCTCTCTCTCTCTCTCTCTCTCTCTCTATATATATATATATATATATATATATATATATATATATATATATATATAATTACAGAAAAAGGGAAGTTGTCAAAATCAATGAAAATATAGCGAATCAAACAATTATTCCTAAGTGACCTCTCTCTTTATATATTCCAAATGACCTCTCTATATATTTGTAGAAATACCTCCACATATATACATATATGTATATAAATAATTCTTTTTAATAAATATTTTTAATCATTATCCACAGAAATATATGTTTCATCTTTATAGAATCATCAGTGTGGAGATAACTTTTTCGCTGGTCGGTCGCACGATTCGAACCCCGGAAACGAGTCACCTTTTTAACTCAAATCCTAATTTCTAAGTCATCACGACCATCGTATGCGGAATGAAAAGTATTTAAGTCTATAATTTTTTTACAAGCGTAACCCATCATATACTGTTCGACAAGAATGCATGTTATGTTTGTATACATATACAATACATTTCTATCTCTATAATTATAATACCTGATCGCACATAAGACACATGTAAACGTAGACAAGTATGTATATACGAAGACTTATGTTGGTCTTCGTGTCATGTTTGGTACGGGAAATCTCAGACTAATAATCTAAGCTCTTTATCAGTTCTATTCTCTTTTGAAAATCTGAAACTTTATACGAATAAAGACTTGATGATTCATGCAAAAAAGTAATAAGTGTTTTCTCTCTTTGAATAAAGTACTTACATTATCTTAGTGAGAGATGCAATTCCAATATATATAATAGAAAATTGTCTACAACATCTAAGAAAATGCCAAATTGCTCAAGTCATTGTAGACAAATAGAGTAAAATCTAAGAAAGACAAACTACTAAAATAGTTATTCTGAATAACACAGCGAATAATTCTTGTCTTCTCTGAAGAAGAAATTCTACTCGCGATATATTGAGGCTAACGTGACAAAATGTGAA
>OY744522.1:186068721-186073721 GCA_963556195.1 Sepiola atlantica
AAATGTTTAACATTAAAAAAAAATTTCGTTTTACTAGAATGGGATCGAACGCCAAAAACTGTAACGTCGTAACCACTAACCCACCGATGGGGAATATAATATTAATATGAAAATTAATATAGTTAAACGAAGCCTGTTCGATATATACTGAAAGCAATTTACTTTGATTTCACCAGAATTTTTATTTTTATTTTTTTATAAACACCGGCTCAGTCTGTGATAAGGTCCCTTGGAAAATTAAAGAGGCCTACATAGCCCCATTAAAATCCCACCCCAATTACCTTTGCATATAAATTCCATTTTCTTTGGCTGAAAAGAAAAATGGAAAATGAGCACCACTGAAACACACAAATATAATTAATGTAGGCTGCAGAGCATTACAAATTGTATTCGGCTGGGGGGGGGGCACTAAAATTACGATTATATGCTTATTTTTAATAATGAAGACTATTCTCTAATTTTTTTTGCATGACTGCGATTGAGTCACGTGAGCCAAATGCCGATGGCGACCGGGAAAAATGCTGCCCGTTTTATGTTACGATTCACCTTCTGGCGAGCAAATGTACGGTCCACCATGTGTAAGGGGGGGCATAACAATAAGTAAAAAAAAATGTTCTTATAACATTACATGCAGACAATCCTCTTTACTTTTAATTGCTTGTTATTGTTTAATTTGAGTCGGGTAAACCAAATCCTTGATTGTACTTGGTGGCAGTAAGTGGCGGCGACAAAAACTGCTGCCCTTATATGTCATAGCATACATGTACACTGTTGAGTGGTAGAAAAGAGGATAAAAATTGAGATCCTCTAACATAGATTCAGTTATCAGTGCGGAAATTAAAGATCCAGTGGCAGATCCGGTTTTACATGATTTCATTAGGAACCATATGATTCATGGACCATGTGGAAACATAAACAGATGTTCACTCTGTCTCAAAGATGGACACTGCAGTAAAAGATATCCAAGACACTTCTTGAGTGAAACTCAATCGGATACAAATGGCTACCCACAATATCGACGACTATCTCCTTTAGCTGGAGGTTTTGAGACGACAGTTACCCTACCTGACAACATAACTGTTCTTGTAGATAACCGATGGATTGTACCACATAATAAATTGCTTTGTAAGATCTTTGGTGCACATATCAATGTTGAATATTGCAACATCATGAAATCACTAAAATACATTTGTAAATATGAAAATAAGGGTAGTGATCAAGCTATCTTCACAATTGAAAGTAATGCTCATGATGAAGTTAAGATATACGATACGGGACGTAACATATCAACCAATAAAGCCATTTGGAGAATACTTAACTTTCACATACATATACATCATCCCCCCCCCCAGTTATTCACCTATCAGTTCATCTAGAAAATGGACAGCGTATATACTTTACTGAAAGTACTGCAGCAGATAGTGTTGCAAATCCATCTTCAACCACTCTAACAACTTTCTTCAAATTGTGTCAAAAAGATTTTTTTGCACGTACACTTTTGTACTGAGAAGTTCCACTTTATTATACCTTTGACACTAAAACTAAGGTCTTCAAGCGACGGTTACAGGGTAAGCCAGTTTCAGGCTATCCGTGCGTTAAAAGAACAGAAGTTTTGGGCAGGGTATACACCGTGCATCCAAATCAATTTGACTGCTTCTGTTGGAGACTGCTTCTACACAATTTTAGAGGTTCACAGAGCTTTAATGACCTAAAAACGATCAATGGTCAAGTTATGACTACATTCAGGGATGCATGTAGTGCACATGGACTACTTGAGGATGATAACCACTGGGATGCTACATTACAGGAAGCATCTATATCTGAATCTGCAGACAATTTGAGACATTTGTTTGCCATCATGTTGACATCATGTGAGTGTCTCATCCAAAACGACTTTTGGATGCACACAAAGAAGCTTTTAGTGAAGATTTCCTTCTTAGGAAACACAATCAACAGCCTGAAGTTTATATAACATTTTTAGACGACATCTTCAATATGGCTTTTATTCATATCGAAGATATGACTTGTAAGATGAATGGCAAACCACTGACAAAATTGGGTCTTACCTCACCTAATCGATCTAATACACATCCGGTCATTACTGCATGGACGCGTGAAATTAGTTATCAACCTCATGAGCAAGCATCAATTGTTCGAACTGCTTGATGAAATTCCAGGTGATGAACAAACTTTCACTTCTGTGGATTCTACTCTCGATGGCGTCCAGGCTGTACTATACCCTACAGAATTTTAAAATTCATTAGAATTGCCTGCTATGCCAACACACAGCTGAAAGCTGGATGCCCAATTATGTTACTCCGGAATCCTGATGCTCCAATGCTATGTAATGGAATGAGACTGTGTTAAACGCATGCAACCTCATGTGATAGAAGCTGTAATATTAACTGGTGTGGCAAGAGGCAAACTGACATTCCTTCCCAGAATACCCATTATTCCGTCGGATTCTGCAATAAAATTTAAAAGGCTTCAGTTCCCAGTTAAATTGTGTTTTGCTATGACAATTAACCAGTCCCAAGGACAATCATTGGCAGTGGTGAGTCTAAACTTGACTTCACCTTGCTTTAGCCATGGGCAGTTTTATGTAGGATGTTCAAGAGCTTTGTACGAATAACTTTTACCACTATAAAGGAGACATCTGTTGGAACAAACACAAGAACGCTAGGGCACAGCTCCGTGTTAAATCCTATTTTAATTACCTAAATTACTTCCAGTGAAATGATTTATTTTTTGAATCTATTTATTTAACTTAAAAATTAAAATCAGGCTGTTATATTTCCCCGGGCAACGCCGGGACACGGGTCCTGCTAGTATATATATATATATATTTATAAAGAAAGAAATATATTTATATATATATATATATATATATATATTTATAGAGAAAGAAATATATGTATATATATATATATATTTATAGAGAAAGAAATATATGTGTATATATATATATATTTATAGAGAAAGAAATATATATATATATATATTTATAGAAAAAGAAATATATATATATATATATATATTTATAGAAAAAGAAATATATATATATTTATAGAAAAAGAAATATATATATATATTTATAGAAAAAGAAATATATATATATATATATATTTATAGAAAAAGAAATATATATATATATATATATATATATATATTTATAGAAAAAGAAATATATATATATATATATTTATAGAAAAAGAAATATATATATATATATATATATATTTATAGAAAAAGAATATATATATATATATATATATATATATTTGTGTTATAATGGGATAATTCCAGGAGGAAATCTGGGTATGAGAGCTCAATGTAGTAAACAGAGCAAGAATAACATAAAATATAATAACACGAAATCACATAATTGTCGATGCAATAATTTATTTCAACCGTGCGGTTTTTTCAAGCATCACTCAGACAATTACATTCTTGAGACTGATAGAAAATTGAATTTCCCTACGACAATTTAAACACAACTAGAGAGAGTGGTGGTAGCAAGCAATTTGATACATCTTTTATAGAGAGGGGGAAATTTAAAACTTATATTTAACTATGGCGGTCGAAGGGGAGGGATCTTTAAGTTAATCAACTAAAAACTGCCGTGTCAAAATTATGACACATACGACTTGACGATATCATACATATAGACAACTTTACTCACGCGCATACACAAAACTAAATACGCACACGCCCTATGCGCACGCACATACATAATCTCACTCGCACATTACCATAACTAAGCATAATCACATACACAACTTTTATTCATACATCTCTAGCCGAGACGAAATGCGTCCGGCGAAACTCGTGTTCTCAAACTCGGTAGGAGAAAAGAAAGAAAGAAACAAGAGAAGAAATAGACAAAACGCGTGTCATAGATTCCCAGTCCGTCTGGATTCCAAGAAAGAGAATCTAATTGAAATAAAATTATACGCACATACATATATGTATACATACAAATCCATACGTACACACACATACATATATGTACACACACACACACACCTACATATAAGCATATATATACATATACATATATATATATATACATACACACATACATATATATATCCCTGAATCTATTTGAAATATTGGCCAAATGACAACGCATGTAGTTACTCACACATGTAAACATATGCATACCTATACATACACACACATACATATACATATACGCATATAAACACATATATACATACACACACGTACATACATATCCACACACCTACACACAATATTTACATAACACTCTATATTCTTACTGATACAATATGAGTTCTGAAAATTAGTCTTACCTTATTTATATTTTAGATTAATTTGATAATCTATAGTTAAACCCTAATTCAAGTCTAATAATGTCTAATGGTAATATTTGACATTTATACTTATATTAATTCAATAGCTAGTGTATTACCTGCAGAAACATTTTCTTACCACTATCTTATTTTAAGTAAATAATCTGAATAAATAAATATTTCAAAATACCATTATATACGCATACACACACATACTATATATCACCAAGTCGGTAATTCTGTGTCTATAACAGATATTATTATAAATATTTAGGGGGGGGGGTTACCGTAAATAATGTTATTCAATTTGGTATCTTCACCGTTATAAGTCTAGAGGTCCATCTGATTACTAGTCATTGGTTATTTTAAATTTATATTTATGTCTGCACCTTGCCATAAGTTCATCTCGTTTATTTAAGAGATTATTTCGATCATATTTTAGGATTCTTATTTTTTCCTCTAGACATAAGTTGCATCTTTGCCTAAATCCATCTGGAATATCCGAAAAACATAAGATTGACCACGAAACCACCGGGGACCTGTTATCATTTTTCAGATGCCACCATTGTTTAGCTAACTCCGTTTTGTTCTTGAGTTCTGGATTATTGAAAGAGTGTTTGTGGTCATAGAAACGTTGTTTCCAGTTTCCCGCGGCGATGCCGATGTAAACCTTTTTATCCCTGT
>OY744522.1:186076221-186116221 GCA_963556195.1 Sepiola atlantica
TGCCTGAAACTGTTATATTATGAGGGGCCCGTGTGCCTGGAAGTGTGTAGGTCTACTAGTTTTTATTATGAGAAGGGGTGAACTTTGTCGAGCTCGGTGCAGGTCACGCTGACACGCACCGAAGGAAACCCTGTGAGTCAAATTATGTTTTGAAAAACCATAACAAAGTTCCAGGGGTCGACGCCGACGTCAGAAAAGGTCAGAAAAACATGAGTGAACGAAAGTGTTTTGCATGACGGTCCAACGTGTGACGTCACTCCTCCTTTGTGAGAAATGTAGGTTTGAAAATGAGTCATGAGTTTTGCAGCAAGTTGGACGGTCGACCTATCTGAAGTGCTCAGGAAGTGGGAGCGCGAAATCTAGAATGTAATCACTCGTCATGATGACTGGATCTCTGGGAGATCCAGTAGCAATTATCGTCGCATCCCCCAGCGAGAAGAATGAATGAGGATCGAAAGAATGAATGGAAACAAAACCCTTTTCGCAACGCACGAATAAAAGATTGAATATATCTGAGGAAAATAGTCTCCGCGTTTCTCTTCTGCCTGTCGATAAAATTTATCCATAGATCGAATATCCTCAACACCGATCACAGCCAAGGAGACGCAACGAAACCGACGGTATCAACGGCGATCACGACCAGGCGACGAGAGAAAATGTAAGGTAACTTTTTTATGCATAACATTTTGGGTCTTAGTCTGTAAATCGGAGAGAACTAAAAGTCGAAAGATATGTCTGGCGAACTACGTTGAATGAACTATGTTTAAAAATCCATAGTTTGAAATGTTTAAAGAACAGTTGTTTTAACGAGAATTAATGTATAATAGGTTGACAGTTTAAAGGCTTAAAAAAGCCATAAGAAAATGTCGCTTGAAAGTGCCTTACGAAATGAATTAAAAAAAGATTGAAACCGCTTAATAATCTTCTCATAAACTTTCGTATTGTTTTCGATTACGAGAAGATTAATTCACAGCATTATGTAACACCAAGTGATTCAAAATCATCGTTGGTCAATCAGAAAAGTATTGTGTCCTTCTAGGACAATATACAAACCCACATTTCACGTGTTGTAAGTGACAAGAGGATGCATTTGAGAGTTTCTACCGTTTTAATCATATTCTCTGGGTATAATTCTTGTTTACTTCTAACAATTATATGCGCTGTAAACAATTGAGGAAGTGTGTTGAAATCGAAGATAGAGTTAGATTGTCTCGTAGTCTTGTTTTATTTTTTTAACATTGTTCACCCCAAACAAGGCAAGCCGCCACTGTAGACGTAAGGGGCTACTGAGAAAAAGAAAAGGGGAGAAAGATGGGTGGGGGGTCAGCCTAACTTGGGATCTGCGCAGCAAGATGTCTGTTTATATTAGTTTTAAATTTATGCATGTCAGTACTGTCGGGGAAAGAGGGGGCAGGTAGGGAGTTCCAGAGGCCAGACGCACGAGGAAAAAAGCTATTTGACTTGAAGGCTCTCCGGCATCTGGGGACCTCCACAGTGAATGAATGAGATTTAGTTGATTGTCGAGTTAGTTTAGTGAATTTACGTCAAGGGGGCACCAGAGCAGCCAATTCATCGGAGCATAATCAATTGAAGTATTTGTAAAACAAACATAATGATGCTACATTGCTGCGATGGGACAAGGACTGGAGCTTGGTTGACAGTGAGGGACCTATTAGGTTGACGACTCTTTTTTGGACCTTGTCAAGGAGGAAGATACTAGTATAAGATGCACCAGCCCAGATGTGGCAACAATACTCCATGCATTATAGAGAGAAAGGCTACTGTCTTTGACTTAGAAACAAATGGTTCGTCGGATGTTGTCTGCGACCGCTGTCGTTTTCGTTTAGTTGTAAACACGAAGCGTCAACAAAGGTCCCAAAGTTAAACAATCGTCAACAAAGGTCCCAAAGTTAAACAATCGTCAACAAAGGTCCCAAAGTTAAACAATCGTCAACAAAGGTTCCAAAGTTAAACAATCGTCAACAAAAGTCCCAAAGTTAAACAATCGTCAACAAAGGTCCCAAAGTTAAACGATTGTCAACAAAGGTCCCAAAGTTAAACGATCGTCAACAAAGGTCCCAAAGTTAAACGATCGTCAACAAAGGTCCCAAAGTTAAACGATCGTCAACAAAGATCCCAAAGTTAAACGATCGTCAACAAAGGTCCCAAAGTTAAACGATCGTCAACAAAGATCCCAAAGTTAAACGATCGTCAACAAAGGTCCCAAAGTTAAACGATCGTCAACAAAGGTCCCAAAGTTAAACGATCGTCAACAAAGGTCCCAAAGTTAAACGATCGTCAACAAAGGTCCCAAAGTTAAACGATCGTCAACAAAGGTCCAAAGTTAAACAATCGTCAACAAAGGTCCCAAAGTTGAACAATCGTCAACAAAGGTCCCAAAGTTAAACAATCGTCAACAAAGGTCCCAAAGTTAAACAATCGTCAACAAAGGTCCCAAAGTTAAACAATCGTGCCATATTGAAACAGAAATGCACGTAAGTTGATCGACAACAAAATCTTACCAAAGAGGACAACAACAAAGTTTACGGTAAAAAATTCTATTCAAAATTGATATATAAACAGATTTATGGATTTCAGCGTTCGGACTGACTTCCTTCTTTCACAACGTTTCGGCCGCTCTGCTCTCCGGCCTTTATCAAGTGTTCTGTATCGAACTGGGGAACCGTTTGTCTAAACTCTCGAACCCAATCCCTCTACTGTCACGGGGGTACCACGCTCAGATTCCATTTTTTGGCTCTGGGACCCACTCGTTAATTCTACGTTGCTTTAATAAAAACACCTCACCTCAGAAATACAGACAATAAACAAAAGATAAAATTAGATCGTAATTATGTTTTGAAAGGTTTTTATTTATAATATTTGTATTCGTTCCTATTCTAAAATTGTCACATTTCCATTAGCCGACTATTTTTGAAAACGGTTAGAATTTTCGTCAATATGTTATATAGCGTGGATGATCGAGCGTGTGGGTTCGATGCCGTCTTTGAGACGTTCATTACAACAACACAATTGTCGGATGTCTGCGATCGCCGCCGCGTTCGTTCATCTATACTATATCGTAAACACAGAGCGTTCACACCTAGCAGTTCAAGTAATAAACTAGGACGCCATCTTGAATCAGGGACGCACGTACGTGGATCTAAAAGAAAATCTTACTACAAAAACAACGACATATTTTACGGTTCACAGATTTATTGATATTATATCATCCCTGCGAGTATCAAGTTAAACACTGTTTATTAATCAGCCGACATTAAAGTTGTCATTTGAGAAGGAGAAACATCGATACGAGCTTCAAATGGCACGTCTGTTTCAGACGCTTGTTGCTAGAAAAAAGGTTGGCTGTCATCTCTTCAAGTCGAGCCAGGACGTCACTTACGAGATCCCGTATCCTCTCCCTTATTATTTAATGAATAAACATAGACACCTTTTCGATTATAATGCGTGGGCCAATGAGAGATAACGGGTATGAACTGGTTTCAGAAAAGAAATATTACCACACGATATAAACGAAAGAAAGAACCAAAGAAAGAAGGATAGACAAGAAACCAGATAACAAAGAATGGACAGTTTTATCAAGTCCCGTAGACAATAATGCTGTAATCAACAGAAAAAACTCTATTATAGAAAATATCAGTACATAATTAAATAATGTAATGCGTATAAAATATAGGCACTTCTGCCGTATATATGAAGCAGCAGATTTTCTGTCCTTCTACTGAAAATAAATGGAGGTAATTCAACCGGAAGTGATGTTTTTACAACATAAAAAAAATTTGTTACCAAAAAACAATTAACAATTTCTTTTTTTTATTATATGAAGTAAAAAAATTTTAAATAAAAAACCCTAACCATAACCCTAAAGCCTAAACCCTAACTCCTAACCCTAACCCTGAGAAATCAGGCGGTGTGCCTGTAAAAAATCTATTGTTTTTTGCGGCTGGTTCATTAAATTACCAATGTCTCGAAGATTAATCTCATTTAACTCCATTTTCTAAATACTAAATTCAACTTCCGGTGAATTCTGAATGAATGGTACTTGGAGAAAAAAAACGGAACTCTTCAATTTCGATTTCTTAATCGGCAGCTGCTTCATATACACGACAGAAGTGCCAAAATATACAACACAACGTCCACATAAAAGGGAACAAGAATTGTTACTTATTCTTTAGTACAAGGTCGGTTTAGCATAACTATTAAATATTGAATCGCCCTGACCAGATTTGCACGTGATGTAATAATCGAACTTTAACAATAATTAATCGGTAATAAACACGAGTATCAGTCGCACGCAGTTATATTTAAAGGCGTGTATTCAATTCATTATCCAGAAATAAGTGTTCGAACTCTGGTGTCGGTAGTGAAACTGTCATTTCATATATAACAGAAAGAAACAAAGGGAAATAAGCGTGATGAATTCAGTTAAGGTAACGTCAACGGAAAATACACAAATTGTGAGATCTGAATTTTTCCAATAAATAAATATGTTGTGTGTATGATGAAGTTGTCAGACTTCTGCATAGCGCTCACGAAGATCGTGCCTCAAGATTGTATGGTCTGCATGAAGTCCGTCACGTTAGTCGCAGCTATTCTTTAACCGACAAGATGGCAGATACTTACTCCTTACACCGAAATAAGCAAGGCTTAGCGGTTGCATGCGAAGTCGGGGAAAGTATGGCTCTAAGCACAAAAAGGAATGGCGTAGAACTTAAGTTGTCTCTCTTACTTCATTGGTTTGCCCACCATACACAAAGACAAAATAAATTTCTGTTCCAATAAACGCTGATAAATTTCCAACACCAACGCTTTTTCTAAGCTAGCCCTAACCCTAACCAACGTTTTTCTAAGCTAGCCCTAACCCTAACCAATGTTTTTCTAAGCTAGCCCTAACCCTAACCAACGTTTTTCTAAGCTATCCAAAATTCGACTCACTGTCTTTTTTTCATCCGTTTTTTTAAAAGTCAGTCACATGAAAATTAGTTACTAATGCATGCCGATTAGTTCTAACTATAAAAAAATATGCCATTATCAATGGCAGATTGTATTTTACTCTAGAAAATAGTAGTCTTACACGCGAAACATCTAATACGCTTTGAAGCTGGCAAGTCTTCATTTTGGATTGTTGTTGCTACACATGCTGACAAATTCTTGGCCTTTTGGCTAAGATCAAAATGTAGTATCTGTTCCGATGGATACTGCACCCCATAGACTGGTATTGTCTTGGCCTTCGGGGCTTGATTTACGCCTTCTTTGGGGAGGAGCAAGTTTATTGCTTACTGCCTGAGGCGCCCCTACCGGGGAATGCCGACGGAGCTGCACAGGCAATTTTTAAACCACACTTTCCCGATCCGACCTTGAGTCACATCTTACTTGTGGGAGTAAGATAAAAACTGGCCTTGTGCCTAACTCCTGGAGAGGAGTAGATCAATACACATGCTGACAAATACGTCCTCAAGGAAAGATTACTCAGACAACCTAGCGGGTTTTGTTTATTTAGTCCGTAACAAAGAGAAATTCATTTTGCCACAGTATGATGTCAACGAGAGTCTAACACTCGGGAAGAACATTAACATAAGTAAACATCGGAATAAAACTAACAACATTTTTATCCAAGTGCAACCCAAACACGTCTCATGAAATTTGAAAATAAATCGTAAGTTCGAGTTGTAATTCCTTCTATGGACAATTTTCTTATCAAATCCTTTGCACGAATATCTTCGATTCTCATCTGTTGCCTTTTACCTCCGTTTTTCTCTGCATCACTGTCGTTGTCTCTCGCCCTTTAAAACAAGTCAGTGTCCACGCATGCAAATAGCAAAATATAAATCACTTGATATGCGCTTTTGACATCTTGCAAATGGCCACTCAACAAGCAATGCATGGTGATCGCTTTGGATCCAATGTCAATAATCATCCTTATAACGTCTAAACTGAGAACAGGAAGCCTTCTCCCTTAAGTCTGCTCAAAGCATTCTATCGTTCGCGATGCCTACTCTGTAGATACTGTATATTTTAATATTTATATTTTTCAATAAGTAATAACCGGCATTGCCCGGAATTGAATGATAAAACCTATGTCGTTCTCTCTATAGCCCATCATATTAGCTGTTTTATTCCTAATAGTTTGCAGTTTATAACATACAATCTTTGGGGAAGTATGGACGTAACATTGATTGGGTGGGAGTGGGAGTACATGTAATGAAATTTTACCCTATTTGTGGCATACTCGAAATTTCGCAGGAATGAATCAGGATCTCTGTGTACTTTTGCTGCAAGCCCCGAACTCATATGACCTTTTATATTTTTATTTTTTATTTAATCTTATTTACAACTGGAATATTATAGAAAGTAAACAGTCTGGCGTGTACGATGACCCCCACTATATTATTGTACCCCTCTTTGATCAAAATCAAATATACTTATCCACATACCCTCGGCAGTGTACTTTTAGAAGATATATCTTTATGAGGGTCTATCTTCATCATCAAGTAAAATAAATAAAATACAACCAAATACAGTTGTCCGGCGCGTACGTAGACCCCACATCAGTGTTGAATCGCCTTTGATCAAAATTAAATTTACCCATTTAAGTACCCTGAATAATAAAGTTTTAGAATATATGTGGTTATAGGAGGCCTACCACTAAAATTCTATAAGCATTTGATGAACAAACAAAGAAACATGCATAAACTATAAACTTATATATAGAAATTATTTTCTTTTGTATTCTTATTACATTGAAATTTTATTTGTTATTCAATATTCACAGTTTCTTCTCTGACAACGTACATCGCCATCTTTCCCATGAAAGGGAAGAAATGGCTAAATACAATTGGCAACATGCTTCGACTTGACTCTTGTCTGATGATGAATGTGATGTTGGATGTATAGTAGTAAGTTGATTCTGTCAGTTTGCCATCTTAGATTAGGATCACACGCGATTTTCGATCTGCAAAGACTCCCTCAAAGAGTCAATGACACAGTTATTTACAGTTAACATCGTTTATTTTATTTTCAAAACCAAAATTAAGGAATCGTGGTTGTTTTGAGTACCGACTGTCCTGGCACTGTCACGCAAGGTCAAGATCGACAAGAGGCATCTGCTCCATGACATCATGAGCAAACCCTCTCCACCAGTACGCCTCAAATCACGCCACGCACTCTCCCAGCATGCGCATCAGCTTCTGGAAACCGTCCCAGATACCACCTCAAAGCAGATGTGGACCAAGAACCGCTGGAGGGAAGATTGGCAGCAAGCTGACCAATACCGACTGCACAGGTTCATCACCGACCCAGACGACATACCAGGGGCTGAGCTGCCACGAAGGCAATGGACCAATCTGAACCGCCTGAGAACTGGTGTGGGCCGTTTTACTGCCACAATGAGAGACTGGGGTCTGAGAGAGGGTGCTGCCTGTGAATGCGGCCACCCAGAACAGACAGTTACACACGTCATAGAGGAATGCCCGCTGTTCAAACCACCCAATGGCGAGCAGGGCATAGCAGACCTTGATGACGAGACCAGAACCTGGCTTGCCAAGACCGAGCTGCAGCTTTGAAGGAGCTGACACAAGAAAGAGAGAGAGAGAGAGAGAGGAGGAAGAAATAAAAAAAATACAAGAATCGAAAGTCACCTCACACTCTTCCGGCTCTGAGATCACTTACCGACCTTGTCGGGAGGAAACGCAGACCACTCGTCTTTGCCTCAATTACATATCCTACAGATTGTTTAGTGGATGTTGACTTGAAAAGCTCTCGAAGCTGGACTCTGAACAAATAATGAGAGCTTTTTCGCATGGCAATTTGTTCGCTAAAATGGGGAGGAAAAAGCGAGATAATTCAGTTAATTATAACTACTAATGCCAAGACCGCATTTAATTTCGTCTGATTTAACTTGCCTTTTAATTGCTTTTTGACTCACAGAATCTTGATGACGTAATTCCAAATTTGATTCACACTCTGCATCTGATCTTTTTCCATTCCTACGCTTTTCGGAGATTCTGACCTCGCTAGATAATCTTTTGTCCCGACCTATTTTACTGTTTTTAAGGTACTTAACACTGAAATTCCATTAGATGAACTACCCACCTTTCAATGTGCAACAATAAGAGGAAACGTCTTTGGAATCTTCTATCTCATCCTCCGTATTCTCCAAACGTGACTTCTGCTTACCATTCTTCTTTAACCCTAGACAATCATATAGAATAATAAAACAAGAACGGATATTCTTGACGTGGTTCTATTCAAACTACGCGACTAACGATAAACATTCTAGTTCAAATTTAAGCGTGACAGACAAACAGACTTACGGACGGACAAACATACAGAATATCTTATAGATATTAAATGCTATTTAAAACGAGAGCGTGACAGATCAACAGAAATTTTACTTCAAATTTAAGCGTAACATACCGACGAATAGACAAAGCTTTTTATAGAGATGCTTGGACGTTACTTTTTTACTACTAATACGTCACCATTTATCGAAAGCAAAAGCCACTCGAGGATAAGGGATTATGAGATGGGTAGATTGTCAGTTGGACGATGAAGAATATTATGAGAGAATTCAGAATAATGGATAGAATGAATTGAATTTGATTACTTATGGTTTATAGTAAATATTTATTGACATTAGATTTGAATATTACCATGTTGTAACCAACGAGTAAGCAATCCCTTGGTAATGTGTTCTTTAGATGAGAGGGTTCTGGGATAAAAACTGTTCACGGTAATCTCGTTGGATGTTAGGCACAGAGAGAGAGAGAGAGAGTGAGAGAGAGAGAGAGATATGAAAGTTCTTTGCAGTGGTGGTTGAAGACGTTTTTTTTTCTGTGAACGTGTAAAAGCAAGAACTAGAGAAAGCATTTTCCATTAAAATAACCGAATAATATTGAAGGACTAGCGATGTCTCCCTTGTGAGCTGTAAAAAACAGAATATATTTCATCCCACTAGATTGCGAAGTCAAATTTGAACTCTGCTAAGGCAAAGAAATATGGCACTAAGCGTCACCTTTAGAGATATACCAGCATGACTCCATCGGAGGACGTATCTGACTCTTATATATCATCTAAAAATGCAAAATTATCATGAAGTCTTAGAGGGAGTCTGACATTTTATTTAGAATCTAATTATTAGGCGGGAGAATGTTGCAGACGTAGATAGACATCCCCTTGTTAAGTATAATCTTCTGTATACCATTTTTGTTTCATTTTATTTATGTACATTTTTAAAACGATGAGGCTTTTCACGTTTAATAGATACACTTATCTAACATCACAAGCGTTAATTTGGATTTAATTCAATTAAATACGAGATGGCGGTAAAAGATGAAGAGTACACCGAAAAAGATGAAGAGATCTTCGAGGTACTAACAGTAATTATTTCTAAGTTCTCATGATCGTCAAAGAAGAATTGGAATAATATGGAAGCACATTGCTGTCAGACTAAATGACAAAGTTACAAAATGACATAGTCTACATTTCTTTGTCAGAGTTTGTTTAAACTGTTATAAGCAATCTTTGTCGTGTCATCGTCTTATTTTTAGCTACTCGAACATCTTGTTGTCGTTGTTGTTATCACTTGTTACGATCTTTTGTCCGATCAAAAGTTCTGATAATATTTATTGCCCCAAAACCCTGTAGAACTTTAGACATTTTTTAAAATTCAAACTTCTCAAATAACGAAGGAAAGAGAATATGAGTGTATGCGATAGAATGACAGTATATCAGTGTATGCGATAGAATGAGAAAATTGAGTGTATGCGATAGAATGAGAAAATTAAATGATGTGAGAGAATGAGAGGATAAGATAATGCAAGAGAATACGATGATGCGAGAGGATAAGATGATGCGAAAGCATGAGAGGATAAGATGATGCTAGAGAATGAGAATATTAGATGATGCTAGAGAATGAAAGGATAAAATTATGCGAGAGGATTCGATGATGCGAGAATATGAGAGGATTAGATCGTGCGAGAGAATGAGGATTAGATGATGCGAGAATATGAGAAGATTAGATGATGCGGGAATATGAGAGGATTAGATGATGCGAGAGAATGAAGGGATTCGATGATGCGAGAATGAGATGAATAGATGATGCGAGAGTATAAGAGGATAAGTTGATACAAGAGAATGAGAGGTTTAGATGATGTGAGAGAATGAGGGGATAAAGTGATGCGAGAGAATGAGAAGATTAGATGATGCGAGAATATGAGAAGATTAGATGATGCGAGAATATGAGAGAATTAGATGATGCGAGAATGAGAAGATTAGATGATGCGAGAATGAGAAGATTAGATGATGCGAGAGTATAAGAGGATAAGATGATACAAGAGAATGAGAAGATTAGATGATGTGAGAATATGAGATTAGATGATGCGAGAGAATGAGAGGTTGAGAGTATGTGAGAGCAGAGGATATGAGAATGACAATATGTGAGAGAATGAAACTATGAGAGAGAGAAAGAGAGGGAGAGGGAGAGAGAGAGAGAGAGAGGATTAGATAAAGAAACGGATGAGGTGTCAACTTATGATATGGAAATTACCAAAATTCTAACAATCATAATCTTTTTTATTATTCTAATTTTGGATGTTATTCTCACAACGTTTCGCTCGATTTAACCATCTTCATCTACATCCTATCCAACTGGGAATCTTTATGTCGAAATCATTAATTTGTACAACATCTCAAACCGAACTCTTCATTTAATCTACGTGTTTAGATTGTTCTCGTTCCGTCAGCCATGACCGGGTAAAAGTTTTAAATACTTCTTGATTATATGCCTAGTATCGTTTGTACCGAGGATTAAATCTTCAACCTCCAGAAAACTGTCACTTTGAACTGATTATTACTTAGCACTTATATCCGTTGCGCCACGGGCCCTTTCGTACAATACGCACGTGAAGAATATCGGAGGTTACATCGCCCGAAAGGTTATGAGAATAACATCCAACATGAGAACAGTAGTTCGAATAATACAAGTGGTCAATCCGCATCTCAAACATTCCGAAAAAGATGTTATATTAACTTTTATTTCTTACTCTCACACCTATGTTAGACGGGCTACCCAACGTAGCCCTCGTCGAGGGAGACGATTAAAGCACGCTTATCTCCGTTGTCAAGATAAAAACATTGATATCCTTTTTTTTCAGTCAGCATAACGTACTTGTTAAAATCTGTTTTCATTTTTACATATTTCCTTCTATAAATGTTTATTTTAATAATTTTTTTCTTACCGAATTTTCTAAATCGTAACCTGTCAAAACAACCTTGCCTTGAAGTTCAGATGCAATCATTTTTCACCCTACACACATTTCATTCGCTAACCTATATGTTGCGTAACCTACTTATCTCATGTTAAATATTATTACACTCTTTTATCAAGGTAATAATCGAGGACTCATACCAGGTAAATGAATATAAGTAATGGCGTAACAAATGCATAATTCAGAGATAGACAGATATAAAGTAAGATAGATAGATACTTATTTTTACGATATGGTCACCACTTATCAGGGTCAGGAGCAACTCGAGGATCCGGGTTAATGAGATGGAATGATTGCCAGCCGAAAGATGAGGAACGCTATTGGAGTACTAGCATTGATCAATGGTATGAACTGTGTTTGAATACTTATAAAGCGGTTCATGGTAATTAATTGAAAGCCGACCAAGTTGAAGTCAGGGTGGAAGCAGCCCTGCAGCAATGTGTTCCACGGGTGATAATCCGTTGCTAAGAAGATCTGCCCATGGAAATTCCGCCTGACGTTGTGGTAATAAGACGAGTTTTACTAGGAATGTTTTACAAATAAAGATAGAGTAGAGAGAGACTAGCAACGCATCTTCTGTGAGAAAATGGTTGTAGGGAAGAGAAAAGATGACCCCTTTGCTTTATAAGTCAATTTTTTCAAAGCAGGAATGAGTGATTTGTGCGGCCCCTCATCAGATGTGCCAACAATATTCTATCTTTTGCTGAAAGTGCCTTATATAGGTAGAGGAGGGTAACTTGAAGATCTGCCCATGGAAATTCCGCCTGACGTTGTGGTAATAAGACGAGTTTTACTAGGAATGTTTTACAAATAAAGATAGAGTAGAGAGAGACTAGCAACGCATCTTCTGTGAGAAAATGGTTGTAGGGAAGAGAAAAGATGACCCCTTTGCTTTATAAGTCAATTTTTTCAAAGCAGGAATGAGTGATTTGTGCGGCCCCTCATCAGATGTGCCAACAATATTCTATCTTTTGCTGAAAGTGCCTTATATAGGTAGAGGAGGGTAACTTGATTCAAGTACTTTCTAGAGCAGTAGAATGATCCAACCATTTCTCCAGCGACAATAGAAACAGACTGGATATAAGTTTTTCATTTTAGATATGGGTGAAACTCTGTCTAACGAGCTTATCCAGACAAAGAGCCTAGTCAGAGAGAGAGCCGTTTATTTCGACTCTGGCAAAACAGGGACCCGAGCGTTAGGGGTGAAAGGAGAGAAGCTTAACTTTAGAGGTGTTAAAAGTAACAAACCCCTTTTTATTTAGTGCACCACATGCTTCAGGTTCTAAGAGAAGGAATTAGCGAGATCTTGATAACCAGTGCTCTTAAAAGTGCAGGCATAGACAATTGTGTCTTATGTGCAGATGCTAATAAATAATCTCAGGATATTATTTTGCAGATCATTAATGAAGATCAGGAAAAGTGTTGCCCCCAGAAGAGATTCTTTAGGTACGCCGGCGTTAATACTATATGTTTCAACCTATGCCCATCTACAACTACTTTTATTAGGAAAGAGTCGATGGTTGTTAAGAAATTTATACCAGACTCTTGCGAAGGCCTTTGTGTGTCAATGGGCTATTGCACTCGAAACAAAGCCCCCATCAAGAGATTCGCTGATATTATGCAATATTACAGTTAGCACATCAGCGGTCAACCTTCCAGGACGAAATCCGTATTGCTTGTTACTAAGTATATTTTTTTTGGAAATGCTTTACAAGTGCTTGATTTATCACAGATTCAAACAACTTATTCATGATGCATATGGGATTACTGTGTCTACTGATATACAAGAGACTGATCACCAGTATTTTTCAATACTGGACAGATCAACCAGGGTTTTCAAATAGATTGAAGGCGTTTCTCCTAAAAGCAACAATAGCATAATTTTGTTTTAATAGCATTTTTTTTTTTCGATAGCAATTTTTAAGCACAATGACTGAAATGACTAGTTGTCTTGCTTTCATCAAGGTTTCTGATAAGTTTGGAAACCTCCCGGACCGATATATGTATGTCACTATGAGTATTTGCAGTCAGAGAGAGAGAGAGATGGAAGGAGAGATATATTGAGATAGAGAGAGATGGAAGGAGAGATATATTGAGATAGAGAGAGATGGAAGGAGAGATATATTGAGAGAGAGAGATGGAAGGAGAGATATATTGAGAGAGAGAGAGAGAGATGGAAGGAGAGATATATTGAGAGAGAGAGAGATGGAAGGAGAGATATATTGAGAGAGAGATATGGAAGGAGAGATATATTGAGAGAGAGAGAGAGATGGAAGGAGAGATATATTGAGAGAGAGAGAGAGAGAGAGAGAGAGAGAGAGAGAGAGAGAGAGATGGAAGGAGAGATATATTGAGAGAGATATTGAGAGAGAGAGATGGAAGGAGAGATATATTGAGAGAGAGAGAGAGAGAGATGGAAGGAGAGATGGAAGGAGAGATATATTGAGAGAGAGAGAGATGGAAGGAGAGATATGGAGAGAGAAATGGAGAAATAGATATTGAGAGAGGGTGATTAGGTGAGATATGGAGAGATGATGATTGAGAGAGATATGGAGAGATGATGATTGAGAGAGATATGGAGAGAGAGACAGATGGAGAGATGGTGATTGAGAGAGATATGGGGAGAGAGACAGATGGAGAGATGGTGATTGAGAGAGATGATGGTTGAGACGGATGGAGAAAGGGATATAGAAATTACAAAAAAATTCTAACAGCCATAATTTTTGTCTACAGAAATAATGTTGCAAAATAGTCGTTAGGATGCTACACGGAGTGAACAGGATTTCAAATCGTAAACCTGTCAACAGTAAATGCCACGGTAAAGGTGCATAGGCGACCGCGGATCGATATGTCTGATAAACGAGAATCGAAACCTTTCTTTATTGATTCTTTCCCTCTCAATATTCACCAATTTTATATTTCATAGCTGTTTCCTCTTTTCATCTCTTGTCGTACTCAACTTTTTTTTTATTATTCATCGTAAAATATAAAATATTTATGTTCGTTTATTTTAGCCACGGTCTCTCTATTAATAAAATTATGAGACCACTTCTCGTGTGTCTACGTATGTGTGTATGGTATTCTCGCATCTACGTGACTGACATGTGATTATTTTTTGAATTAACTATTAATCGATTGTTTATTGAAATAAAAAATATCAGTAGCATTGAATAAAATTAATTTTCAAAATTTCTATTAAAAATAATTGTGCTCGTACAGCTTTTGAACCAGACAAAACCGACTTTTTGTTCGGCATCTTCCGGTCGTTTACGTAAACAGACGGAAGATGTCGAAGCGCTTAACCAATCAGAACGCTCAAGAAGCAGACGACAAATTTACCTGTAAATTGAGTAACTCTGAACATTCCTGGCAGGCAGAAATCTGCTAAACGAACCGGACAAAAAGCGAACTGTGCTTTTTTTTTTACCCTAAACGTAAACTAACCTATCCTTAAGATAGTCGGGTTTTGTCCGTTTCAAAAGTTGTACCAGTACCCAAAATATCAAACACAGACAAATCTGTAAACCTCATTCTTGCAGTGAATATGTAAAAAAACACAATTTATCGAGAAAAAAATAATTCAACTTTGAACTTTCCCGTAAAATATATATAAAAAAAATCATTCATTTTCTTCGTCCGAAAATAAATAAATTGTCAAAAAAATAACAAACATACGGTAAGGCTTTTTCTTTCATTACTCCTTTCATGCTGAAATTCAGCCTCGTTTTGATTTTGACGCCGGTTCGTTTTGATTCGCTCTTTTTCGGCTGTTTACGTATTTCGGCAAAAGTCGGTTTTGTTTGGTTCAAAAGCTATACTAGTACCAAAATAATTTAATTTCGAAAATCAATCTACCAGAATTCATTTCGGTTTCTTCCTAGATAAGTCAGGCATATTTAAATATTTTTTAATAGTGGATAAAAAAAATTAATTACTTATCTGAAAGGAATTTGGGAAGCATTAAAACTGTCGAATAGAAAGTCATTTTTGACTTTGAAAGTCTTAGCGAATTTTCGTGTTTTAATAAATGAAACGTCTTGTAAGCCATTTACATCCAATAATTTTATAAGTAAGGCTTCAAACGACATGATCTTTTAAAAATTAATTATAGTTTTGGTAAATTTTATTTAATTGCTAATTTAATCAATTTTCAAACTCATATTTAAAAATAAATTAGGGAAACAGTATAGTTAAAAAAAAAAAAAACCAAAATGAAATAAATAATATTCCCGGGTAACGCCAGGAAGATTCAGATAGTGAATAAAATAATAATAATAATAATAATAATAATAATAATAATAATAAGATCGTCTGCTCTTGAGGGAAGAGGTACAAATTATAAACAAAGAAGGCCGGTGGAGAGTTATACGTTTCAAAGAAGCAGTGCATATTATTATGTTTTCACTTACGTGTGCGGGTATAAACCCTTATACACCCGTATAAACGTCGAACCAAGAGTTTTACTTGAAGAAGGTCGAACGTTACCTGGCTCGAAACTTTGTGAAAATAACAACCTAGATGAGAATAGTAGACAGAATAATCCAAATAATACAAGGTATACATCCTCATCTAAAAAAATCCGAGACATAATTCATTCTGTATAATTTGAATTATTCGGACTAGTGTTTACATCTTGAGTGTTATTCTCAAAACGTTTCGGCTGATGTAACACCCGACCATTTTCATGGGTGTATATTGTCGAACTCGGGAATCTTCTCGTCGAACGGGAATCTGCATGGAATTTCGAACGGAACCCTTTATTTAATCCACGGGGCTCATGGCTGACGGAACGAGATTTTTTTTATATGGAAATCGTCCCAGACAAGGCATGAAGTCACTTGATATAAGGAGCTAAAAAAAATACTACTTCAAGGTCAAAAACTTGCCAACGATAAGTGTTATGGATAGATTCTGACCTAGAAAACAGCAATTTTTCCCCCTTTGTCAGAAACATCGGTCATGGAATGTGAGGACTAAAGGACAAAATAAAGGAAGTGAGAGTTACGAGGCTGCAGAAAGTAAAGCCAAGGTCCACTTTCTACTCTTCTCAAATGCTATTTCGTTCCGTCACCCATGACTGTAATTCACAATTCCCAGTATCGCCCGCACTGAGGATTGAACCGTTAACCATCAGAAGACTGCACTTAGAACTTAATTTTACTTAGTACTTTATCAATTACGTCATGGGTCTTTCCGTTCGAAATTCCGTACAGATTCCCGAGTTCAACAAGATACACCTGAAGAAATTCGGAGGTTACATCGTCCGAAACGTTGTGAGAATAACACTCAAGATGATAATAGTAGTCCGCATAATCCAAATAATACAAGTTATCAATCCTCATCTAAAAAGATCTGATACATAATTTATTCTGTTTTCAAATATGCCGTTTCTTTCAAGAGAGAGTAAAACGAGTGTATTGTTTTTCAGTTAAGTACAAGCGACACTCGAGGTGCAAATTGATTCGTCAATACCTCGAAGCGAAGAAGATATTCACTCGCGAAAGCGACGAAGCCATGTTTAACACTCTTCACACGGCTTGCGGTTGCAAGGTGTCAACAATCGCGACTTACTGACGGAATCGCTTTTAGCAAAATCAATTTCTATCTGAGACGCTTCCACTTGTTGTCGACGAAGAAGATACCTCATTTTCTATTTCCCCATTGTTTCTCTCTAGAACAAAGCAACACAGAGAAAAAAATGAAAAAAATCTCAACTCGATAATAAAGACCAATGTTGATTTATTTATATATATATATAAATATCCAATCCGTCACGCAAATTTAGCAAGTAAAACACTACAGGACGAAATCACTTCAAGTGTTCAAGGAAAGGGAGGAAACAAATAAGAAGTATGACAAGTCATTTATCTACCTCCCACAGCGAAAAAGATGTGACACAAGGTCGGGAAAGTGGGATTTGATAAACCAGCGCTCGAGAAGTTGAGCACTCTGGCCATTAAAAATTGCTTGGACAGCCCCGTCGGCATTCCCCGGTAGGGGCGCCTCAGACAGTAAGCAATAAACTTACTCCTCCCCAAAGAGGGGAGGCAAAGCCTGGGAGAGTCGACCTCCTAGAACTGCACAGGACAGACCCATAGACCGGCGTAAATCAAGCCCTCAAGGCCAAGACAATACCAGTCTATGGGGTGCAGTATCCATCGGAACAGATACTACACTTTGATCTTAGCATAAAGGCCGAAAAAAAAAACAGTATGACAATGTCTGAAATGGATTCGGGAAGAAATCCGTTACTCTATTTCCATAATGAGCTTTTTTTTTCTCTTTTTCTTTCTATACGGTTTGAAGTGCTATTTTTTTGTGTAAGCCTTCAGTTTTAGGCGTTTTTTCTTTCTTTTCTTTCTTATTTATTTTATTTAACTTCAAACATTATTTGATATGAATATAAATCTTAGTGCGATCAGTTGCAAATAATGCCTATTCGCCATTTTTGATAAAGGGTGAACCGGAACAAAGCCGCAGAACAAACATACTTGTCGCTATATAAGTTTTATTAAGCTATTTATGTAATACCAAGCTCCATGGCCGCAATGTTGCATCCTTGTACTTCGATGGAATGTGCTCCGATGAACTTGCTGCTCTAGTTCTCCCTCGACGTAAACACACTCGACCAACCCGGCAATTAACTAAATCCCATCCATTCACTGTGGAGGTCCCCATATGCCGGAGAGCCTTCTACTCCAATAGCTTCCTATCTCGAGCTGCCGGTCTTTGGAACTCCCTCAATGCTCATTGTTTCCTCGACTGTACCGACATGCAGAAATTTAAAACTAATATGAACAAGTATCTAAATTTAGGATGACACCCCAAAACTTTCACCCTAATTCTCGGTGGCCTCTTACGTTAACAGTGGCAACTTGCTTTCTTTGGAGTGAACTATGTTAAAAAAACCCAAACAAACAATAAAAATACATTATTAGTGCGATTACTAGAAAAGTATGCCTTTTCCGCCATTTTTGACTCGTACAGGAATAAAGCCGCAGAGATTACATGGTCGTCGCTATTGAAGTTTTATTCAGCTATTTATGTAATAGAGTTACAATATGGCGCCAAGTAGACGCATACGTGTGTAGTTTGAAGTTTATTAAATAGTTGCATTATTAATTGTATTACAAACACACTGTTATCTATTGTTGGCGTATATGCAGGCAAATAGAGGAAAAGTATGATTCTATGAATTTTAGTCGATCATTCTACTTTCTGGTAGAGATCGAATTTTGCAGAACTTTTCGAAAATAGTCTCCGGTATTTACTTCTTTCCCACCATATAAAGACGTGGCATAAGGCCGGATAGTGGGGCAAGAAACAAGCGCTCTTAAAGAAAGAACCACTTTGGCCTATTAAACATTGCCTGGACAGTCCCGTTTGCATTCCCCGGTTGGGGTGCTACAGACAATAAGTATTAAATTACTCCACCCCAAAGAGGGGTGGCAAGGCATGAGAAGGTGAACTTCCTAGGACTACCCAGGACGAATACTTCAGCCCCACATATGAAAAGCTAGCGAAGTGCTCAAGTTTCTGCCGGACTGATTGTCGAAGTTGGTACCTCAACTGGTCTGCAACCAGCAAGCGCGATATGACACCGAGAGGTGGAATCTGCCCTCTCCATGACTTCAATAATATATAGTTAAGTAACTAATTAGTACATTTTTGAATTGCTTATCAATAAATAGGTCAATTTTAATCAGTACATAGTTCCATTGCTAATCAATAAATGGATCAATTTGCTTATCAGTAAGTAGTTCAATTGTTAATCAGTGAATAGTTAAATTACTATTTAGTTAAATATACATTTGCTTATCAGTAAATAATCCAATTGTTAATCAGTAAATAGTTCAATTACTAACTAGTAAAATATACAATTGCTTATCAGTAAATAGTTTAATTACTCATCAATAAATGCTCTTCTTAACTTGTTCAACTAACTAATACATTATTAAATATGTTAATTGTAAACTAAACGTTCACGTATGCCTAATTTTGAAACTTGATTCAAAAGGAATCAAGTTTTTAAATAATTGAACTATTTACTGATAAGAAATTGTATATTTTACTAATTAGTAATTGAATTATTAACTGAATAACAATTGAACTACTTACTGATAAGCAATTGATCTATTTACTGATTAAAAATTGACCTATTTACTGATGAGCAATTGAACTATTAATTTATTAGCAATCGAACTATTGTCCGTACAGAAGTTAAACTATTTACTGATGAGCAATTGAACTATTTACTGACAATTTAAAAATTTAATGATAAGCAATTGCACTATTTACTAAATAGTAATTGAACTAATTACTGAGTAGTAATCGAACAATTTACTGATTAGTAATCTAACAATTTACTGATTAGCAATTGAACTATTTACTAGTTAGAATTTGAACTATTTACAAGTAAGCACTTAAACGATCTACAAGTAGGCAAATAAACTATTTACTGATCAGCAATAGAACTATTTATCAATTAGCAATTGAACCAGTTACTGTTTAGCAATTGAACTATTTACTGTTTAGCAATTGAACTATTTACTGATTAGCAATTGAACTATTTACTGTTTAGCAATTGAACTATTTACTGATTAGCAACAGAACTATTTACTGATTAGCAATAGTACTATTTACTTATTAGAAATTGAACTATTTTCTGATAACCAATTAAACTATCTATTGATTCGCAATAGAACTATTGTCAGATTAGCAATTATTTCCGTGACTAAATCACAACTGAACAATTTACTGATTAGTAATTGAACTATTTAGTAATATAATTATTTACTTATCAGCAATTGAGCTATTTACCGATTAGCAATATAACTATTACATTATTAGAAATTGGACAATTATATTATGAGCAATTAAACTATTTGCTTATTATTAAACTATTTAATAGTTAGTAATTGAACTATTTACATCTTAGCAATTTACTATTTTTAGCAGTTGACATATATACTGTTTACAATTGACATATTTACTGTTCAGCAATTGACTAATAAACTATTTTTGCAATTGAATTAATTACTGATTAGTAATTGAATAATTTACTGATTAGTAATTGAATAATTTACTGATTAGTAATTGAATAATTTACTGATTAGTAATTGAATAATTTACTGATTAGGAATTGAATAATTTACTGATTAGAAATTAAACTATTTACTGATTAGCAATTGAACTATTTACTGATACCCAATAAAACTATTTACAGACAAGCAATTGAACTATTTACGGAATAGCTATCAGACAATTTACTAAATAGCAATTTAACTATTTATCGATTAGCAATGGAACTATTTACTCATTACCGATTAAAGTATTTACTGATTATCGATTTTATTAAGGGATTTGTATTAACTGATTTTCAATTGAACTATTTTCTGATTAGCAATTTAACTATTTACTGATAAGCTATTTAACTATTTGTGTATAAGCAATGAAACTATTTACATGTTGGCAATTAAACTATTTACTAATTAAAAATTGAAATATTTACTAATTAATAAGTCAGCTATTGACTGATTAGCAATTGAAGTATTTACTGGTTTGCAATTGAACTATTTTCTGATCAGCAATCGAACAATTTACTGATTAGCAATCTAACTATTTGTTTTATTAGCAATTGAACTATTTATTGATTAGCAATTATGTAGTGATAAGCAATAAAACTATTTAGTGATAAGCAATCGATAATCAGTAAATAGTTTAATTGCAAATCAGTAATAGTTTAATTGCTAATCAGTAATAGTTAAATTGCGAGTCAGTAAATTGTAAATTTTATAATAAGTAAATAGTCAAATTGCTAATCATAAATAGTATCATTACTTACTAATAAAAAGTTGAATTCATAATCAGTAAATTGTTCAATAACTAATCAGTAAAAAGTTCAACTACTAAGCAATTACAAGTTCAATTGCAAAGTACTAAATACTTCAATTGCTAATCAGTAAATAGTTCAATTGCTGCTTAAGAAAAAAGTTAAATTACTATTCACAAACAATTTAAATTGCTAATCAGCAAGAAGTTAAATTGCTACTTAGTAAATAGTTCGATAGTAAATCAGTAACTAGTTGAATTGCTTACTAGTAACAAGTTCAATTGCAAAGTACTAAATACTTCAATTGCTAAACAGTAAATAGTTCAATTGCATATAAGTAACTTGTTAAATCGGAAATCCCTAAATACTCTAATCGGTTATTCCTAAATACTTCAATCGCTAATAGTTTAATGTCTTATCAGTAAATAGTTCAATTGCGTATGCGATAATACTTTAATATGTACCAGTAAATAGTTTAATTACTAATCAGTAAATAGTTCAAGTACTAATCAGTAAATAGTTCAAGTACTAATCAGTAAATAGTTCAAGTACTAATCAGTAAATAGTTCAATTGTTAATCAATGAATAGTTCCATTGCTAATCAGTAAATAGTTCAAGTACTAATCAGTAAATAGTTCAAGTACTAATCAGTAAATAGTTCAAGTACTAATCAGTAAATAGTTCAATTGTTAATCAATGAATAGTTCCATTGCTAATCAGTAAATAGTTCAAGTACTAATCAGTAAATAGTTCAAGTACTAATCAGTAAATAGTTCAAGTACTAATCAGTAAATAGTTCAATTACTAATCAGTAAATACTTCAGTTGTTAATCAATGAATAGTTCCATTGCTAATCAGTAAATAGTTCAATTACTAATCACTAAATTGTTCAACTGCTTATCACAAAATAAGTAAATTGCTAATCACAAAACAGTTCAATTGCTAATCACAAAACAGTTCAATTGCTAATCACAAAATAGTTTCTAATCAGTAAATAGTACAATTTCTAATCAGTGAATATTTCAATTTCTAATCAGTAAATAGTTAAATTTCTAATCAGTAAACAAATTCATTGATTATCAGTAAACAGTTCAATTACAAATCCGTAAATAGTTTGATTAAAATTCAGTATATAGTTCAATTGGTAATCAGTAAATAGGTCAATTGCATATCAGAAAATAGGTCAATCTCTTATCAGAAAATAGTTATATTGCTAATCAGTTAATAGTTACATTGCTTATCAATAACATGTTACATTGGTAATAAGTAAATAGTTCAATTGCTAATCAGTTGATAGTGCAATACATTATCAGTAAATTGTTGAATTGCTTATAATTAAAAGTTTCAGTTTCTATCAGTAAATAGTTCAATTGCTTATTTATTAATAGTTCAATTACGAATCAGAATATAGTTCAATTTCTGATCAGTAAATAGTAAAATAGTTTATCAGAAAATTGTTGTATGGCTAATGTGTAAATAGTTATACCTTTTATTAAAAAATACTTCAATCAGTAATACATAGATATGTAAATCGTTAATCAGTAAATAATACAATTGCTGATCAATAAATAATTCTAGTACGAATCAGTAAATCGTTTTATGGCTAACTAATATATAGTTGAATTTTTAACAAGTAAATAGTTGAATTTTTAACAAGTAAATAGTTGAATTTCTATTCAATTCTTATCAGTAATTGTTTAATTGCGAGTCTGTATATTTTCTAATCAGTAAATTGTCTAATTGCTTATCATTAATACTTATATTGCTTAATCTCTAATCAGTAATAAGTGCAATTGTTAATCAGTAAATAGTTCAATTGCTTAACAGTAATAAGTGCAATTGCTAATCAGTAAATAGTTCAATTGCTTAACAGTAATAAGTGCAATTGCTAATCAGTAAATAGTTCAATTGCTTAACAGTAATAAGTGCAATTGTTAATCAGTAAATAGTTCAATTGCTTAACAGTAATAAGTGCAATTGCTAATCAGTAAATAGTTCAATTGTTAACTTGTAAGAAGTTCAATTACTCATCAGTAACTAGTTGCATTGTAGAGTAGTAAATAATCAGTATATAGTTTGATTTCTTATTAGTAAATAGTTTAATTGCTAAGCCGTTAATAGTTCAATTCGTAATCAGTAAATAGTTCAATCACTTATCAGTAAATAGTTTAATAACGCACTAGTAAACACCCTCCCGCTGACTAGAGAACATAGGTTAGAATCAGATGACTACGACTACATGTGCTTTAGATTGACTTTTCATCACAACGTTAGTTACTTATATTTCCTATATCGCTCCCCGTCGTCCCAGGACTGTACTCTGCTAAACTCTGTCTCTGAAAGCATAGATAGAGCACTCTTAATAGACTCGAATGCCCAGATACATGTATTTGGGGATTTTAATGCCCACCACCGCGACTGGTTGGGATTCTCCAGCCTTACTGATGCAGCCGGCAACTCTACGTATAATTTCTCCTTAGCTCACTCCCTCTCTCAGACTGTTGATTTTCCGACCCGCATCCCCGATCGTGTGGATCAACAAGCCTCACTTCTAGACCTCTTCTTGACCTCAATACCCGAGGCTTGTGTGACGAAAGCTCATAGCCCACTCGGGAATGCTGATCACATTGTGCTAATGATACATATCACACTAAAAAGTCGTCCAAAAGCTGATGAACCGTTGCTCAAAACAACAAGATACTACGAGCAAGCTGATTTTGAGTCAATCAGAGACCACATCAGTGACGCCCCATGGCGGGAAACCTTCTTACTCCCTGCCAACCAGTGTGCAAACGAATTAACTGAATGGGTCAAAGCAGGCATTGAAGCCTATGTCCCCATGCGAAAATTCTTTAGCAAGCCCCACTCTCCTCAATGGTTCACTTCGGAATGTGCAGCTGCCATTTCTGAGAGGCAACAAGCATTCCGTAAATTCGGCCGCAATAAGTCAGCTACTAATAGGCATAAATTTATAGAGTCAAGAAACAATTGCAAGGCTGTGATAGGCGAAGCGAAGAGAAGGTATAATGAGTTAACAAAAAAACGCATCCAGTCACAGAAACTAGGTACTCGCGATTTCTGGAAAATCTACAATAGTGTAGTGAATAATGGTCAATCTACGATTCCCCCACTTTCAAACCACAATGATGTCGTTTGCACGGCCACTGATAAGGCTGAACTACTCGCACAGCGTTTCGCTTCTAACTCTACTTTAGACTCGGGTAACCACCCTCTCCCTGAATTACCATTGCGGACTGAAGCCACACTTGATAACCTGGTCATCACCCCATCCCAGGTCAGAGACATTATAAAAAGCCTTGACACCTCTAAAGCTTGTGGGCCTGATCTTATACCTGTAATAGCAATAAAGAAATGCTCTGCTGAACTGGCCCCTGTTCTCTCCAAACTCTACAACAAATGCCTAGCTGAATCTTGCTTCCCCGATAGCTGGAAAATTGCCTCTGTGGTACCAGTCTACAAGAATACTGGGAATAGAACCGACCCTCAGAACTACCGCCCAATCAGTCTACTGCCGATCTTTGCCAAAATCTTTGAGTCCTTAATCAATCTAGCGATAGTACGTCACTTAGTTAATGCTAAACTTCTATCCGACCGCCAGTATGGGTTTAGACAAGCACGATCTACTGCAGACATCCTAACGGTCATCTCTGAACGCATGTATCATACTCTCGACAAGGCAGGTGAAGCTAGGGCAGTAGCGCCTGATATATCCAAGGCCTTTGACAAGGTATGGCATAAAGGGCTTCTCCTGAAAATACGCTCATACGGTATTACTGGGCAACTACTTAATATAATTAGATCCTTCCTAAACAAAAGAAAAATCCAGGTTGTCCTCGATGGCCGTTCATCTAAACAACATGACATAAATGCTGGTGTGCCCCAGGGATCTATTCTTGGACCTTTGTTGTTCCTGATCTATATAAACGATCTCCCTGATGACATAGTGTCTGAGATCGGTTTATTTGCTGACGACACCACGCTTTACTCTCGCCATGTTGGCAAAACGGACGCGATCATATCTGAGGCAATGGCTGCATCCTTAGAAAATGACCTCCAGGCTGTAGTGGATTGGGGCCATAAATGGTTGGTGACTTTTAATGCCGCAAAGACAAAGCTCCTTTCCTTCAACAACTACAAGAAGCCTCTCCAACCACCGATTGCCATGGCAAATAACACCCTACCTGAGAGTTCATCATCAACTCCTTGGCCTAACCTTCACAGGTAACATGAATTGGAACACATACATTGAAGATATTGCCAAGGCTGCCGCAAAGAAGGTTGGCTCCCTCTACCGTGCTAGTGGACTCCTTACACCTGACATTATCCTGTATCTCTACAAAGCCACCATTCGACCATGCATGGAGTATTGTTGCCACATCTGGGCTGGTGCATCATCTACTAGTCTCTCCCTCCTTGACAAAGTCCAAAAAAGAGTAGTCAACCTAATAGGTCCCTCACTGTCAGCTAAGCTCCAGCCCCTGTCCCATCGCCGCAATGTAGCATCCTTGTGTTTGTTTTACAAATACTTCAATGGATTATGCTCCGATGAGTGTGCTGCTCTGGTACCCCCTCGACGTAAATTCACTAGACTAACTCGACATTCTACTAAATCTCACTCATTCACTGTGGAGGTCCCCAGATGCCGGAGAGCATTCTACTCAAATAGCTTCTTTCCTCGTGCTGCTGGCCTCTGGAACTCCCTCCCTGCCCCCTGTTTCCCCGACAGTACTGACATGCAGAAATTTAAAACTAATGTAAACAGACACCTCGCTGCTCAGATCCCAATTTAAGCTGAACCACCAATCCTTCCCCCCCTTTTCCTTTTTTCTCAGTAGCCCCTTACGTTTACAGTGGCGTCCTGCCTTGTTTGGGGTGAACCATGTAAAAAAAAAAAAAAAAATAGTTCAATTGCAAATCATTATATTGGTCAACAGTTTATAAGTTAATACTTAATGACTAATCAATAATGTGTTTCAATCAGTAAATAGGTCAATTGCTTATTAGTAAATATTTCAATTGCTAATCAGTAAATATTTCAATCACTTATCAGTAAATATTTCAATTGCTAATGAGTAAATTGGTCAATAGCTAATCAGTAAATAGTTCAATTTCTTATCAGAAAATAGTTCAATTATTTATCACTTAATAGTTACATTGCTAATTAGTAAATAGTTCTAAATCAGTAAATAGTTCAATTACTTATCAATAAAACGTTTTATTTCTCATCAGTATATTGTTTAATAGCTAATTAATATATAGTTCAATTTCTCATCAGTAAATAGTTCAATTGCTAAAAAGTAAATAATTCCATTTTTTATTCGTAAATAGTAAAATTGTTGTATTGGTAATTTGTAAATAGTTAAATATTTAATTAAACAATACTTCTATCGGTAATCCGTAAATATGTACATCGCTAATTAGTAAATATTACATCTGCTGATTCATAAATAGTTCTATTACTAATCAGTAAATCGTTTTATTACTAAGTAATAAATAGTTGATTTTTTTATTACTTAATAGATAAATTTCTAATCAGTAAATTGTTCAAGCGCAAATCAGTAAATTGTTTAATTACTAATAAGTAATAGTAAAATTGTGAGTCAGTAAATTGTAAAATTTATAATCACTACATAGTCAAATTGCTTATCATAAATAGTTTAAATCTTACATTTAAAAAGTTAAATTTATAATCAGTAAATAGTTCAATTGCTAATCAGTAAATAGATCAATTACTAATCAGTAACTAGTTCAATTACTAATCAGTTACTATTTCAAATGCTAATCAGTATACACTTCAATTACTAAGTAGAAAATAGTTCAATTGCTAAAAAGTAAATAGTACAATTGCTACTCAGTAAATAGTTGAATTGCTGATTAGAAAAGAATTAAATCACTATTCAGCAAAAATTAAATTGCTAATCAGCAAAAATAAATTGCTTCTTAGTAATTAATTCGATTGTAAATCAGTACATAGTTCAATTACTTATCAGTGACTAGTTCAATTGCTAATAAGTAAATAATTCAATTGCTAACTAGTAAAAGTTATGTTTTTTTATCAGTAAATAGTTTAATTACTAATCAGTAAATATTTCAAAAACTAACTAGTAAATACGCCAATGGCAAATGAGTAAATAATTCATTTGCTGATCTGTAAATAATCAAATAGTAAATCATGCAATGGTTCAGCTGCTAATAAGTAAATTATTCAATTGTAAATCAGTAAGTTTTTCAATTGCTCATCACTTAATAGGTCAATTGCATATAAGAAATAGTTCAATTTCTTATCAGTTACTTATCAGTTGAATAGGTATTTTATATTTACTTCAATTGCTATTCATTAAATTGTTAAAATGCTAATAAGTATATTGTAGAAAGGGCTTTTCAGTAAATAGTTTAATTGTTAATCAGTAAATTTTTCAATTGCTAATCAGTACATAGTTCAATTGCTAAACAGTAAATTGTTCAATTGCTAATCAGTACATAGTTCAATTGCTAAACAGTAAATTGTTCAATTGCTAATCAGTACATAGTTGAATTACTAATCAGTACATAGTTCAATTGCTAAACAATAAATTGTTCAATTGCTAATCAGTACATAGTTCAATTGCTAATAAGTAAATACTTTAATTGATAATCAGTAAATGGTTATATTACCAATACGAAAATAGTTCAATTACTAATTAGTAAATAGTTCAATTGCTAAGCAGTAAATTATTTATTGCTAATCAATAAATAGTTCCATTGCTAATCAGTAAATTGTTTCGTTGGTAATCAAAAGATACTCCAATTACAAATCCATAAATACTTTAATTTGTAACTAGTTGCTTCAATTGCTAATCAGCTTAATCAGAATAGGCTTAATAAGAATAATAAAAAAATAGCAAAATAAGAATAAGCACATAGTCAGCTGATTATATGCAAATAGCCGAATCAGTATAAGCAAACAGCTAAATAATGAAAAGGCAAATAGCTTAATTAGAGTAGGCAAAAATCTACAATAGGCCAAACTACGCAAATAGAAAAATCAGAATAACCATATGACAATTAACACATAGCCAAATCAGAATAGGCAAATGTCGAAATCAGAATTGGCAAATAGCCAAAAAAGAATAGGCAAATAGCTAAATCAGAATAGGTAAATAGCGGCGTAATAATACGCAAATAGCCAAATCAGAACAGGCAAATAACTAAATCAGAATATGCAAATAGCTAAGTCAGAATATGCAAATAGCTAAATTAGAATTGACAAATAGCTCAATGAAAATAAGTAAATAACCTAATCAGAATAGGTAAATAGCTACATTAGAATAGGCAAATAGCTACATTAGAATAGGCAAATAGCTACATAATAATAGACAAATAGTCTAATCAGAATTATAAAAATAGCCAAAGCAGAATCGCAAATAACCAGATAGCCTAATCAGAATAGGTAAATAGCTACATTAGAATAAGCAAATAGCTACATAATAATAGGAAAATAGCCTAATCAGAATTAAAAAAAATAGCCAAAGCAGAATAGACCAATAACCAGATTACCATAGGCAGATATCCAAATAAGAATAAGCAAATAGCCGAAAGATCCTAGGCAAATAGCCAAATCAGAATAAGCAAATACGTTTATAAGAATAGGAAAATAGCCAAATCAGGATCGGCAAATAATTAGAAAATAGTTATATTGCTCATCAGTAAATATTTCAATAGATAATCAGTAAATTAGTCACTAGCTTATCAGTTGATAGTTCAATTGAATATCAGTATAGAGTTCAGTTGCTGATCAGTAAATAGTTTAATTGATAACCAGTAAATAGTTCAATTGCTTATGAGTAAATATTTCAATTGCTAATCTGTAAATTGATCAATAGCTAGTTACTTATAAGCAATTGAACTATTTACTGATAATGTATTGCACTATTATAAGCTATGTAACAATTTATTGATTAGCAATGTCACTATTTACTGATGAGAAATTCTACTATTTACTGATGAGCAATGCTACTATTTACTGATTTGCAATGTTACTGTTAACTAGTGAGCAATGTTACTATTAACTAATTAACAATGTAACTCTTTTCTGATAAGCAATTGACAGATTTACTGATTGGCAATTGACCGATTTACTGATTAGTAATTGAACAATTTTGTGATTAGCAATTGAACTATTTACCTGTTTAATTATTCACATCATTACTAATTACTGATAAACAATTAAAATATTGTTATTAGCAATTGAACTGTAGACTGATTAGCAATTTAACTATTTACTGATTAGTAATTGAACACTTACATGATTAGCAATTAAACTATTTACTGATTAGCAATTAAAAAACTTTTTAAAATTAAACTATGTACTTATTAGCAGTCGCACTATGTACTGATTATAAATGGAATTATTTACTGATTAGTAATTTAACTATTTACTGATTAGTAATTGAACACTTACATGATTAGCAATTAAACTATTTACTGATTAGCAATTGAAAAACTTTTTAAAATTAAACTATGTACTTATTAGCAGTCGCACTATGTACTGATTATAAATAGAATTATTTACTGATTAGTAATTTAACTATTTACTGATAAGTGATTTAACTATTCACTTATGAGCAATGTAACTATTTAGTGCTAAGCAATGTAACTATTTACTAATTTAAAATTGAACTATTTACTGATAAGCAATTGAACTATTTACCGATAAGCAATTGAACTATTTACTGATAAGCAATTGAACAATTTACTGATAAGCAATTGAACTATTTACTGATAAGCAATTGAACTATTTACTTATTAGCGATTGAACTATTTACTGATTAGCAATTGTACATGTAACTGATTAGCAATTGAACATTTTACTAATAAGCAATGGAACTATTTACTGATTAGCTATTAACCAATTTACTGATTACAAATGGAAGTATTTACGGATTTGTAATTGAAGTATTTACGGATTGGTAACAGAAGAATATTCAAATTAAAAATTCAACTATCTTCTGATTCGCAATTAAACAATATTCTGATCAAATATTGAACTTTTTACTGATTAGTTATTGGACTCTTTACTCATTAACAATGTAACTAGTCACTGATTTTAAATTGAACATTTGACTAATTAAAAATTAAACTATTATAAGCAATTTAATATTTTACTTATTAGCAATTTAATGATAAGATAGTGACTAATTTACTGATTAGCAATTGTACTATTTACTAATTAGCAATTTAACTATTTACTAATTAAAAATTGAACTATTTACTGATTACCAATTGAACTATTTTATAATAATTTGCCTATTCTTATTTGGCTATTTGTCTAATCGTATCAAGCTATTTGCTAATACTGATTTGGCTATTTGTTTATGATCTTCTAGAAATTTGCCTATTTTTTGTCTATTGGCCTATTCTTATTTAGCTATCTGCGTATAGTCATCTGTTTATTTGTCGATTCTGCTTTGGCTATTTCTTTATTCTTATTTTGCTATTTGCCTATTGTGATGTGGCTATTTGCCTATAGTCATGTGACTATTTGCCTATTCTAATGTCACTATTCGCCTATTCTGATTGGGCTTTTTACTTATTTTATGTGGATATTGGCTTATTCTGATTTTGCTATTAACCTATTCTGATTCGGCTATTTGCCTATTCACATTGAGCTATTTGCTATAAATTATCTGGGTATCTATTCTGAATTAACTATTGGGCAATTCTGATTAGGCTATTTGCCAATTCTGATTTAGCAATTTACCAATTCTGATTTACTGCATTCTAATTAAGCTATTATTAATTAGCTATTTGCCAAATCTGATTTAGCCATTTACCAATTCTTATTTAGCTATTTTTATATTCTTATTTAGCCTAATTGCATATTCTTATCTAACTATTTGCCTATTCTGACTTAGCTATTAGCATATTCTGATTTAGTTATTTATCTATTTCTGATTTGTCTTCTTGCCAATTCTGATTTCGATATTTGCCTATTCTGATTTGACTATTTGTTCATTGTCTTATGGCTAGTAAGATCGCTATTCTGATTTGGATATTTGCGTAGTTTAGCTATTTGCCTATTCTTATTTAGCTCATATTAAGCTGCCTATTCTGATCCAGCTATTTGCTTATTCTAATTACACTATTTGCCTATTTTGCTATTTGCTCATACTGATTTATCTATTTGCATATAATCTATTCTTATTCTTATTTAGCCTATTTTGATTAAGCTGATTAGCAAGTGAAGCCACTGATTACCGATTAAACTATTTACAGATTTGTAATTAAAGTATTTTTTGATGACCAAGAAAACAATTTACTGATTAGCAATTGAACTATTATCTAATTGGCAATTGAGCTATATACTGATTAGCAATGTAACTATTGATTAGCAATGTAACTATTAACTTATGAGCAATTGAACTATTTACTGATAAGCAATTGAATAATTTACTGCTAAGCAATAAGAAATAGTTCAATCTATTTCTTATTTCCAATTTACTTGCAACTTACTGATTAGCAATTTAACTATTTACTTAAACATTGACTGATTTACTATTTAATTAATTGTAAGATTAGCAATTGAATTATTTACTCATTGGCAATTGGCGTATTTACTTGTAAGTTATTGAAATATTTACTGATTAGAAATGTAACTGTTTACTTATTAGCAACATAACTTTTTACTGATAAGCAATTGAACTATTTACTGAGTAGCAATTATACTTTTTCTGATTCGCAATTTAACCTTTTTGCTGAATAGTGACTAAACATTTTTCTAATTTCTGATTTATAATTGAACTATTTACTGATTAGCAATTGAAGTATTTACTATGCAATTGAACTAGTTACTGATTAGTAATTGAATTATTTACTGATTAGCAATTTAACTATTTACTGATCATGAATTAAACTTTTTACTAGTAAGCAATTTTATGATAAGCTATTTAATGATGAGCAATTTGATAAGTAATTTGACTATTTACTGATTATAAAATTTACAATTGACTGGCTTGAACGATTTACTAATTAGAAATTCGACTATTTACTAATTAAAAATGCAACTATTTATTAGTTAGCAATTTGTATTAGAACAATTTATAAATCAGCAACTGTACTATTTATTGATTAGCGATTTACATATTTACGGATTACCGATTACAGTATTAGCAATTGATTAGGAATTAAACTGATAAGTAATTGAACTATAAACTGATGAGCAATTGAACTATAAACTGATAAGCAATTGAACTATTAACTGATAAGCAATTGAACTATTAACTGATAAGCAATTAAAATATTTACTGATTAGCAATTGAACTATTTACTTATGAGCAATTGAACTATTTATTGATTAGCAAGTCGACTATTGATTACTGCTTAAAGAATTTACTGATCACCGATTGAAGTATATACTGATTAAGAATTTTACTATTTACTGATTAGCAATTAGACTATTTACTGATTACTAATTGAACAATTTTTTAATTATTTGCCGATACTGATTTGGCTATTAGCTTATTCTGATAAAGCTTTTTGCTTATTCCGATTTGTCTATTCTAATTTAGCTATTTACCTATGATTTTTTGGCTATTTGCCTATTCTTATTTGGCTATTTTCCTATTTTAATTCATCTATGTGCTTCTCGTCATCTTGCTATTTGCCTATTTTGATATGGCTATTTTACTAATCTGATGTTGCTATTTAGCTATTCTGATGTAGATATTTGCATATTCTGATTTGGCTATTTATTTATTCTGATTTAGCTATTTGCTAATGGAAACTTGGGTATCTATTCTGATTTAACTATTTTCCAATTCTGATTTTGCTATTAGCCAATTCTGATTTAGCTATTTTCATATTCTTATTTAGCTATTTGCTTATTCTGACCTGGCTATTTACCTATTCTTATTTTGCTATTTACCTATTTTTGTTTAGCTATTTGCCTATAGTCAGCTTACCTATTTTTATTTAGATATTTTCAATTTCTTATTTTGCAATAGAAAAACTAGAAGAGGCATATAGCTTATTCTGATTTTACTATTTGCCTATTCTAATTTTGCTATTTGTCAATAGTCATATGGCTATTTGCTTATTCTGATTTACCTATTTGCGTATTTTTGATATTTAGCACAAAGTCATCTGCCTATTCTGATCAAGCTATTTGCCTATTCTGATTAAGCCATTTGCCTTTTCTAATTAAGCTATTTGCTTTATTTCATCTTGCTATTTTCCTATTCGTATTTAGCTATTTGCATATGGTAAGCCGGCTATTTGCTTATTCTGATTTGGTTATCTTTCATATTTCTTATTTAGCCTATTCTAATTTAGCTGATTAGCAATTGAAGCAACTGATTAACGATTGAAATATTTACGAATTTGTAATTTAAGTATATTTTGATTAGCACTAAAAGAATTTACTAATGAGACATTGAATCATTAACTGTTTAGTTATTTAACTATTTATTGATTAGTGATTTAACTTTTTTTATTAGCAATTGATGAGCAATTGAACTATTAACTGATAAGAAATCTAGCTATTTACTAGTAACCAATTAAGCTATTTATGATTAGCAATTAAGCTATTAAGTGTTAAGCAATACATCTATTAACTAATTAGTAATTGAACTATTTACTGAAAACCAATTGAACTATTTACTGATCACCAATTGAACTATTTACTGATCACCAATTGAACCGTTTACTGATTAGCAATTGAACTATTTTCTGATGAGCAATTGACCTATTTACTGACAACAATTGATCTATTTACTGATTAGAAATTTAACATTTTACTCATAAGCAATTGAATATTTTACTGATACACAATTGTACTATTTAGTGATAAGCAATTGAACTATTTACTGATTAGCTATTGACCAATTTACTCATTAGCAATTGAAATATTTACTGATTAGCAATCGAACTATTTGCTGATTAGGAATTTAACTATTTACTATTAGCAATTGAATTATTTTCTACTTTGCATTTGAATTATATGCTATTTTGCAATTGAAATATTTACTACTTTGTAATGAGACTAGTTAATGATTAGCAATTGAACTATTTAGTAATTATCAATTGGACTTTTTACTAGTAAACAATGAAACTACTTATGATATGCAATTTACTGATACTAAAATTTACAATTTACTAACTCGTAATTAAACTATAACTGATTAGCAATTAAACTCTTTACTAATTAGCACTTTAACGATTTACTGATTAAAAATTCAGCTTTTTATTAGCAATAAAACGATTTACTGATAAGTAATAGAAATATTTATAGATTAGCAATTGTACATTTTATTGATTAGCAATTTTCATATTTACGGATTATCGATTGAAGTTTTGTCTAATTAAAAATATAACTATTTCACAATTAGCAATACAACACTTATCTGATAAACTATTTAACTATTAACGGAGAAAAATGGAATATTTATAATTTAAGTTATGTAAGTATTTACTTATAAGCAATTGAACTATTTACTAATAATATATTGCACTATTAACTGATTAGCAATCAAACTAGTTTCTTATATGCAATGTAATATTTATTGATTCCAATGTAACTGTTAACTGATTAGCAATGTTACTATTTACTGATAAGCAATTGACTTATTTACTGATTTCTAATTGAACTTTTAAGATGATCAATACATTTCTTTAATGATCAATTAAACAATTTTTTGATTAGACAGTTTACGATTTTGTTATTAGAAATTGAACTATTTACTGATTAGCAATTGAAGTATTTACAGATTAGCGATTGACCTGCTTAATTATTTGCATCATAACTTATTACTTATACACAATTCAAATATCTACTGATTAGCAATTGATTAGCACTAAAACTATTTTCTATTAGCGATTGAACTATTTACTGATTGGCAATTGAACTTTTAAATTGTACTATTTACTGATAAGCTATTCTACTACAATTGAAGTATTTACTGATTAGCAATTGAACTATTTACTGATTCGCAATTGAACTATTTACTGATTGACCATTGAACTATTTACTAGTTTCTGATTAAAGTATTTAAGGATTTGCAATTAAACGTTTTACTGATAGGCACTTGAACTATTTACTGATAAGCAATTGAACCGTTCGTTGATAAGCAGTTGAACTATTTAGCAATTGACCAATTAACTGATTAGCACTAAAACTATTTTCTATTAGCGATTGAACTATTTACTGATTGGCAATTGAACTTTTAAATTGTACTATTTACTGATAAGCTATTCTACTACAATTGAAGTATTTACTGATTAGCAATCGAACTTTTTACTAATTAGGAATTGAACTTTTTTCTTATTATTTGCCGATTTTGCTATTAGCTTATTCGAATCTAGCTATTTGCCTATTCTTTTTTTGGCTATGTTCCTATTCTGATTAACATATTTTCCTATGGTCATCTGTCTATTAGCCTATTCTGGTTTAGCTATTTACCGATTCTGATTTAGCGATTTGCCTATTCTGATTTAGCATTTAACTATTCTGATTGGGCTATTTGCTTATCTTGATTTAGCTTGTTGCTAATAGTCATCTGGGCATATATTCTGCTTATGCTATTTGGCAAATTTGATTTAGCTATTTGTCAATTACTATTTAGTTATTTAATATTATTTTGCAATTTTCCTATTCTGATTAACATATTTGCCTATAGTCAAGTGGCAATTTACCTATTCGCTTTTAGCTATGTTCCTTTTTTATTTTGCTATTTGCCTATTCTGATTTGACAATGTGCCAATAGTCATATGGCTATTTGCGTATTTTGATTTTAACTATTTACTGAGTAGCAATCGAACTATTTACTGATCAGAAATTGAACTCTTTTTATTATTTGCCGATTTTGCTATTTGGCTATTCTTATTATGCTATTTTCTAATTATCATTTGGCTATTTGGTTGTTCTAATTTAACTATTTGCCAATTATGATGTGTGATTTGCCAATTCAGATTTAGCTATTAGTCAGTTCTGATTTAGCATTTACTATTCTTATTGATAAATAGCTAACTCAAATAGCTAAATCATCATTTAGCTATTTGCCTATGATGAGTTAGCTATTTGCTATTTGGGTATTTATTCTGATAAAGCTATTTCTCAATTCTAATTGAGCTATTTGCCATTTCTGATTACGCTATTTTCTTTTCATCATTGAGCAATTTGCCTATTGTTTTTTGGCTATCTGCCAATTCTGATTTGACTATTTGTCTATTCTGATTTAGCTACTTGCCTATTCTCCTTTGGCTATTTGTCTATTCTTATTTTGCTATGTGCCTATTCTATTCTGATTTAGCTATGTATCAATAGTCATATAGCTAAATAATAAATTCTGATTCTTAATCTGATTTTGTTATTTGCTCATAGTCATGTGCCTACTCTTATCAAGCTATTTGCTTATTCTGATTCAGCTGTTTGCCGATTCTGATTTAGCTATTTGCCCGTGGTCAGCTTGCTATTTGCCTATTATTTGGGTATTTTTTATTTGATTTGGCTATTTTCCTATTATTTTTATTTAGCCTATGTTGATTTGGCTGATTAGCAATTGAAGAAACTAATTACCGATTGAAGTATTTACAAATTTGTAATTCAAGTATTTTCTGATTAGCAATTAAACATTTAACTGATTATAAATTAGACTATTAACTGATTAAAAATTGTAATATTTACTGATTAGCAATTGTACTATTTACTGATAAGCAAGTGAACTATGCAAAATTTACTACTTAGCAATAAAACTATTTACTGTCTTTCAATTTTACTATTTATTGCTTAGCAATCCGACGATTTACTATTTAGCAATCGAACTATTTGCTTATTAGCAATTGAACTATTTAGTAATAAGCAATTAAGTTTACTGATAAGCGATTGAACTTTTTACTGATAAGCAATGAAACTATTTACTGATTAGCAATGAAATAATTTACTAATTAGCAATGTAACTATTTGCTGATTAGCAATTGAACTATTTACTGGTAAGCAATTAAACCTTTTATTGATATCTTATTCAACTTTTTACTTATAAGCAATTGAACTATTTACTGATATGTATTGCACTATTAACTGATTAGCAATTAAACTATTTTCTACCTTACAATTGAGCTATTTATTGGATAGCAAATTTTCTTATTTATAATTAGAAATTGTACTATTTACTGATGATCAATTTATTTATTTACTGATTAGTCATTGAACATATTTTTGATTAGCAATTGAACATTTTTTGATAAGCAATTGAACTATTTACTGATTACCAATTGAACTATTTACTGATTAGCAACTGACCTGTTTAATTATTCGTATCATAAGTAATTACTGATTAACAATTAAAATATTTGCTTATTAAAAATGTATTTACTGACTGATTTGCCGTTTAACGATGAACTATTTTCTAATTAGCAATTGAACTATTTACTGATTAGTAATTCAACTATGTATTGACTAGCAATTAAATTATTTACTGTTTAGCAATCGAGCTATTTACTGATTAGCAATTAAGAGATTTACTGATAAGCAATTGAATTATTTACTGATTTGAAATTTAACTATTGACTAAAAAGCAATTTAACTATTTACTGTGTATCAATTAAACTATTATTGATTATAAACTGGACTATTAACTGATTAGACACTTAACTATTATTTATTTGCAATTGAACTATTTACTGATCAGCAATTGAATTTCTTTCAACTTTGCAATTGGACTATTAACTGATAAACAATTGAATTATTTATTGATTAGCAATTAGACTATGTACTGATAAGGGAGTATTTACGGATTCGCTATTGAAGTATTTACGGATTACAGATTGAACTATTTATTGATTAAAAAAAACAACTTTTTACTGATTAACAATTTGACTATTTACTGATAAGCAATTGAAGTCTTTACTGTTGTGCAATTGAAGTTCTCACTATTTAGCAATTGAACTATTTACTGATTAACAATTGAAATATTTACTTATTAGCAATTGAACTATTTACTGGTTGGTAATTGAGGTATCTACGGATTAACAGGTGAAGTATTAACAGATTAACGATTGAAGTATTAACAGATTACCGATTGAAGTATTTTCTTTTTTGCAATTGAACAATTGACTGATAAACAATAACACTATTTACTGATTTAAAATTAGAACTATTTACTGATAAGCAATTAAACGTTTTGCTGATTAGCAATTAAGCTTTAACTTATAAGCAATGTTACTATTCTCTGATAAGCAATTGAACTATTTACTGATTAACTATTTATTAACGATTGAAGTATTTACTGATTAGCAATTAATCTATTTAGTAACAACTGACGTATTTACTAGTTAACAATTGAATTATTTACTGATTAGCTAGTGAAATATTTACTGATAAGCAATTGAACTTTTTACTGATAAGCAATTGAAATATTTACTGATTTGAAACTTAACTATTGACATATATATATATATATGCAATTGAAATATTGTTGAACTATTTATTAACAATTTAACTAGTTACTGATTAACAATTTAACTAGTTACTGACTAGCAATTGAACTATTTACTGATTATCAATGTAACTAATTACTGATTAGTAATGCAAATATTTACTGATTCGCAATGTAGCTATTTTCTGTTAAGCAGGTGACCTATGTACTGATTAGAAATTTAACTATTTAAAAATTTACAATTAATAAGCTATTAAACTATTTATTGATTAACAATTGAGCAATTTACTGATAGGCAATTGAACTATTTACTGATTAGCAATTGAACTATTGATTAACAATTGAACAATTTACTGATAGGGAATTGAACTTTTGACTGATCAGAAATTAAACTATTTCTTGATTAGAAATTGAATTATTTACTGATTAGCATTTGAACTATTTACTTATTAGCAATTTACTTGTTTAATAATTTGCAACACAGCTAATTACCGATTACCAATTGAACTATTTACTGATAAGCAATTGAATTATTTATTGATTAACAATTGAGCATTTTACTGATTGGTAATTGAACTATTTACTGATTAGCAATTGAACTATTTATTGATAAACAATTGAGCAATTTACTGATAGGCAATGTAACTTTTGACTAATCAGAAATTAAACTACTTATTGATTAGAAATTGAATTATTTACTGATTAGCATTTGAACTATTTACTTATTAGCAAGTGAACAATTTATTGATTAGCAATTAATCTATTTTTTGTATAGCAATTGACCTACCTACTGATTTGCAATTTAACTTTTTACTGATTAGCAATTGAACAATTTACGGATTTGTAATGTAACTATATACTGATATTCAATTGAACAATTTACTGATAAGCGGTGAAACTATTTACTCATTATCAGTTGAACAATTTACGGATTTGTAATTGAACTATATACTGATTTACAATTGAACTATATACTGATTTACAATTGAACTATATACTGATTTACAATTGAACTATATACTGATTTACAATTGAACTATATACTGATTCACAATTGAACTATATACTGATTCACAATTGAACTATATACTGATTCACAATTGAACTATATACTAGTTTACAATTGAACTATATACTTATTTACAATGGAACTATTTACTGATTAGCAGTTGTACTAATTACTAATTAGCTATTGAGCTGTTTACTAGTGAGCTATTGAAATATTTACTGATTTGCAATTGAACTATTTACTGATTTGCAATTGAACTATTTACTGATTTGCAATTTAACTAATAACTTATTAACAATTAGCATATTCACTGATGTCAAATTGAACTGTTTACTGATTAGCAATTGAAATATTTACTGATTAGTAATAGTACGATTTATTGATTAGAAATTGAACTATTTTCTAGTTAGCAATGTATTTATCTAATACTTATGTTTGTTTCTAA
>OY744522.1:186121221-186131221 GCA_963556195.1 Sepiola atlantica
CTCTAACAATTCGATGCCTTTTGTAGAGCGATTTGGCCTAAAAATACGCCTCAGTTTACGATATCACTTCTTTATTGGGAAAACGATTTCCTTCCCGAGAGTTTCTTTTGAAGTTTACAAATAGCCAGTAGGAGCAGATCTGGAGAATATGGTGGGTGTGGAAGCAATTCGAAGGGCAATTCGCGAATTTGGGCGCAATGAGCGTTCAGCATAATTAGTGGCCGTACAACTTCAATTGAAATCAGCATACAACCACTTAATCATTTTTACAGATGTAGCAAAGTCTGAACAATATTTCCGGTCCTGGGTATGACCTTACAAGACATCCAGTGGTGAGACCTCCATTTGGGAGCTGTGGAAAATGTTGAGTTGCCTCTTAGTTGCCATTGCTCCCAGGTCCACTCTGGCCCGGAGTGGTAGTACCTGTAAGGTCCCCATCTATGGGTACCAATAGAACCTACTGGCGCTACCTAATCAGGCTGTCTGAAGTTATTGACTTCCTGACTCAAAATACACCAAACATTGGTGTTTTATTCTTGTTTTTTTCCTTTGCAAAACTCAATCATGTTCTGCAAAATCCAAAACAAAAAACAATTTCTCTCTTTTCTGCCCTCTCCCCTCTTTCTGCCCCCTTTCACTCAACCAAACACCATGAATAAATACTTAAACATATAAAGAACTTGAAGCATAAAAACCTTCACCAAAATGACCGGATTCAGCATTAAATGACATGAAAAAGGTCGATATGCAGTGAAACGAAAACAACCAAACCAAAAACCATGATTAAACATTTGAAGATATAAAGAACTTGAAGCATAAAAACCTTCACCAAAATGACCGGATTCAGCATTAAATGACATGAAAAAGGTCGATATGCCGTGAAACGAAAACAACCAAATCAAAAACCATGATTAAACATTTGAAGATATAAAGAACTTGAAGCATAAAAACCTTCACCAAAATGACCGGATTCAGCATTAAATGACATGAAAAAGGTCGATATGCAGTGAAACGAAAACAACCAAACCAAAAACCATGATTAAACATTTGAAGATATAAAGAACTTGAAGCATAAAAACCTTCACCAAAATGACCGGATTCGGCATTAAATAACCCGAAAAGGGTTGATATGCCGTAAAACAAAACTGCTACCAAAAAGTATTTATCAAGCTTGAACAGTATTTCTCCATCAGAAAGCAAAGCTTTATCAACACATGAAATTCAGATTTTTCCATTGCTTTGCAAATTTTCAACATAAAATACCTGTAATTTGTAAACAAATAATCTGATTGGGCTCAGAATTTGACAGGTGTCATTTGAAGGTTAGTACTTTATAAAAATAATATGAATCTTTTTTAATTAGTGGCGCCATCTATATTTCAGCAGATGTTTGTATGTCTGTTCGTGTATCAATGACATCTTAGTTCACACGTCTCAAATGGAAACGCGATAGGAGGGCAATAAAAATCTTTTTAGCCTGGGGCCCATGTAACCTTCAATCCGACCCAACAATGGAAAGCAATTAATTGTGTTTATATATTTTTCATTATTGTTTTTTTTTATTATTTTTTTTTTTTTCTTTTCAAAATTTATTGTTTTTATTTTTATTCTTGAATGTTTCTATTTGTTCCCTTGTTTTTTTAGACTTTCTTTTTTACATCCTCTCATTTTTTGTTTCTCTCCTTGCCCCTAAGCCCTTTTCACGTTTTTTATACTGTCATTCTTACTCTTTCCTCTTTCCTCTTCCCTTTCTTCTTTCCCGCCTTTCCTTTCATTCATCCCCTTTTCATCCGTTAATTTCTTTTTTCATTCTTTTCATCATTTTTTTATCCTTTCATTTCTTTTCGTATTTTCATTGATTTTTATTCCCCTTTATCTCTTATTCATTCAACATTCATTTCTCCATCGATCTTCCTTTTCTTGAGTTTTACATCCAACCATCTTTGAGTTTTCTCCATGCAAAATCACTTTAACTCGCGCCATTTTATCGCCTTGTTTATTTGCACCAAATAGAAATCAAAACAATAACATTTCGGTAGACACCAAACATACTAGACAAAAGAACATAAAAGTTATCTCTGTTTTGGCCCCCCCCCCCAAAAAAAAAAACGCCATTACTAAAAAGCTCACTTTGAGACACGAACTAAGGAATGGTGCCTCTGCAGCCATTAATCTTCGGACCTAGAATATCGAATGGTTTTTGCGACAGACTAACCTCGTCTGAACATCCGATGTTTTATTATTTCGTCTGTGGCAGTGAAAGAATCACTATGAAGAAAAAATATTGATTTCTTCTTATTGACGCTTTAACGACCTACTGCATATTTTCTTTTTTATTTAACAACACGCTAAAGCATTTCATGTTCGTATTACGATATCACTTGACACCTTACAACCATTTAAAAAAAAAACAACTTTGAATTTAAATACATTCCATGAAAAATGCCAGTATACTGAAATCATGTGCCCTTAATAGGGTTAAGATGAAAATTCATATACACTAAATGTACAAAAGCACAAGGAAATTCCCAAATTTTTACACTTTTATTGTCATTAAGGGTATGCGAGCACAACAGGGCTATGTATTTTACTTGTAGGAATTTTTCTTCAGCGCACCTCACACACTTCGTCCACTCATGCATAGAGATTTATACTGTAGTGATGTGATAATGAAATGGCTTGGTTGATATGTAGTCATACCCTTAATGACAATAAAAGTGTAAAAATTTGAAAATTTCCTTGCTTTTGTACATTTAGTGTATATGAATTTTCATCTTAACCCTATTAAGGGCATATGATTTCAGTATACTGGCATTTATCATGGAATGTCACTACTTTTGTAAAGGCTATGCCTCAAGACAATGGTAATTTTAAAGTTTTTTAAAAAAATTTCTGGAAAACTAAGGTATATGGTGAACTGAAATTAAAATGCCATCAACTAGACCCTAGAATCTTTATCTGTGCCAAAAATCAGCTGAATCCATCAAATAGTTGATGAGATGCAGGGTGGCACACACGTACGCACGTACACACGGATAACACAAACTCACTCCTGACCTTTCTGGATCTCTGGGTTGCCTTGACTAATGATGCTGAAATTCTACACACTTATAGAACCTATCAAATGTAAATTTTGTGCAAAGTTTGAACTAATTTGGTTTATTGGCTTTTGAGTTATGACTGTTCAAAGAAATGATATTTCTAGCATAGGTCGTTTTTGAAGTCTATTAAGGGATAGAGCGCTATCGCGCCTCCCTTGATTTTATTAGCTTTAGGGTTAGAATCAAAGTGTAGTATCGGTTCCAATGAATTTTTTGTATATTTATGAAGAATAAAATTTCCAATCAATTTGGGCTTATCTTTAGTATGACAACCCTTCGTGTAAATGTGGTATTGTCGTAACTGAGCTCATTCTAGTTGAAAGTAGGATAAACATTTTATAGCTTTAACCAAAGAATGACCAAAAAACGCCTATTTTTCCCACACTTTTGATGGGTTTGTGCTAAATTTGTTTTAAATGCAAATTCTTTATATTTTCTGCAAATAAATAATTCAAAGTGTAGTATCTGTTTGGTCAAAAGATGGTACAATGATATTGTAGGGGTTTCGTTCGCGCTGCGTCTCCCCAGAATAGAAATATGTTACAAACTTCTACAATAAAATATTTAATGATTGGAAAAAGTATTGAATTATGTAGATTTTTCGGCAGAATGCGAGAATTCCTATCTATATTAGTTTAGCTGAAGACTACAGTAAATAAAGAAGGACGTTAATTAGTTAAAATCAATTCTGTACAATGTAATTTTCATGGCTAGATGTTATAAGAAGCAGCAGTGAATGTTGTTTTTACGTATCGACTCTCAATTGGACAAAAGCTTGAATCAGCAGTCTCTTTTAATCAATCATATGTGCAAGAATATTTATCTTCGCGCGTAATACAAAAACCCAAACATACAGCTTTCTTCGTCTCTTTCTAGCTTTTCTTACATACCTGACGGATCTAAGAAAAGTCCTTTAAAATAGCCTTGACTTCGAGGTCAAGGGCAATAACAACACGCATGAAGAGAGACATTCCCAAACTACTATACGCACAGGACAGCATACATACTGCTACCACATATGGGGAGGTGCCTTTCCTAACTTGACAGAGTCCAAAACCGACTTCGAAATCTAGTGGGGGATGTCCTCTTCTCTTCCATACACCTACTCTCTCACAGAAGAGATGTTGCTAGCCTTTCTTAGCTTTACCGTTATTTTTATGACAGATGTTCGACTGAGCTCAAATCTATGCCCGTCTCCCTTGTAAAACATTCACAACTAGAACTCGTCTAGCTACTAGCTACTATCACTGTAAATGATTTCCCATTCGCCCTCAGCGTGCCCAAGATGAAACGAAACTTCCATGGGAAGTGTTTCTTTTCTAGAACTGCCCAGCTGATTACAATATGTAAACAAGTTCTTGTTCAACCGTCTCTGTAAATAATCAATTTCTGCCCTACTACAACCATCGTGTCGATGATCGCGATGTTGTCTCACCGTTCGCCAGTCAAACTCTTTAACCCTTATCCTCGAGTGGCCTTTGGGCCTTGATAAGCGGTGACCTTTATTGTAAAAAAAAAAACAAAAAAAAACAAATCAAAGTTGCTGGTGATACCAGATCAGGCTGCCCTGTGGCTCCCTGAGACGAAATTCACCTACATTGACGTTTTTTTTTTTTTTTTTTTTTGTAAAACTTAATTATGTTCTACAAAACCAAAAACAAAAACAACAGCCCCTCTCCCTTTCTCTCTCCCCTTTTTTATTTTATTTTTAGAACTTGAAGCATAAATCTGTTACTATAATGACCAGATTCGGCATTAAATAACCCAAAAAGGGTTGATATGCCGTAAAACAAAACTACCAAACCAAAAACGATGATTAAACATTTGAAGATATAAAGAACTTGAAGCATAAACACTTTTACTATAATGTCCAGATTCGGCATTAAATAACCCAAAAAGGGTTGATATGCCGTAAAACAAAACTACCAAACCAAAAACGATGATTAAACATTTGAAGATATAAAGAACTTGAAGCATAAAAACTTTTACTATAATGACCAGATTCGGCATTAAATAACCCAAAAAGGGTTGATATGCCGTAAAACAAAACTACCAAACCAAAAACGATGATTAAACATTTGAAGATATAAAGAACTTGAAGCATAAACACTTTTACTATAATGTCCAGATTCGGCATTAAATAACCCAAAAAGGGTTGATATGCCGTAAAACAAAACTACCAAACCAAAAACGATGATTAAACATTTGAAGATATAAAGAACTTGAAGCATAAAAACTTTTACTATAATGACCAGATTCGGCATTAAATAACCCAAAAAGGGTTGATATGCCGTAAAACAAAACTACCAAACCAAAAACGATGATTAAACATTTGAAGATATAAAGAACTTGAAGCATAAAAACTTTTACTATAATGACCAGATTCGGCATTAAATAACCCAAAAAGGGTTGATATGCCGTAAAACAAAACTACCAAACCAAAAACGATGATTAAACATTTGAAGATATAAAGAACTTGAAGCATAAAAACTTTTACTATAATGACCAGATTCGGCATTAAATAACCCAAAAAGGGTTGATATGCCGTAAAACAAAACTACCAAACCAAAAACGATGATTAAACATTTGAAGATATAAAGAACTTGAAGCATAAAAACTTTTACTATAATGACCAGATTCGGCATTAAATAACCCAAAAAGGGTTGATATGCCGTAAAACAAAACTACCAAACCAAAAACGATGATTAAACATTTGAAGATATAAAGAACTTGAAGCATAAAAACTTTTACTATAATGACCAGATTCGGCATTAAATAACCCAAAAAGGGTTGATATGCCGTAAAACAAAACTACCAAACCAAAAACGATGATTAAACATTTGAAGATATAAAGAACTTGAAGCATAAAAACTTTTACTATAATGACCAGATTCGGCATTAAATAACCCAAAAAGGGTTGATATGCCGTAAAACAAAACTACCAAACCAAAAACGATGATTAAACATTTGAAGATATAAAGAACTTGAAGCATAAAAACTTTTACTATAATGACCAGATTCGGCATTAAATAACCCAAAAAGGGTTGATATGCCGTAAAACAAAACTACCAAACCAAAAACGATGATTAAACATTTGAAGATATAAAGAACTTGAAGCATAAAAACTTTTACTATAATGACCAGATTCGGCATTAAATAACCCAAAAAGGGTTGATATGCCGTAAAACAAAACTACCAAACCAAAAACGATGATTAAACATTTGAAGATATAAAGAACTTGAAGCATAAAAACTTTTACTATAATGACCAGATTCGGCATTAAATAACCCAAAAAGGGTTGATATGCCGTAAAACAAAACTACCAAACCAAAAACGATGATTAAACATTTGAAGATATAAAGAACTTGAAGCATAAAAACTTTTACTATAATGACCAGATTCGGCATTAAATAACCCAAAAAGGGTTGATATGCCGTAAAACAAAACTACCAAACCAAAAACGATGATTAAACATTTGAAGATATAAAGAACTTGAAGCATAAAAACTTTTACTATAATGACCAGATTCGGCATTAAATAACCCAAAAAGGGTTGATATGCCGTAAAACAAAACTACCAAACCATACCAAACAAATCAAAGTTAAACACACTATCGGTTTTTAATGTGAAAAATAGAAAAATTGGTACTCAGGATGGGAACAAAAATAAATCTATAGTTTCAACAAAATTCCCTAATGTATGAAGGTGCCTCAAGCGACAAGCAATAAGTCAACCCCTCAAAAGCAGAAGGTCATGCCTAAAACGATGACCCCATACTGTAACGTTGTCCCCAGCTATTTTTCTTTAGAGGGTTCCACCTATAAAAGTCTGTAATTTTCTTCAAGTGGTTATGCGTGGCGTTGCTTCATCTTGTTATGTGTCACGTAGGAAATATCTTCGTTGGTGGAGATTCACTTGTAACCCAGCAACACGCCACGTATCAAAATGAAACTAAAAAATTGAACTTATTTCGTATCTTTCAGCAGTTGAGCGTCTAGTTTTTTTTTTAATCTTTAGCATGGGTAGAACAAATTGAAGACAAAATGGTTTTTACTCTGCTTAATTCATTCATGTCTCTCATTAATTTCTCCATATAAAGTAGGCTTTCTATCGAAGCCAAACTGTATGAGCAAAGCGAAGGAGGTCAAGTGTACTCCTCGCCGTTTCACGATCCATACACCCTATTTATAAAATCTGTTTTCAATCTTTATACATTCCATTCTAAGTAACACACACTACTATATTTTTTTACAAGCTTATGGATCAATTTTACCAAATCACAAACTGTCAAAACGATCTAATAGTAAAATCTGCTTTCCATTCGCGAACCTATTTTTGTATAACCCACTTTCGTAACAAAGACAGCGATCCTCATCATAATTGTTGTATATCTTACGAGTTATCAAATTAGTATAGTTATAATCACTCTTCTCTATCTACCCCACCAGTAATCTTATTACAATGGAATCCTAACGAGTTTTATTTGAATTTTGTTTTTATTCACCCCCCAAACAAGGGGTCATTTTGCCAATGGGACGTAAAGGGCTACTGTGAATGAAGAGCTAGATTTATAGGGGGCATCCTAAGTAAAGAGTTGTGCAGCGAGATGTTTGATCACATTGCATTTAAATTTCTGCATGTTGGTACAGTTAGGGAAACAGGGAACAGGGATGGATTTCCAAAGGGTAGCCGTTCGATATAAGAAAGTATTAGAGTAGAAAGTCCTCAGGCTTTTGGGGACCTCAACAATAAATGTATGGGATTTAGCTGCTTGTCTGGTTGTCCGAGTGTATTTACATCGAGCGGGCAGTCGAGCAGCAAGTTCATCGGAGCACATTCCATTGTAGTACTTGTAAAACAAGCACGGAGATGCAACATTGCGGCGATGGGACATGGACCGGTTTTTGGTGAACAGTGAGGGACCTATTAGATCATACTCTTTTTGCGGTCCTGGATATGATCTTAAACTACATCCGATGGTGAGATCCGGCTTACGGACTTTGGGGAATGTGGAGCCTCCTCTTAATTACCATTGCTCCCAGGTCCACCCTGACCCGGAGTGGTAGTACCTGTTAGGGTCGCAACTATGGGTTGAATAGAAACAGATATTAAAAGGGGAAAGAAACAAAAAAGAGAAGAAAACAAGACCAGATTCGGCATTAAATAACCCAAAAAGGGTTGATATGCCGTAAAACAAAACTACCAAACCAAACTACCATACTCTTTTTGCTATCTAGTTCAATAGGGAGAGAATAGCAGTTGATGCACCAACCCAGATGTACCAACACTACTCCATGCATGGGAAGGAAATGGCACGGTGGCTTAGTGGTTAACGACGCGAGCTGAGGACCTGGGTGTGCCAGGTTCGAATCCAGTTCGTTCCACAGAAACAATTTCATCAAAACCCACACCTGACATTGTGTCTAACCTCTTGAATAGGAGATAAAAAATAATACTTCGTGCATGCGTGGATAATAGCTGTGTAGAGATATTGGATACTGTCACGTATGAGTAATATTCTAGCACGGTAGAAAGAGCCTACTTTCTTTACAGTATCTCTATGTTTTTGTTCCAATTCATGTTGTCTGTTTGTTCTAATTCATGTTACCTGTGAAAGGTTACTACACTTTGATCATAGATCGAACGCTGGACACACATATACTGAACTCTACTGATTTCTCTCTATATTTTTGATAACTTTTTTCTGAAAGAGTCGGTAGTTTTTGTAAATATTATAGATATTAAATTAAATTATATTTTTCTACACAAAGGATAGGAATGCCAAATAACAAATGTAAACTTTAAAAAAAGTAGAATTAAATAATGATGACCAGAATAAATGAACTGAACAAATAATCCAAACAGAAAAAATACGAAAATACAAACGAGAAAGATCATTATATATCTGGAAATGAAACCCAAAATACATGTATATTTGTAGCCTTTTTTTTAAGTGTGGTAAAACAGAAAAAACTACTTTTGTTTAACCGATTCTTTTTTCAAATCAATGTAGTCACCATTTTTAAATTAGAATCTACATTTTTAAAACATTAAAACAAACACGACATCGAATATTTATTAGTTTTTTTTTCTTTCTTTCTTGTTTTTTTTTATAAATACATTTTGAAAAGACTTTTGTTGTTTAACTTATCCTGAATCATAATGTCTACCCATCAAAAGCAAGCCATGTAATTTACTCGCTTCGCACGCAAATTCAAAATATTTACTGAGGTAAAAATACACAGCGAAATGAAAATCATTGGATTCGGGGCGGCTCTTTTGTATTTTGTTATACAGTTCAAGGACGGGTAACTAGAATAGCGATCGAATTTTTAACAAAACATTTTGTCATTTGCGATCAAAATAATACTGATTGTTCTTTACGTTTTATTTTTTCAAAAGTATATGAAATAGAAAAAGCGATCATATATATATTAAATTATATGTTTAATATTTACCTACGTACGGCGTCGTTTCAAGAATAGGGCTCTCATCAGCGCAGGGAAATAACAATCTCGGGCGGTCACAAGGCGCGAACCTGGTACACAGTCACCTTTAATCTACAAGCGTTCACTTTAGTCACATATGTCACAGGAGATTGTCACGTAATAACGGAGAAATAAAGTTATACTTACCACTAAAAACAGTGAAAACGGCTAGTGTAAATATAAAGACATTTGATAGGACTCAACGACAGGGCCGGAGTCTTGCACTGGGGCTTTAGGTGAGTGTTTATTTTAAATCTTTCAAACAGTGCTCTTACTTTAATTTTACTTAAAGAAGCTTCTAATGATATTATATATATATATATATATATATATATATATATAGTTTTGTATGTACAAATATAAAAATAACTATATATGTAAAATGACAATAGGAAAGCAAAAACCTATGTG
>OY744522.1:186136221-186151221 GCA_963556195.1 Sepiola atlantica
CAGGCGGGCATTCAAGGTTTTCCAGAAATCGTCATGCAAAAGGTCTTTTTAGCATTCAATTGTAATCCTATCTTTCGCTTTCTTTTAACCACTAAACACATACTATCATATAAAAACATGCACTGCTATATCGAGTGACGGAATTAATTCGTTCTTTGACTATGTCTGCGAACCAAAATGTTCGTGAATTTTTCCCATTTTTAAACTAATGTAAATTCAATTAATCCGTTCGCCTGCCCCAGAGACAATCTATCTTTCATTAATTCATATCGTCAATGGTTTTACTACTTTTTCTAACATTCGAGATTTTGTTTCGTTGACATCGTCGTCACTACTTTATGCGCAACCCTAACCTTAACCCTAAACCCTAACCCTAAACCCTAACCTTAACCCTAACCCTAACCCTAAACCCTAAATCCTAACCTTAACCCTAACCCTTAACCTAAAACTTAACCTAACCCTAAACCTAACCCTACCCTAAATCTAACCCTAACCTTAACCCTAAACCCTAACCTTAACCCTAAACCCTAACCATAACCCTAAACCATACCCCTAAAACCTAACCCTAACCCTAACCGCGACTTCAGCGGATATGTTTTACTTTTTAATGATACACATCGTTGAATTCGTCGTCTTATTGCTTTGCGAAAACAGTAACACAAACGGCATTCTAATGTTTATCAGCGTATGACGAACAACACAACAAGGAACAATATTTAAAATACGCAAATCTGGATACAACTGATGCTCGGCGAGATACTAACATGGCGCAATAGCAATTGAGTTTGTGTTTCCTACATGCAACACAAAAGCCCGGGACTCTGCGTTTGTGTGTTTGTGCACCAATTATTAGCAGGTAAAAACTAAATATGTTCATGGTTTAAGTTTGAAGAAAAAAATGCATGTACACATATTTATTTTATTTTATAGAAATTGCTCCACACAAGGCATGAAGCCACTTGATGTAAAGAGCTAACAAATTATACTACTTCGAGGTCAAAAACATCCAACGATAAGTGCTAGATGGATAGATTCCGACTCCGAAAACAGCAATTTTTCCCCCTTTGTCAGAAACATATCTCATAGAATGTTTGGACTAAAGGACAAAATAAGTGAAGCGAGAGTTATGAAGCTGCCGAAAGTAAACTGAAGGTCTACTTTCTACTCTCCTTTAAATTGATTATGATAATCTCAAAAAGCAGGGTTTTCTTGGGATGCTAAAAGGACACAGATTTCATATGTAAATTTACACAGAATTATGTTAATACTAATTATTCAATTGTTTATTTGCTTTACTATGAAGAAAGTTGAGTTACTCTTATAATTATTCATCTATATTTAATGTGATAAAAAAGAAATAATCGCTGTGTTCAAGCCAGTATGTGGGCGTGTGTGAGGGACTCGCTGCTTAATGTGTACGTATTACTGACCTGTTAAATAAAACCATAAGGAACAGAAAGAGGAAATCAATTCGCTGTGTGTACAGCGTCAGCGTGCGTGTGTGTCTTTATTTTGACTATTAAAAACAATTAAAAAAATGTGGCGTCGGTCGCTAATGGGTGCAGTCAGACACTATTTCCCCTTTCTCTATACGGCGTTGCTAACGGAAGAGAGAGGGAAAGAGAGAGAGAGGGAGAGAGAGGGAGAGAGAGAGAGAGAGAGAGAGAGGGTCAGTCAGTCATCCTTTCTTCTTTCTGAACTCTTATGCCTCGTATATGTTTCTAGCAAGTTTAGTTCAAATTACTTCCTCTGGAAATCAGCAAATATTTTAAGAAACGTTTAATAATTTATTCTTTTCGTATTAAATTACTTCAATTAATTACTGTTTATATCGACAAAAATATTGCATATATATGGAAAAACAAAACGATAAAATTAAGAATGAATAACACCAAACATCAATTAATTACGAACTATTTAAAACATAGTTATGTGTGGCGTTCCGTGTACCAGCCATTATTTGTGCGATTATTACGCTATTCAATATATGTACACGAATTTTGTCTCTTACATTTATATGAAAGCTCTTGCTTTGCATGTCTTTTCGTCTCTCTCTCCCTCTCCCTCTCTGTATATTCGAGGCATGAACAAAGTCCCAAAAAGAGTCACTGATCTAATAGGTCCCTCACTAGCCACCAAGCTCCAGCCCCTGTCCTATAGCCGAAATGTTGCAATATTGGGCTTGTTTTACAAGTGCTTCAATGGAATGTGCTCCGATGAACTTACTGCTCTGGTATCCCTTCGATGTAAATACACTCGACCAACCCGATAATCACCTAAATCCCATCTCTCTACTGTTGAGGTCCCTACATGCTGGAGAGCCTTCCACTCCAATAGCTTCTTTCCTCGTGCTGCCGGCTTTCGGAACCCCCTCCCTGCTCCCTGCTTCCCTGACTGCACCCACATACAGAAATGTAAAACTAATGTGAACAAGCATCTCGCTGTACAGCTTCCAATTTAATTTCAGCATAATTCTCAGTAACCCCTTACGTCTACAGTTTGTTCGGGGGTGAACATTGTTAAAAAATATAGTTATCATATGTCTCCTACAGATTTATTTGATTCTGGTGGATCATGAATTATAGAGATCAAAAACTGGTATTTCTATTTCGTACAGATGAAGGATATTGTACGTCTCAGAAATGTTAATTCAGACTATTTGTATTTTGCTACAAATTCTAATGTAATGGAGCTTTTCTAGGTAATAAGAAAGAAAATGGATATATATATAGTACCATACAGATGTAGTATGCGAAATTAGTAACACATGATAACTGATATTAATATCGATGTCATTGCTAAAGAACCTGCCCAATTACTACGTCGACAGGCAACAAACTAACACCTCTCCCGAAGAGGGAAATGCTTGCGGGGGATGCCCCCTAAAAACAGATTTAACCTATCTCATTCCAACAAAGAAGAGTCAGCCAAGATAGAAGATGGTCCCTAGGTTTCCAGAATGATGTAAAGAATTTCCCTAGCTGGTATGAAAAATAGGTGATTTTGCAAAGCCAGTTGTTAAACTTAGCATCTTTGATTGGACAAGAAAACCGAGGGTGTATACTTAACCCACAAGCAAAATCCAAAACTAGTCTTTCTGTTCGCTAAATTTACTTTTTTCTCTACATCTCTCGCTCTTTATCTCTCATTTTCTCTCCAGTTATGAGTAAAATAGTATTAATAATGTGCTGATATTCCTTGTTGTTTATAATAGACTATCGCAATCTTTTTATTTGTTCCTTTATATCCCTCGACTCTTAATAAAGAGAGAGAAAGGGAGGGGGGAGAATGGAGAGTTGTAGAAACCGTATAGTGTTGGATACTGCTTACCTTCGCGGATGTGTATCCAGGTGTCGTCGCCACTGACTTATCCCTCGGCCGTTGAAACGATAAACACGTGGACGCCGGATTTGGTTTTAAGAGGTTTGATGAACAGGACAAAGAGGCAGAATTAACTGACTGTGCATGAAAGAGAAAGAGAGAGATACCCTTTGCATATCAATTAGGACAGTTTTGGCTACACTGCGCCCCACCTCCTCTGGCCCCTATCAGCTGCAGGAACCGCTCAATTTTTGCGTCTAGCTCCGTTTAAGATGCAGCTTCAAGATAAAGAACGCTCTGCAAACGGAAGTGACGTCATTTCCGACTTCCGTCCAGCCACCCACCCTCTTAGGGCGCCCTGCCTCCGACCCCCTTCACTATCTAACCACAGAATTAGAGCAGTGGGTAAACAACATACAATGAGAGAGGGTAAAACGATAGATTTTTAGTAAGAGATGGGTAATTGTAAATTGCAGTTAATTAGAATAATTAAAATGAAAGTTGTTTTCAAATATAGCTCAATCCCAAAATAGAGAAATAATTAGCATGTGTTTTGTGTGGTTAACATATACAGAGAAAAGCTTTAGGAAAACAAACGTTGATTAACTCACCTTTAGTATAATAATATATACAAATATATAAATATTATGTATATATTTTGGTTGTATAGACAAACTCAAGTGTTTAAGTTATTGGATGATCCTAAACTTATATGTACTTTAAGAGCATTTATAAATTGAGATATATTCTGTAAAAAATAAGGTCTCTTATCGTGATGAATTGGTTTTTATAAAAAATATAACAGCTGTTTCTTCATAACCACACAATCAGAGCATTGGTAATTACAAAGTTTGAATCTTATAGACAAATAAATATTCGCATTTACAGAAAAAAGCGACGTGCTATTGAAAATTTTCACGAAAACATCTATTTTTATTCGAAAAACGTGGCGAATAATCTCCATGATCCGATATTGTTTTAAATTTTAGAAATACAATCTTAAAATATCTCATACAGAAATCTCTGATTGTGTGGCTATGGAAGAACAGCAGTTATTATTTTTAATTGAAACAAATTTAGTCAGGTTCATATTATATTCCAATAACCATGTTTTTATTTTATTATTTTTATCAGAAAATGATGATTTTGTAATGTTGCAGAGACGATATTGACATAAAAATGTTGTTTGGCACAAGACAAATGAAACGGACCGTAAAAAATATATCTCACAGAAATGTTATGTTTTTTGGAAATGTAAAAAAATAAAATTAAAAATAATAAAATAAAAACATGGTTTGTGGAATATAATATGAACCTGACTTATATTTGCTCTGTTGTCACTAATTGACAATCATCGAGCTGAATCTTTAAAGGAGACTGCAAAGTAAAAGGGCACTGATGATATATGCTAATACATATATTGTCATTAATACTTATATATATATATATATATAATATCTCTATGTGTGTGTGTGATAGGAAATGTTAATTTTGAAGAGACTATGAAGTGTCTGTATACTATATCGGTAATTCTGTCATGTGTAACTAATGCCCATGAATGATCGGCTTTCTCTATTTCATATCCCCCCCCCTCCATTTCATCCGAGTCGCTTCATTCACAGGCGAACGTTTCAAAAGAAACGTAATTAGTTCCTCTTCCATTGCTCGAAAGCACTTCTCGATAACTTTTGGGTTCGTCCGTCTCTTTGGTGTATCGTTACAAGACGAAACTAGCGGAAGAAGAGAGATAGAGAAAGAGAGAGAGAGAGAGAGAGAGAAAGATAGAGAGAGAGAAAGAGAGAGCATGCGTGCGAAATGTGTTGGTGGCTTTTGATTTTTCCGATTTATTATTTTGATAATCAATGTGTCCATACGAAACAGCAATAACAATAATAAATCATAGAATATTGTTCGGAAAATAATGGCCGATTTTTCGACCTTCTTTTAAAACATTTATTTCGGTTGCTATTTTTCATGCTTAATAATTAATGTGTACTCTTTAATAAATCTTCTCTCTATATATATGTATGTTTAAAAAAACATAATGCCTGTGTATGTGCATGTGTTTGTGTGATGTTTGTGTGTTCCACATAGAAAGAAAGGTTAGAGAATCTACATAAAACCTAAAAGTGTATTCTCATGTAAAATTCACCGGTAAAGACATAAGAAGTGTTCCCCAACCTCTAAGTACACTCCAAAGATGGCTATGGGGGCATAACCCTAACCCTAACCCTAACCTCCTTAAAACTTCACACCTATTTTGATGAAATTTATATAATATGTTTAAAATTCCCCAGGGAAGACACTCGAAGTGGTCCCGAATATGTATGTTACTCTCTATTTACGTGCTCCCATCAATAAGAAACCTATGGGGATAGAACACCCTTAAGATTTCAAATACGTTTATCCGATTTTAATGAAATTCAAACCATATGAATAAGACACTGATTCAGAGAGTTTTAAAACATTTCAACTTCTTTCCGACTATATAGACGGGGCAGTAAAAACAAAGTGATATGGTGTTATAAGCATAGTCAAAATGTACATAGTAGTGATTCTTATTCAATCTTGAACAACGTTGGACTATCGCACTTATATACTGACCTTGTGTCTAACTTTGCCGTTTGAAAGGCAGGTAAACAACGTAACATCGTGATCTGTTTAAAACTAAAGAAAGTGATATGGTGTTATAAGCATAGTGAAAAAATACAGAGTTGTGATCCTTATTCAATGTTGAACAACGTTGGATTATCGCACTTATATACTGACCTTGTGTCTAACTTTGCCGTTTGAAAGGCAGGTAAGCAACGTAACATCGTGATCTGTCTAAAACCTGGCGTTACAAGTGTTCTACTTTTTATGCGTTCCTTCTTTTAATTCAACCAAAGTTCTGCACAATAACCACCAATAATGCGAATTAAAATTTGTCTCAAATAACAAACGAGTGAACTTTCAATGAGAAGCTTGTTTCAAATAAAATGATTGAACAAGAAATTCTGATAAGAAGATATTCGTGTTCAGCGATGGCTTACATTTAGTAATCAGTCTTTTGCTCGTTGAAGCATTCCGGAATTTTAAACAACAAAAGCTACTTAGTATAAGAAATCAATGAAGATAAAAAAAACAAGCATCATAATATATATATATATATATATATATATATATATGTATATATGTATATATATGTATATATATGTATATATATATATATGAGTATATGAAAGGATAAAAATAATCCGACGGTATGAAATTAAAAATGGAAAAGCGGAAGATCTTTTCGCTCAACGTTTCGCCCAAATTTCACGTGGGCTTTGTCAAGAGCGGACGAAGAATACGTCTTTTGTCATTTTTGTATTCTTCGTCCGCTCTTGACAAAGCCCACGTGAAATTTGGGCGAAACGTTGAGCGAAAAGGTCTTCCGCTTTTCCATTTTTAATTTCATATATATATATATATATATATATATATATATATATATATATATATATATATATGTATGAATGAAAATGTTCGGCTGTCATTTAGATATGAAATCTAAGTGTTTTTCATGTGTGTCTCGGTGAAAAATTAAAATAATTAAGCAACATATTTAGATAACGTCGCCGATAGATCCGACTCAGTAATCTTACGTTTGTTCCATGAAGCATTCTGAATTTGAATAGACGAAAGTAACTTAGGGTTAGGAATCAAAAAAGATAAACAGGTATCATCGAAAAAAGAATTAAAATGGATATATATATTTAGATAATTATAAATATTTGTTTTTATCTACATACCTATACGTTTTATCCTCACGGGAATCGTCAGTGTAGAGAATAATGATTTACACTTTATTTACAATCTCAGACTCGAACCCTGGAATACGAGTTATATTTAAAACTTGAATCCACGGCCGTTGTCAACAACTCGGTAAATCAACAAGAGATAAATCCTATTTAAAGGCAGCTGTCGTAAAGTGTTCGAATTTTGAAAGGCTGTGTCAATACTAATCGCTACAGAGTCTAGTTTGGGGGCGACAAATAATTAATTATAAATACGAGTTATATTTCAAACTCAAATTTCAATCGTATATATATATATATATATATATATAAAAAATGTTAAATTATTTTTTTAATATTATCCATACGTACGACGTCGTTTCGAGCAATAACAATTGAAAGAAAATAACAATCTCAGACGATTATAGGGCGCGAACCAGGTTCACAGAGACGCGTTGAATCAGTAAGCGTTCACCTTGTCCCATTAGACCACGAGAGATTGTCAAGTGGTGATGGAGAAATTAAGTGATATTTATACTGAAAGCGGCGATTACAGACCAGGGTTATATCATACTGTGATTTAATGTCACTTTCGGAGCAAAGAAAATTTCTGAGAATCAAGTTTATCCTGTGTCATTTTCATTTCGTCATTGATGTTCCTGGTAATTTCTTGAACATTTTCTGAAAGATTCTTTGCATAAATCTTCACATTTGTAGTGTATGGTTGTCATTGGGCAACAGACTTCGAAGACGAGATATTCGTGTGGCAACTTGAATTTGTTCAAGTATGCTCTGAATTTTCTAGAAACGCGTGTAAGTTTGCTTTGCTCCGAAAGTGAGATTAAGTCTCAGGATCACATAACTCTGACCTGTAATTTAATTTATTTAGTTCTATTTGAAATTTTATTAATAAATATTTAATTAATGCGTAGGTTATATTTTATTAATTATCACATTAATTATTAAATATGGTTATTTATTATATTATTTATATTGTATTATTTATTATTTATTAATTATTATTTATTATTTATTTATATTATATTATTATTTATTATTATATTATTATTATTAAACATAATTAAATATTTTATTAATTTAATTTATTTAGTTCTATAGGAAATTTTATTAATTGATATTTAAAGGTTGTAATATTGAATATTGAGCTTCATTTTGCCTTCGGAATTTATTCTGATAAGAATCGATATGAACTATATAAAATAATGGTGCTTGTACAGAGATGCGTACATATAAAAAACGCTGAAAATCGCAGTTCCAATTCAATTAACCGGAAAACTCTTTTGAATTACTTATGTATCAATCAAAAATCGGTTTGTACACCAAAAATTAGCAAAAACTATTAAGTAGAATTGTAATAAAAAATAAAAATCCGTTATATCGTTTAACTGGGTTCAGCCATTGATTTGAGCGAAAAACCCAAAATTCAGGGGCAGATAACCTAGCCTGTCATATTAACAAGTAATAAATAAATGACATTCAAAAATACGATGAAACTGATTTTATTTTTTTTCCTACTTTTTTGTGAGTATACTTATTTAAATCTGCTGCGTAAGTATATAATACTGTTTATTTGTGGTATTGATAATTTAATACGGACGCTTCTCTGTATAAGAGCAAAAATAATTGTTTTCTATTAACACACACATACACACACACACATACACACATATATATATATATATATATATATATATATATATATATATATATATGTGTGTGTGTGGATGAAAATTACTTTGTTGAATATTCCTTGTAGATTTATAAAGAAACAGACGCACGTGAGTCTAGCCACAAATATAGAGGGAAGGGTGAATTCCAAATGTAAGCTCTCCAAGGAAAGAAGCAATAAGAGTAAAAAAAAAATGTCGGCATCTGGGTACCTCTACAGCGAAAGGGAGTTGACTTTTCTGCTAGTAGGATTTATCGAGGAATTTACGTTGAGGGGTAAAAGTGCAGTAAGTTCATCGGAACACATGCCGTGGAAGCACTTGTAAAACAAGCACAAGGATGCAGCATTGCGGCGATGGTACAGGAGCTAGAGCTTGGTAGACAGTGTGGGATATATTAAGTAAGAGTCTTCTTGAACGTTACGATATTTTATTTAACATAATGCAGCTCCATTTTACGAAGTCCCTCGGTCTCTATCTGCTCATCTTTCACCATTTCTTAACGCCCAGCTAATCCATATGTACATATCAATGTGTATATATATGTAAATGTATATATGTGTGTATATATATGTAGATTATATATGTGTGTATATATATGTAGATGTATATATGTGTATATATATGTAGATGTATATATGTGTATACATATATGTGTATATATGTAGATGTATATATGTGTATACATATATGTATATGTGTATATATGTAGATGTATATATGTGCATACATATATGTATATGTGTATATATGTAGATGTATATATGTGTATACATATATGTATATGTGTATATATGTAGATGTATATATGTGTATACATATATGGATATATATATATATGTAGATGTATATATGTGTATACATATATGTATATATATATATGTAGATGTATATATGTATATATATATGTAGATGTATATATGTATATATATATATATGTAAATGTATATATGTGTATACATATATGTAAATGTATATATGTGTATACATATATGTATATATATATATGTAAATGTATATATGTGTATACATATATGTATATATATATATATGTAAATGTATATATGTGTATACATATATGTAAATGTATATATGTGTATACATATATGTAAATGGGAAAATGAAAAAGGAAAACCAAAAAATGGATGTTTTTTATGTGTACATCAACGTTTCGTCTTTGTTTATAAGACTTCATCAGGATGATAAAATAGAGAAAAAAGTGTCATGCAAGCAAAGATACATGTAGGGTAGACATATTGGGAAAAATAGAATGAAATAGGGGCCAACTGCTGGGTGGACGTCCGTATTTGTTGGAGAAATAGAAATGAATGTAGAAAAGAATGAGTGGGGAAAAAATGGAAGGATGGGGTGAGCCAGGACTACTGTGGCTGGTGGTAAGAGAAAGAGGTGGGGGATGAGCAGGGGTAAAGTGGATGGCAGAGAGGGAGGTGAGGAAGAGGGAGGGAGGGGGGTGTTTGACCAGATGGCTGCAATTCAAGATTGAAGGGGAAAAAAGTAAGTTGGAATGTTAGTGTATGGGGGGTGTATGCAGGGAAAGGAAGATGGGAAGAGAGGAAGGGGGGCTGTGATTTTGGTGGATGGGCGAAAGTTATGGTCTTAGAGAGCGTTTTGAGAAAATGAGGGAATTTAAGAAGGGGTATGGGAGAAAATAGTTGAGTGGGGGAGAGGGAGGATTTGTTGTGATAGGGTGTCAAATATTTGAAATATTTGGAAAAAATCCTCCCTCTCCAACAAATACGGACGTCCACCCAGCAGTTGGCCCCTATTTCATTCTATTTTTTCCCAATATGTCTACCCTACATGTATCTTTGCTTGCATGACACTTTTTTCTCTATTTTATCATCCTGATGAAGTCTTATAAATAAAGACGAAACGTTGATGTAAACATAAAAAACATCCATTTTTTGGTTTTCCTTTTTCATTTTCCCATCACGTCGGATTACTTTCATCCTTCTCTTCCCATATATGTAAATGTATATATGTGTATACATATATGTAAATGTATATATGTGTATACATATATGTATATATATATGTAGATGTATATATGTGTATTCATATATGTATATATCGGTATTTGTATATATATACATACATACATATATATATATATATATATATCGGTATTTGATTATATATATATATATATCGGTATTTGATTATATATATATATATATATATGTATTTGATTATATATATATATATATATATATAGGTATTTGATTATATATATATATATATATAGGTATTTGATTATATATATATATATATAGGTATTTGATTACATATATATATATATATATAGGTATTTGATTATATATATACATAGGTATTTGATTATATATATATATATATATATATATAGATATTTGATTATATATATATATATATAGATATTTGATTATATATATATATACCTAGGTATTTGATTATATATATATATATATATATATATATATAGGTATTTGATTATATATATATATATATATATATAGGTATTTGATTATATATATATATATATAGGTATTTGATTATATATATATATATAGGTATTTGATTATATATATATATAGGTATTTGATTATATATATATATATATATATATAGGTATTTGATTATATATATATATATATATAGGTATTTGATTATATATATATATATATAGGTATTTGATTATATATATATATATATATATATAGGTATTTGATTATATATATATATATATATATAAGTATTGGATTATATATATATAGGTATTTGATTATATATATATATATAGGTATTTACATATATATGTATATATATATAGATATTTGATTATATATATATAGATATTTGATTATATATATATATAGGTATTTGTTTATATATATATATATATATATATATATATAGGTATTTGATTATATATATATATATAGGTATTTGATTATATATATATATATATATATATATAGGTATTTGATTATATATATATAGGTATTTGATTATATATATATATATATAGGTATTTGATTATATATATATATATATATATATAGGTATTTGATTATATATATATATAGGTATTTTATTATATATATATATATATAGGTATTTTATTATATATATATATATGTATATAAGTATTGGATTATATATGTATATAAGTATTGGATTATATATATATAGGTATTTGATTATATATATATAGGTATTTGATTTTATATATATAGGTATTTACATATATATGTATTTACATATATATAGGTATTTGATTATATATATATATATATATAGGTATTTGTATACATATATGTATTTACATATATATATATAGATATTTGATTATATATATAGGTATTTGTTTATATATATATAGGTATTTGATTATATATATATATATAGATATAGGTATTTGATTATATATATATATATATAGGTATTTGATTATATATATATATATATATATATATATATATAGGTATTTGATTATATATATATATATATATATATATATATATATAGGTATTTGATTATATATATATATATATATATATATATAGGTATTTGATTATATATATATATATATATATATAGGTATTTGATTCTATATATATATAGGTATTTGATTATATATATATATATATATATATATATATATATAGGTATTTGATTATATATATATATATATATATATATATATATATAGGTATTTGATTATATATATATATATAGGTATTTGATTATATATATATATAGGTATTTGATTATATATATATACATATGGTATTTGATTATATATATATGTATATAGGTATTTGATTATATATATATATATGTATATAGGTCTTTGATTATATATATGTATATATTTGATTATATATGTATATATTTGATTATATATGTATATATTTGATTATATATATATATAGGTATTTACATATATATATGTATTTACATATATATATATATATATAGGTATTTGTACACATATACGTATATATATGTAAATACATATATATATATATAGGTATTTGTACACATATACGTATATATATGTAAATACATATATATATATAGGTATTTGTACACATATATGTATATACATATATATATACATCTATGTATATATATTTAAATGTTGAATTAAATTAAAAATAAATGAATTATCTTTTAATAATAATCTATCGTGATAATATAAAGCTCAATATATTGAATAGAGCAATCAATTCTAGAGATGAAATATGAGAATAAAATATTGTAAAGATACAATATTTATTAGAACATCAACATTTCAAAGCAAGAAGTTTCATATCCTTTATCAATGTATTTTCAAAAATAAACTGTATTGATCAGGGTATAGAGAAAAACCGACAATGTAATTGTAAATAGTATCGGCAACATTTAACTTTAAAAACAATTAATACACAAAACAAAAACTAACAGATAAAGAGTTTTTTGTTGAGATGAGAACGTTGAGTAAGGGTAGACGCCGTCAAAAACACGTCAAAAATTAAACCGCTGTTATATTTCAAATGATTCTTTTAAAAAGAATAATACTCAAATTGTTTAGGAGTCCAAGTATTGTTGTTAATGAAGCTGATTTTTAGATAGTAAAGTCCAATTCATCTTGCCTGTGCAGTAGTCCGATAGTGGAATTATCCGTTTTACAGGGTTCAGAATGAAGTTTGTCAGAGTTCGAAGTATGTCAACACGTGCATTACGAAAACCTCTAGCTCCCTGATCAGTGTTTTGATAGGATACAAAAATGATTTAGAGACGTTATTTTTCAAGCCGGTGTGGAATTGAAGTATTTCTTGTAGGCGATGATGAAAATAACTATTTGTCTACTGGGATACGAATATTAGCTGTTGGTAGTAGGGTGGTTTCTGGGCAACAGGTTCGGCAGGGGCGTAGGGAATCAACGAAGGTGGACTGGTATGTGTTGATACTTACATATATATATGTATATATATATAGACTCACATATACACAGATATACACAGACATATACATGCATATATATATATATATATATATATATATACGTATATAAAATATACGCATATATACTACCGTATAAATATATCTTCATACATTTTCTTTTTAAGTAGCAAAAGGGGGGTTAGGGTATGGGTGATGAAGCTTACGTAGTCAGCGTAAATCTGTACAGGTTGGGGAAGGGAGTTGTTTATATTTTGCCTAGGTGAATAAGTTTATATAAGGGGTGGGGTAGATTAGAAATTCATGAAATGAATTTGAAGTAAATGAGTGTTTGTCTTGCGATCCGCATTTTAGAGGTCAAGGGCTAGAATTATTGTTTTAAACATTATCTTGAAAAATCTATTTAAAAAATCACACTTGTTAAACATCAAATTAAAAATCAACGTAAACCTGTAAGGAGGAAGAAAAGCATTTGGTTTACACCTCCATACAACAATGATGTTCAAAAAAATATCCATAAGGAATTCTACAAAATAAATGTAAAACCCATTTAAACACCACACATATATAGTACTATCCTAAATAAAAACACCATTAAGATCGCGCACTCCACAATGCCAAACTTGGCCCAAACTATAATAACTACTAACAATGAGAAAACTAAATCAATCAGTACCCCTTCTACCCCTACTAACAATTGTAATTATCATAACCCACCACTATGCCAACTCAATAATAACTGCATACATAAAGATGTGTTCTATGCATGCACTGTAACAAAATCATTTCAGCAAACCTCTAATCTCAACAATACAAATGAATCCCCATCATTTGCCACCATATAACACGCACACACATACACACACACACATATATATATATATATATATATATATATATAAGAAAGGAAGGATGAGAGTAATCCGACATAATGGTAAATGAAAAAGGAAAACGGAAAAAACCAAGAGATATTTTTTTATATATATTCATCAACATTTCGTCTTTATTGTAAGACTTCATCAGGATGATAATTTGAAGAAAAATGTCATGCAAGTACATCGAAATATTGGGCTGACATAATGGGTTTACAAGGAAAAGTAGTAGCCATGGCTACTAAGAGCGCTGGAGAAGAGTCCAGGCTGTGAGAATCAGTAGTGGCAAGGAATGAAACTGCTGCCTTAATAGTACCACCTCAAAGCTTTCCATATTCATGTTATGTATATTTACAGCTTAAGATATGATAAGATATGGGCAAATAAATAATTCTTCGTTTAAACATGAGC